>CM044436.1:45756629-45806813 GCA_024363595.1 Xenopus borealis
ATGGATTTCAGTGCAGAATTCTGCTGGACCAGAACTATTAACTGATGCATTCTGTAAAAAACATGGTTTCCCATGACAGTATCCCTTTAAATAGTAATAACTGCCCATTGTACTTTCATCCCTACATCTGCCTACTTTATGTTACAGATATATTCTCTGTCCATGTTAAAGCCCATTATCAGCTTGTGGTACTTCTGCCAATAGTACAGTGTTTTTTTGTGTTCCCACCAATAATTGACATATAGATCTATGAAGACAATGTATTAGCCATTTAGCAATAGATCCAAGAATATCTAGGGAAACAACTATGTCTTTCTATCAAAATTCATATTATTTGTTGCCCCATCTTTTCTGGATGATGGGCTAATTTTAATATGTACTACAATTTATATTTGTCCCTCTGGCTGAAAATGGTACTACTGTAGTCAGAGTTCATGAACTGTCTGGGAGTTTGTATTCTGTACACACAGTGTTAAAAATATTGGACACAGACAACGGTTCCCTGTATATGACATCCTGAAATTTACCACGCAGAACAATATAAGCAGAATATCCCACATCCTTTTGCATACTATACATGCTGATAGCCTATGCAAATTACACAAATGCATTGATGTCAGTTAATGGTTTTAGAATTAAAACCCCTTTACTCTTTAAACTGCAGAACAGCACCTCTGTGTTACCTAAATCACTGCATTTAAGATTATTCTAGAGCTGTCAAATAATCAATTACCCAAGCGTCCAGGTAGTATAATCCTGATACAGTAATAATATTCCGATTACTAAATGATTTGCAAATAGCATAAGAGAGAGAACAATGACAAACTCTAATTGCATGTAATGTAGACTGCCAAAATTAAAATATGTTCCTTGCTTTTCTATTGCAATCTCCCAGCAACCGTGTTAATGATGCTTACAAATCAGTCACCTCTCGATATCATGAATGCTGGTGAGTTACTGAAAGAAATACATTTCTTGAAATGGTAGGCTTGGATATAACCTGGAGATTTACGGTCTTCAGCTCCACATCACAAATTCCTAAGCCACAGAAGATCAACTGTGATTTAAAGTTTCAAATCCACCAGGAGTTGTTTTTTTTAGTATAAAAGTGGTCTGAGTTCAGTTTCCATTGTACATTTGAAAACCCATTGAGATTAAGGGATACACGATATAATCATGTCATTTTTTTTTTGGAATAAAATTGTAGTTAACAGAGAATCATGCTCCATTCTGACCACTAGGTGTCCCATTAAATTGTTTCGGTTTTTGATGGAGCCTGAGATGGTCAAGTTTTTATATCAGAAATAAAAGCAAAATGTTCTGGCTAGTTCACACAAATTCTACAACTGAAATTCAGATTCCTTCTTTTTATTTTGCAGCTCTCCAGTTTGCAGTTTCAGCCATCTGGTTGCTGGGATTTTATTTACCCTAGTAAGTATGCACTGGGTCGGACTGGGTCGCCGGTGCATTTGAACAGCCTGCATGCCTAATTATCAATTCCTTAGATGCATGATGCATGGCTGCACATAAATCAGTTCAGTCTGCAGCATTCTTCTAAATTAATTGCTAATTAGCCATGCAGGCTGTAGATTCCATATGTGTTCGGTTTTCAAGGGGTGAGGTGGCAACCCTAGGCTGGAACATGACTAGGAGAGGGACTGAATAGAAAAATAAGTAAAAAAACATGTAGCCTTACAGATCATTTGTTTTTCAGATGGAAAGAGTCTGAAGAAAAAAGCAAATAATTCAATTAAAAAAAGAAAAAATGAAGGACATAGTGTATCGCTCACACATGATTATTGTGCAATTTAATAATTTATCCAAAAAGCCAAATGTAGCCATGTGTCTGGCCCCCTGTTACCTGCCCCCCAACACTGCAGGATCTGCTTCTTCTATAGTTATGCCACTGCAATCAGCCATGATTAATGAAATACTGATCATAAATATAATGTCATAAGGTTGTAATGCAATAAAGGATCATACTCCAGGTTTAATAACTCACAGTTGATACAAAGAGCAGGTCAGTATTGTTTTATCTAAAAGGGTGTATATAATCCTGTAAATTATAAAGTACTTAGACTTAATTTACCAGAATACTGCACAATCTTTCCATAGACTTGAGAACTAATTACTTTTGTACACTAACCTGTATGTATGTATGTATATTTTATTGCAATTACTGTACAGCAGAACAAATTAGTAGAAGAAACAGGGTGTCATTATGATAGTAAATAAAGCACAGTTACAATACAGATTAAGTGCTTAGTGTCAAGGAACAAAAGGATGGAGGTCCCTGCCCAATAGAACTTACAGTCTTAATGAAAGGGCACCTTACAGATACAAATCGGAGAGATATTAAGGGGTGGTTCACCTTCAAGTTAACTTTTAGTATATTGTAGAAGGGCCAATTCTAACAAACTTATAAATTGGTCTTCATTATTTATTTTTCATAGTTTTTTTATTGATTTGCAATTTTCTTCTGTTTCTTTGCAGCTTTCAAATGGGGGTCACTGACACCATCTAAAAACAAATGCTCTGTAAGGCTACAAATGTATTGTTATTGCCACTTTTTATTACTTATCATTCTATTCAGTCCCTCTCCTATTCATATTCCAGTCTCTTATTCAAATCAATGCAGGGTTGCTATGGCAATTTGTACCCTAGAAACCAAATTGCTGACACTGCTGAATAAAAAGCTAAATAATTATAAAACCACAACAAAAAATCAAAACCAATTGCAAATTGTCTAAGAATATCACTCTCTCGGTTATACTAAAAGTTCACTCAAAGGTGAACAACCCCTGGTTACAGTGGGTTGACGCTGCCATATAATTAACAGTTCCGGGTTCAGGTGTTATGGAAGTGATCCAAGAGGTAGTTTTTGAGTTTAATTCTGAAGGCATTGAGGGAGGATTCTCTCCGGAGAAATTCAGGAATGGAATTCCATATATAAGAAGGAACAAGACAGAAGGGGATGCAGGAAACAGCATTAGCAGTTGCTCTGAGAAGAGTGGAGTATTCAGCCAGAAACATATAGAGAGATGAGGGAAGAGATGTAGCGAGGTGCCCAGGCCTGGATTTTTGGAAAGATTACAAAGGCTCTGGCCTTGGGCAGCAGGATCACTGTACAGCAGAACAATCAATTAGTAGAAGAAACAGGTGATAATTATAATAGTAAATAAAGTACAGTTAAGTAGAGTTACAGGGAAGCAAAACTTTAGGGAGTAGCATGCCGCCCAACCACATCCACATTGGTTCAGAAACACTGGAATTGAACAAAAGATATGATCGTTTTTTAAATTTCCCATGCACCAATCCCCAGTGTACGGAAGAGCACTGGGGCCAGCAAAAAAAAAATATTCTGATGAATTATGACTTTTAAAACTCATAATTATGACTTTAAATCTCATAATTATGACTTTAAATCTCATAATTATGACTTTAAAAAGTGGAAATTATGACTTTAAATCTCATAATTATGACTTTTAATCTCATAATTATGACTTTAAAAAGTCAAAATTATGACTTTTAATCTCATAATTATGACTTTAAAAAGTCGAAATTATGACTTTAAATCTCATAATTATGACTTTAAAAAGTCATAATTATGACTTTAAATCTCAGAATTATGACTTTAAAAAGTCAAAATTATGACTTTTAACATTATGAGTTTAAAAGTCATAATTATGAGTTTTAAAGTCATAATTCTGAGATTAAAAATCATAATTCTTACTTTTTAAAGTCACAATTATGAGATTAAAAATCATAATTTCGATTTTTTAAAGTCATAATTATGAGATTAAAAGTCATAATTATGAGATTTAAAATCATAATTATGAGATTTAAAGTCATAATTTAGACTTTTTAAAGTCATAATTATGAGATTTAAAATCATAATTTTGACTTTTTAAAGTCATAATAAGGAGATTAAAAGTAATAATTATGAGATTTAAAGTCATAATTTTAACTTTTTAAAGTCATAATTATGAGTTTAAAATTCATAATTATGAGATTTAAAGTCATAATTATGAGTTTCAAAAGTCGTAATTCATCAGATTTTTTTTTTTTTTGCTGGCCCCAGTGCTCTTCCGTACGGTATTTAATACAAACTGTAGAGGGGAGAGATGGGAGTTAGGGAGGTCAGTTAGTAGAAATTTACATCAAACTGGTAGGGATAGGATGAGAGCATGCATGAGCCTCTTGGCTGTAGCAGGTGAAAGAAAGGGATGGATTTTGCCAATATTGCATTAGAAAAAATGACAGGTCTTGACAGTGGTGTTAATATGATCAGTGAAAAAGAGGGAGGTGTCAAATATTATCCCCAGACAGCATGCTGAGTTGACAACTTGTAGAAGGATCAAGAGATACCCAGCCCAGTGTGACTAGGTGGCCTTTTTATTATGTAAAAAAATGAATTTAACAGATTATGCATGATCTGAAGTAATGTAAAATAATGGACTTAAATGGACTTTAAAAAAACACACCCTTGATAAATTTGCCATTTATTTTACACAGCTTTTTATAGCAATTTTTCTGGCATTTATTGTTTTTACACAGTATATATAGGCCCTTAAAGGAACTGTTCAGGGTAAAAATAAAAACTGGAAAAATGGATAGTCTGTGAAAAATAAAATATGTTTTTAATATAGTTAGTTAGCCAAAAATGTCATGTATAAAGGCTGGAGTGACTGGATGTGTAACATAACAGAACACAACACTACTTCCTGCTTTTCAGCTCCCTAAATCTGAGTTAGTCAGTGACTTGAAGGGAAAACACGTGGGACTTAACTGTTCAGTAGGTTTGCAATTGAGCATTCAGATCAGATTCAAAAGCAACAGTTACGGCCAATGTGGCCCCCTCAAGTCACTGATTGGTTAATGCCTGGTAACCAGGGTAACCAGTCAATGTAAACCAAGAGAGCTGAAAAGCAGGAAGTAGTGTTCTGTTCTGTTAGGTTAGACTTACAGTCACTCCAGATTTTATACATTACATCTTTGCCTAACTATCTATATTGGAAACATTTTTTTTATTTTGCACAGCCTATCTATTTACCCAGTTTTTACTTTTATATCAAACAATTCCTTTAAGTGTAATAGACCCTTGCTGTAAGTGATTCAGGACAATGAGGATACGGGGGCAAAATAGCTTTATTTATTAGTTAGTAAACGTGCCCCTTTATTAATGACAATATTCTATTAATATTAAGTAAAGTGTCAGTTTTTAATAAAGTACATAGTGTCACAGTGTATATATTTCTAACAGTACACTACCTCTAGGAAAAGTAAATAATTCAGCTCTGATCACATGCCAACTGCTTTCCCTTGTGTGCAGGCACATCAACATGTAGTTCCCAGAAGAAATGTTTTGCTGCTAGCTTATATGAACTATCTAGCCCCAATAGCCAAGGGCAGTAGTTCACAGTTGACTTGGCCGACATACCTGGTCTTCTCTTAAAAGAATACATCATCTCTCAAGACAAAAGCTTACAGTTGTTTTTGTGCAGATTTAAATATGGGCTGACAGGTTCAGCACTTTGTTTGTGTCAAGGTACAAGGATAGTGTTGGACATACATCATGGGGCCAATGTACTAAATTCACGTGAATAGATTGAAGTTCGATCGAATTCGATCGAATTTCGATTGTAGGATTTATTCGTTTGGTCGAATATGGGAATTTTGGCATATTCAATCATCGAATAGGGAATGGTCGAACGATCAAATATATTCAAATAGAGTCGAATGAACGAATATTCGATCATTCGAACATTCGACCAGCGAAGGATTTTAATTATAAAGTTTATTTGATTGCCTACTTCGGCAGATTGGACCTACCGAATTGCAATAGAAGCCTATGGGAGCACTCCCATAGGCTTCTGAGGCTAAGTCCTGATCGAATAGGATTCGTACGATCGAAGTCTTCAATCGTTCGAATCGTACGAATCATTCGAATGATCGAATGATTTATTCGTTCAATCGAATGATTTATTCGACTGATCGGATATATTTGTATTCGATAGTTGGAAGATCGAATATCGAATAAAAGATAGCCTAGAACTACTTGATTAACATTTGAAAATCGAATGCTAATCGAATATCGAGTGGAAACAAATTTTTTTTTGGGGAATAATAGTAAATTTGCCCCCATGTGTAGCCTATGTCCAAGAGGGCCTCTGTGTAGCGTAGCCACAAGCCATTCTATAACAGCTCCCTTATAATATATCTACAGGTGGCCTTACTCTGGCTGTGTCTGCTCCTGGAAAAAGCATGAGGATACTACCTTTTAATTTATAAAGTCATCAACCTGTATTACTGATATGCATAGAATGTAGCAACATTTCAGCTTGTACACATATTTTTGAAGAAAAGGTGTAAAGTAGTGTATACCGGCGATGGGCGAATTTATTTGCCTGGCTCAAATTTGCAGCGAAGTCCCGCAATTCGCCGCAGGCAAATTAATTTGTGGAATGCCCTTGAAAATACGTCTGTTTTTTTGACACTGGTGCCTGTTTTTTTTGGACTCGTGCGAGAATGCGTGCAAAAATGGATGCCCACCTCCAAAATGAGACGCCAGCAGCATTTCGCGAATTTTTCGCCATTTCGCAAAATTCTCATGCAATTCACAAAACATTCGGCAAAGTGAAATGCCACAAATTCGCCCATCACTAGTGTATACACAATACAGAAATTCTATTCATACAGGGCACAGAAAGAAGAGCCCTTCAACAAATACAATAGGTCCAACACAGTAGATACATTCAAATACATATCATGTATATATCTATAAATATATATTTATGGTCTATAATACTGTGTTGATAGTTGTTTATGTTAATAAAGTTTTTCATAGAAAAAAAGAAGCATGGTTACAGTGGAGAAGAGCTGAGTACTTATCTGTAGACCTTGAACTTTAATATTATTTAAAGCGTTTGAAGTTATGTCTTTATGGGAACACATTTCTATTTATGGTCCATAATACCTTCAAAATTGTGTCTCTATGTAGTGCAGAATGCTGCTTTTTTGTAGCAAGAGTGCAATCTCCTCAACGAATGTGGTCTGCTTTTTGATAATAAAGTTCTCAGTGTATATTTTAATAAGCCCTAGTCACCAGGCTTAGAATCACACACAGTGGCATTTATCGTGGAGGTGAGTCATAGCTTGAAATGGCCGTCTCTGCAACTGCTGCTAGCACAATTTTTCATTTGACCCGTGCTATGACTTCTGTATATAATATAAATAGCATGACAGCTACTTTTTCTGGACACATACAGTCACACATCCTCATTCTGTAGTGATGTAAAATACAAACTGCACGGGGAAAATCATCAGAAGGAATGGTATTTTCCTTCGTATATAGATAGATTAAATTTAAAGGATTAGGTAGTTTATATTACCTAAAAATGCTTCAATAAATAACTATATGTAAGTTAATATGCGGTAAATCTAAAATTGCTACTAATTATTTTTAGAAACTTGAGGGTTACATTACCGGACCTACAATTCGCAGGGAAACCAAGTTTGAGTAAAAGCAGTTGAATCTTTATTAATCCATGTTAAACTACAACGGCAGGGGAATGGGCTTAACGCATTTCATCAGAAGCATGAAGCACCCCCTGTAGGTTAATACCAGTAAAAAGCAAATAATTTATATAATTGAAAAGTCACAAACCAACCGTAAGCAATATAAATAATTATTGTGGTGTGATCTACATGTTAAACAGCAAAGTCAAATAATTAATTGGATAATAGCCTTAAAAATTCTCTGATGTCCATAACTGTAATATTATATAAGCATACAGATGTATGAACCACCAAATACTGAATAGATAAACATGGTTATACACTGATGAGTTAATGAATTGATTTAATATTCAGTTAGTTAAGATAGGACAAGTGTGAGTATTAAATATTAGTATGAATAACTATAAATAGGTATATCAATACATAAATAATAAAGAAATAATTCATTAATCATTAATTCAGTGAAATTTATACAAATACATGTGAAGGCAAGGCATTTTGGCATTTCTTGAACAGAGAATGAATTTTCAGTTCCTTTGGACCCTTCCCACCCTAACCTTGATGTTTTTTCATTTTGTTGCTATGCATGCCCTACCCTTGAAAGTGGAAACAATGATAGGTGAAACCCCCTTCCGTTGTCACTGTTATTCAATTCTACAAACAGAGTTTGAAGCCGCCAATGCTTCTTCATAGACAAAGACAAAGTACTCAAAAAAAAAAAATATTTCCTTTTTAGGAAATCTGGACAGGACATTTCAATGAATGACATGGTGATCAACTAATCGATAAGCGCCACTTCATCAGTCCCGCCGCCTATGTCACCCACCCCATCGCTGACATTACTGCCCCCGCCCGACATCAACTGGCCCCAAAGTCACCACACCCACACCTTGCCCACTTTCCAAACACAATAAAGGTGGCATCCCTATATATGTTACTCTGAGTCTATAATAAAATGATATATGGGCCTCCCACTGTAAATCCTTAGGGCTACAATATTTCATAAAACAGTTGGTCCCACTGTGTTTTTCTTATTATGCATCTGGTGGTGCCATTCCAATGATGGATCTGTAAAATGGGCATGTTGCTTAGGGGTATGTCCACAGAGTCAGAAATTTCTTTTGCCATTGTACTCACGGTAGATCTTTTTTTGTCAATCTTTCTGTTTTTCAGATGTTGGGAGATATGCACCTTATGTACCTTATGTTTATGCATCCATAAGCCCTTCAATCAGGAGCCATTAACTGCAATAAACCCGGCAAGATAATTTGTTGATTCAGTGTCCTGTGTTTCTGTTAATCACTATTTTTCGGATTTGGACGGACTGTGAAAGAATTGACTTGAATACTGAACCAAATCCGACTTTGCATATGCAAAATAGAAAAATGCGGGGGGACAAGAACAGTGTGCTTTTATTTCATTGTTTGTATGACGAAAAGTTGTAATTTTTGGGATGTGGTTCAGCCAGGCCCTTGAATCCTAGATTTGGTGCATCACTTGTTTTTGTACGATCGTACAAATAATATTCAATACGAAAACTTAAAAAGAAGCCTATGGGGGCTAATGCAATTCGGCGAAGTAGACAGTCGAATAAAAATTTAATGGGCAAGTTCTTCGACCGGCGAATAGTCGAGCGATTGAACATATATTTATTTGATCTATTCGATGCAATCGTATATTTCATATATTCGATGGTCGAAAATTCTTAATTTGCATATTCGAATAGTCGCACAATCGAAAATAGACTACACGATTGCATATTCGAATCCTTCACACGAATTTAGCAAATCTGCCCCATACAGTATACATAAATTTTGCTTATGTATTGTATGTATATCATATTGCCTTTAAAGCAGTATTAGGGATCACTAGATGGTAATAATGCAGTTAAAAGCGACATGAATTAATAGCAAAGATTAGCCTTGTATTATATATCTTCAGCTCTGCTGTGGTTAAACATAAAATGCTCACTCCGGTGATGGGAATAACTGAAATATTTCAGATAATCAAGGGTATTATTAATAAAACAGTGTGAACCACTCCAAGATGCACAACATTAATCCACAAGAATTTGCAGATTGCACTTCAAGCCAACAACTCCCACATTTCTGACTTTCATTGCTTAAACCCTTTTCTAAAATATTAATGAGACTCTGCTGAAAGTAGAACTAATCCAGATCTGTATGAATGCTCTAAGAAAAAGCAGAATATATATCATTGTCTGTTTGCATAGCAAAATGTACCCTGTGTTTCCTGGGAGAGAATTACAGCTATTAAATATGCACCAGATACATATGTGTGAGTTTGTGTGTATGAGATAAAAATTACCTAGCTATGAGTTTGCAGACAGCTAGGCAAGCCCATGCCTTACAAGAAAGGGAGTAAGAGGGTATTTCAATATTATAAATTATAACATTCACAGCTGTGATCTTAATTGGTAACATTTTATAGGTATTACTTGCCTCTTAATTCTTCCTCTTTCCAGCTATCATCTTTGGGTCACTGACCCTGGCAGACTACAATCTATTACTACTACAATCCCCTTACTTAACGTTCTATTCAGGCCCTTTCCTATTCATCCTCCAGTCTGTCATTCAAACCACTTCCTGCTGCTAGGATAAACTAGACCCTAGCAACCAGATAGCCACTGAAGTTCTAAACTAAATAGTTGCTGAACAAAGAGGTATATAATTCAAAAAACACAAAAAATACTCAGATCACTCACAGGCACCAGTGTTGCAAGCTGTAGCTCAGCAAGCTGGACCAGATGACCACCAGTCCTATTTATACTATTTATACAATTAATGGGGCTGCATTAAGTCTGCTTGGCCAAGGTGCCACAAGCAATGAAGACAGAACTCTTGACAATAAGAAATGTTTATAAAGTGTTTATAATATCTGTGTAAATAATAATAAAAGTTAATGCCCTACAGTTTCCAATGCAGAGCTGACATTGCCAACTGTAGAGTGCAAACACTAGTAGTTGATTCTAACATTGTTTAAGCCCTCCTCTTATAATTACCACCGAGGAAGCAGAACACACAGTGCTGCATTTATATAAATATATTGCATGAGTTGTGGCAATTTTCATCAAACATTCATAAGTATGACAAAACCAATAGTACAAGCCTCAACATTTCGCTTCCCCCAGGACTTTGATATAAATTTGTTTTTCTTTTCACCATCCTGTTTGGCAAGAAGAAAAAATCTTCAACAATTCAGCAAGTAAAAAGACAGCATGATACAGAAATAAGCAGTCAAATAACTGTGTTAACTTGGCAGGATTGGATAATATTTAAAGTGTATGAATAAAGCAAAATTTCTTAGTTTATACCCGATATGGGAGAATTGTTTACGCTAGATTAAACTGGATAACACATTTTTCTTCAGATTTAGTACCAGATTTCCCCCTAGACTCTCATGATATACACCCTGGGAAAAGTCACACTTGATCAAAATGAATTGGGCCCAACATTTCACCCTTGACATCAAGTCACATTATATATAGCATCTGACACCAGAAAGTAATTTCCTCAATCTATAGTAGATTGCTGTCACATTTCATTATCCTCTGCTTCACTTCCCTGAGATAGGAGGAAGTAAAAAGTAAAAGTAATCCTGGTGATTAGCAGGTTCCAGGAATTCTTTAGTAAAATGTTTATTCGTGCAGCAACTGAATTTTAGCTGTTTAGCCGTATATAATAAATAATATAATGATAATAAGATGAAATGAAAGGATGTATTTAGCTTTAAGGTGGAAAAGTGGCAAAGTCGAAGTATTTTAAAGGGCCAGTACTTCGAAAATTCAACTTGTCGAAAAATTTTTCTATTTGAAATTAATTTTGGCCTATTCCCTAGTCAAAGTAGCCCAAAATTACTTACTGAATTTTATTCGAATATTCACTTGGACCCTTAGTAAATGTGCCCCTTAGTGTGATGTAGAAAGTGATATTCTGAGACAATTTGCAATTGGTTTTCATTTTTTATTATTTGTGGTTTTTGAGTTATTTAGCTTTTTAGTCAATAGCTCTCCAGTTTGCAGTTTCAGCAATCAGTTTGCTAGGGTCCAAATGAACCTAGCAACCATGTACTGACTTTAATAAGACACTGGAATATGAGTAGGAGAGGCCTGAATAGAAAGAGGAAGAATGAAACGTACCAATACCAATAAATGTGTAGCTTTACAGAGAATTGGCTTTTAGATGGGGTAGTGACCCCCATTTGAAAGCTGGAAAGAGTCAGATATATGTAGGCATATCATTCAAAAACTATAAAAAATAAATGAAGACCAATTGAAACGTTGCTTAGAACTGTCCATGATATAAAATTTTAACAGTAAACCTAACAGTGAACCACACCTTTGACACTAGATTTCATCTCCCTCTAAAGCCAAGTGGTACTATGGTTACTGTGGTGTTTATACAAATAGCCAGTAGATGTCACTGTGTACACGAGTTATACTGTGCATACATAGTACTGTCTATACTGCTTAAAGTGCTAGAGTTTATGTTACTGTTGTGTAATGGCTGCATTAACCTGCTAATAAAGCACTGTTATACTCTGCTTATCCTGAGCTATCAAAACACAACAAATTGCCGATGAGATGTCTCTTCTACCTCTGCAGCAGCCTGCAGCTTTTCTCCCAAACCCTTGTGAGCCTACCATACCTTTTTCTGCTTGGATCCATATGTTTGACAATTACATTATTGCTGCTGAGCAAGGGGAGATTTCTGCTGCTAGAAAGCATACTTTACTTATTTACTGCCTGGGAGCAGAGGGACAGCGTATATTCTATACATTACCATTACCTGATGAGACTTCTGAAACTGCTCTTACTGCTTATAAAGAAATATTTCGTGCCAAGAGTAAATGTGGTTGCTGAAAGATATAAATTCTGCCAACATGGACAACGTAATGGTGAATCCACATAACAACTTGTAGCAGCTTTGAGAGAGCTGGTTGTTACCCGTGACTTTGGGAATCTAACAGATACAATGCTAAGAGACCAAGTAGTGGACAAAACAAATTGACCATGCATTAGAGAGAGGCTGCTTGTTTAAGCCTTGCAAAGGCTATTACAGTTGCTAGCCAAATAGAAACAGCAGTGGCAGAGGCTAAAACTCTCAGGGAACTGCTGAGAATGTGCAGATTGTAAATTGTAAAGCACTGGGACCTAATAATGCACAGTCACAGGAAAAATACAGTGCTAATGAATAGTGATGGGCGAATCCGGGGCGTTTCGCAAAAAACGGCGAGAAATTCATGAAATGCCGTTGCATCTAGTTTTGATGTGGGCATCCATTTCTTGAACGTGGGCGTCCATTTTTGGATGTGGGCACCCATTACCGGCGTCAAAAAAAGAACGCCTGCGTCCAAAGCGAGATGCTGGCATATTTTCGCCAAGGCAAAATTTTTCTGGTGTTTTGCGAATTGCAGGAATTTGCAGCAAATTTGCCACAAGCGAAGAAATTCACCCATCACTACTAAGTTAAGGGATTCACTGCAAAATCATGCAGCAAATATAAATAACAAAATACTGCTTTCATTGTGGTTCAACACAACACACAGCAAATTACGCTACATGTCCTGCAAAAGCTGTACATTGCTGCAAATTCAGAAAGGCAGGACACTTTGATAAAATCTGCTGTAGTTCTGCTAAACATGTTCATGAAGTCACTACTACAAATGTTACAGTATTAAGTGTGGCTAAAGATGGCACATTTAATCCAGACAAGTTTATATGCACTGTAAATGTCAATACTGCTTCTGCTGACAAGGGACACTCCATTAACCTGATGCTTGAAATAGGTTCAGCTATACTACCAAAGGATATTTACTTGAAATACTTTGCAAAAGATACGCGTGTTGCACCTGCCCTGAGACTAGTCAGTTACTTAAAGGATCCAATCCTGTGCTTGGTTGCTTGTCATTGACCATGCAATTTGACTCAAATACTGCAAAATGTGACTTTTACAATGTGAATAAGGGTACTGCTATACTTGGAAGGGATCTCTTTGCTGCATTAAACCTACAATTAGTTGATGTCCTCATTACTACAGCACCAGTGCCTGCCACAGTCTGTGTCTAAAATTTCACCACAAAGCAACACTTCACTGGGCTGTGCAAAGAACTTTATGTGCAAAGTTAAATTCACACCAGATGTAAAACCAGTACACCAGAAATTGAGGAGATTGCCCTACTCTATAAGGGAGACTGTCTCACATGAACTGAAGAAACTGGTAGAGCAAGATGTGATTAAAAAATCAGAATCCTCCAAATGGGTTTCACCAATTGTTGCAGGCATCAAACCACAAAATACTGTTCCTACAAAATCATCTGCTACATACATTGTCAAACGTCAACAAGCCAAAGGCATGGCTTATACTTACAGAAAACATGGTGCAAGAGAAGTGCACTTTCAGCCTGGATCTTTAGTCAGAATTAATAAACCAGGACTACTGAAACAAGGGCAATCTAAATTTACTACACCACTTGAAGTGAGACACCAGCGAGGATCATACACATATGAGCTATCTAATGAAAGCATATGGAATGCAAGTCGTCTTGCGCCTGCTAGATATGACTTTGGAGAAGCTCCATTTGATGAAGGACATTTTCCTACTCCTGATGCCAACTGCAATAGGCCTGACTAAAGTGAATCTATAAGGCGTACTGAGAGAATCAGAAAACTACCTGCATGAACCAAGGACTATGTCATGTGAAGAATGTATATTATTGCTTTAAGATGCATTGTTGTTGTTTATTACATTTGCCCAAATGCTTTCCTACTACAGGGGGAATATGTGGTGTTTATACAAGTAGATGTCACTGTGCACACAAGTTATACTGTGCGTACACAGTACTGTCTATACTGCTTAAGGTGCTAAAGTTTTTGTTACTGTTGTGTAATGGCTGCATGAGCCTGCTAATAAAGCACTGTTATACTCTGTCCATCCTCAGCTATCAAAACACAACAGTTACCTTTGTTGCTCTATACTGCTGGGATTCTGGAGTTGGTTCCTATTAGTACAATGTCTGTATGAAAGTTTTATATTCTCCTTGCATTTGTTTTCACTCCTCCATGTGCTTTAGTTCCTACCACTGTCCTGTACATGATGGTGATGTAGTTTACTTCTCTCTACATTTAAATAGGCTTTATTACCATTTTTTGCACAGGTCACCTCTGTTTTTTATTCTCCTCTTTCAGTATCACCTTGCAAAGTGAAATGTTTGAACATTTGCTAAACATATATCTGTTTTCACCATCACTTGCTGATGCTTTGATGCAGTGTTGGACTGGCCCACCAGGATACCAAGAAAACTCCTGGTGGGCCCAGGTTTTCCTATTTCCTGATGGGAAAAAAGAAGGAGAATAAAGAGGTTGAGTGAGGAGAGGAGGAATTATAGTTTGCAAAGTGGGCTCACAGTCTAAGGTTTTCTGGTGGGCCATTGGCATCTCAGTCCAACACTGCTCTGATGTATTATATGATGTAACCATAGTATCCTATGCAAATATCTTCAGTTGCAGTTGTCTTTGTGATGTCATGTTTTCAATCGTCTTTATGTATGTACAGCTATTCCCATGCCTTCTGCATTCCAGACTCTGACACTTTCATTTTCTTATGCAAGTTTACTATAATAAAGAAGAATGTAGAGGAAAAAAGTTTCACTTTAAATGCTTTTAAACATCAGAATATCGGAACAAGAAGAAAAACGCACTGCAATTTATTTTCCCCTCTCTTGACTATGTACAAAGATTCACTCCAGCAAGCACAATTTATTCACAGCTAAAATCTTCAATTTCTCATGCAGCAGATTTCTTCTCAATTTAATGTCATTGCATCGAAGCTTTGTAGGGAGAAAAAAATCTCCTTACAAAAACTAGAATAAAAATGGTATTTCACAGGCTATAATCTCACTAAACATTTTTCATTCATTCAGTTTTTAAGAAAATGTATGTTTGGCTTCAGAGCATTTTAAATGTACATTTCTGATTATTCAAAAAATGGACTAACTGAGAACTGACTATGTTTTATAGGGAATATTTCAGCCAAGGTGTAAAACCTTTAAGAAGAAAAAATGACAGGCACCATTCTGTATTCTGTACATCAGTGTGATCACTTTTAACTCTCCAACGATGACAGGATATGAAGTGTAACTTTAGTTAATTACAGAATGAATGCTTCAAATACTGATGATCCACCACTGCTGAAGAAGCTTTATTATGCCTTAAACATCACTTTGCTTTGGCTTAAGCATGACAAGCTCTCAAACACCCCCTTGTGCTCTCACCAGCCACAGGTGACATCACACAAAGTGACACTTGGACAGCAGAGAGACAGAACACAGAATATAATAGCAAGATCTCAGAAAGAACCATTAAGTAAGATATCAGCTAAATTATTTTTTTGTACTAAACTTCCTTTCTTTAGATTTTAAAACCTAGCTAGACATAACTAGTTATGCAATTACATGATTATTGCAACTTATTACAATAATTGACACATATTAACAGCAAACAAGACTAGAATGACCCTCACGCATCTATGTGGCTATAAACTATAATAAAGGTTTCTACAATACATTATATTTCAAGAGATACTGTCATGGGAAAACAGTTAATAGAGCAGGTCCAGCAGAATTCTGCATTGTAATCCCTTTTTCAAAAGAGCAAACAGATTTTTTTTATATTTCATTTTGAAAGCTGACATGGGGCTAGACATATTGTCAGTTTACCAGCTGCCCCCATTCATGTGACTTGTGCTCTGATAAACTTCAATCACTCTTTACTGCTGTACTGCAAGTTGTAGGGATATTCCCCCTTCCCTTTCTCCCCAGCAGCCCAACAACAGAACAATGGGAAAGTAAACAGAAAACAGCTTCCTGGTAGATCTATGAACAGCACTCAATAGCAAAATCCAGGTCCCACTGCAACACATTCAGTTACATTGAGTAAGATAAACAAGCCCCATCCTAAAGTGCTGGCTCTTTCTGAAAGCACATGACCAGGCAAAATGACCTAAGATGACTGCCTACACACCAATGTTATAAATTAAAATATGCTTGCTGGTTCAGGAATTAAATTTTACATGGGAGAGTGAATTATTTGCAGTCTAAACAGTGTCATTAATAAATAAATACTACACCATAAAGCTCTTGTTTCATACGTTAACTCATAAGCAACATTTTAAAAAATGTTTCGAGTTTTGCATATATTTTTTTTAGAATAATGTGTTGTTTATATCCTGTATTTGTTACACCATCCTTTTTGAATAGATACTGGGACTATTAGGGGACTAAGCTCTACAACTTGCTCATGAATGTGTTTATTAAAAATGCTACCCCTTTAGATAAACTGTAAAACACTGAAGCAGATTACCTCCATAGTCTTCTTTAGTCTTAGACATCCATAACATTTCTAAGCTTTTGCTGCCACATTTTGTGCACCTAAAGAAACACCTTAAACCAGAATCCCCTACCACTGACAATTGTCACATGTAAATATTAACTGAAAATGTGCTCATGTCACATTATGGGGGTTATTTATTAAAATCTGAATCCAAACAACTAGAAAAAAAAATCGAGTTTTAGCTGTATAGATCCAAATTTTTAGTGAAAACAAAAACTGGCATTTTTGAAGATTTATTATAACCCGAGGATGGAAAAAGTCTGAAAATACTCCACCTCAGAACTACAGAAGTTATATATACAGTAATTCAATGGAAGAGGTCCATCTCCTATTTGGAACTTTCTGTGGTCTGTGCTGGAATTAGCTAAAAAATCTGCCTATTTGGGGCTTTTTGGGCAAAAATCTGTAACATTCAGACTTTTGGGGAAAAAGTTTTAAAAAAATGAGCAATTCTGCAAAAAAATATGAAAAACTGTACAATTTGGATTTTTACTCAATTTTTCCCCAATCCGGTTAAATTGTGCCTTTGTAACAATAGATCAGGTCCAATAGTGGATTCTAGTTTGGTCAGACTTTTTTATTTAAATACTTAGAAAACTATGGGGCCCAATATGTCTGCTAAAAGTCTGCTAGAGAAATGCCTGAAACTTGCCCACTTTAAGGGGCAGATTTACTAAGTTGAATTTTGAAGTTAAAAAACTTTTTTTTTAATTTCTTTAAAAGGCCATTGTCGATCGAAAATGGACCGAATAGGTCCATTTTCGATTGAATAAAAACCGTTCAGATCATTCAAATGCATTGTTCGATTTTAACGATTTTTATAAAAATCCTTCGATTTCCAAGAACTTAGAAACCATGATGCATTATGGGAGAATAAAACTCTCATTTTTGCTATCTAGGCAGTGCTATATGTATGGCATGAGACAAGTAAATACCTTCTGATTTCAGAAGGCTTCACTTTGCATGCTATTGCTTGTGAAGGGCTTTTTGGCTCCTTTCAGTCCTTCTCACCCTAACCAGGTTCGGTTTCTCTTTTTGCTGCTCTCCAAGTCCTACCTCTAAGAAGCCATGTTCCAATATCTTGCACTGATGAGATCTAACAAGATTGAAACAGGCTGTCTGCAAGTTTGGATATATGGCTCTGAACTATTAGGCTGTATCTGTGCTATAAACCAGCGGTTCTGGATGCATAGTTGGCCACAGGGACATAAAGGAGTGATTTACATGTCTCTGCCCATGACGCATTATGGGAGAATAAAACTCTCATTTTTGCTATCTAGGCAGTGCTATATGTATGGCATGAGACAAGTAAATACCTTCTGATTTCAGAAGGCTTCACTTTGCAAAAAATTACAGTAAAGGTTCCAGGAGGTCCCCCATAGACTACAATGGCAATTCGGCAGCTTTAAGGTGGTTGAATTTGAAGTTTTAAAAAGAGACAGTACTTCGAAATTAAAATTTTCTATTTTTTTCAATTCAAATTGAATTTTGGGCTATTGGATAGTAAAAGTAGCCCAAAATTACTTAAAAATTAAAATTTTTAAAATTCAAATTTAATTTGAAAATTAACTTCGACCCTTAGTAAATCTGCCCCATAATATATAAGAAAACAATGTTTTATTCAAATAGGGGCTCATTTATTATTGCTCCGTAATTTTTGTTTGCATTAGTTTATATTCAGCTTTTCTTTAATTTTCTCATTTTCACATTAGTATATCTTGTTACTTTCTTCACTTATACTGAATTTATCATCTCTCCTATTTTCTTTGGATTTTCCTTAACCACATTTACTATTTTGTCTCTTTTTTGCCTTTTGTCTTTATTTCCACTAAATTAACTAAATTGGAACATCCAACGTGGATGAATCTTGAACCTTGCAGCCTTGGACCTCAACAAGGTACTGATATGTACTACAGACATGTCCTTTATAAGAACCAGAACTTTAGTTCAAAAAGTAAGTAACCATTTCTAGTTTCTCAACCCAATGCAACTACAGGGAATGCCATTTGCAGCAGTGTCATGCCTTGCCCCCCCCCCTACACACACACACACTAATGTGTGACCACACTGCAGGAGGAGACAGAGGGCAATAGTCAAGATTAGGGCTAAGCGATGGAAGAGATTTGTGCCTTGTGCCCCCCATCTTTGCACCCAAGACACGTGCCTCTTCTGACTACAGTCACCAGGAAGTTGCCGTGCATGCTCTAATTTCTCTGTTTTGGAGAGACAGGGTACAGGGTAGTTTTCCCCCAGTCACAACCATATTACTGCAAATAGATTTTTACCAAGCACTTCATTATCATTTTAACCTCTTGCATAGACTGCATGCATGTGAACAAGGTTGTTTGAATTAAGTGCTTCAGCATAGATTTTGTCTTAAACTAATTTGCTCATCCTTGTGTAAAACTGTATCTTGACTGATGGTACATACTGTTATTATATTAAATCCTAATAAGTATAAAGAATGGTGGCAGAAGACACTACATATTAATCAAACCTGTTCAGGGATTTATAATTATCTCTTTAACTGATTGCTCATCATGGCCATCAAAGACTGTAACTCTGTGCAGAATAATATATGGCATTTAATTCTTTACCTTTCATTAAAAATGAATTGTATATGAGGCATCTCCGGTTACCTGACATGTATTTCTCCTTTTTATTCAGTGCAATCTGGAAACTGTCTGAGCTCAAGGACTTAATCTGTGCAGCTTTATAAAATAAATTAAAAAGAAAAGTGCCCATGTGAATAGACCTGCATTGCAGGGAGCAAAATTTAATCAGTTAGTCTATTGCTATAGGTGTAAAATAAATCTAACTGGTATTATAAATCAAGATAATCGAAGTAGAGTTTTTCTGTTGGGGATGCATGAATCCTGGGAAGGATTTATTGTTTTCATGTAACTTACTTTTTGGTTACAGGCTCTAGACCTAAAAAAAAAGGTGCACATCATTCTTTATAGGTAATCCCTTAAAATATTAAAGAACAGTTTTCAAACTGCTTATAGCTCATCAATAGGCTTCTAATTGTAAACATTTACTAGGTTCTGCAAACACAGTATTAATTTAATCATAGAGAAACAGTGAATTCATGTGTTTTGTTTCTTAGCTATGTTCTGTTATATTTACAGATGGTTAAGCTTAATACTTAGCAGCTAGCACAAAGCATGGTGCCAAGATGGAACTACAAGTTCTAAAACACAGTTATCACTAACTAGAGATTAAAGTTACATGTATTTTTTTATTCCTTTTTGATTTCTGGATCTACAACATCCTCCTCCTCACCAATACCAGTCTTGAGAAGGCTGGCATGTTGCAGAGAATATATTATGTAGTTGACCTGCTGTGGATTGATAAATTTCTAAAAACTATAATTTTCCACCACAAACTGTCAAACAAATGTATTCCCCTAGTACTGTCCAGATGTGAGACACAGCTGCAGGCAGAGAGAGCTAAATCAGAAAGGGGAAGCCACTGAGAAATTAATAGATGACCTGGCAGTCATCTAATAAAACATCTTTATCTGATGTCTTTCATGGAAAAGTTTTTGCTTTTATGGAACTCCCCAGCAGGGTCGGACTGGCCTGGCGGGACACAGGGAAGAAAACCCTCTCCTGGCCCTACAAATAAAAGAGTTGTGGCCCTGGACAGGAGTCCCAGTGGGCACAGGGCCCCCCCAGTCTGAACCTGCTCCCCATTAAAAGCCAAGAGTGGGTAATTGCCATCAAGCTATTATGTTGAAGATCAGCTCGTTTGGTGAGGTCCCCAAACAGAGTACTTCTGTCCTCATGCTGGATAAAAAAAACTGATGCAAGACTCAGAGCAATGTGTCAATGGGAACAGGCCAGCCCTGAACTTACCACCTGGCAAAGGCCTCCAAGTGTCAAGTGAATTCCTTAAAATCTCATGTATACAAACATCTTTAGGAAGAAATTTGTATCTGTTCTTCTCTGGGTTTCGTTAAATGTCAATCTAGTCACTTTTCCTAAATCATGAGGATGGAATCTAATACTTTCCCTAGTCTGTGCAATATTTTATCGCTGTTAGAAGGATTTGCACAGAAAAGAAATCCCACTTAATAAGCCAATCGGACCAGCTTTCTGGGGTAGCAACAATCATCATTTTATGCCATGTAGTTTAGATTCAATGATTCCCTACATCTATCCATATAGAAAACATAAATGTATCACTGACTAGCAGAACAATTCTTTTAAATAACGTGCCAGTTGAATCTGAAATGTCATTATATCTTCTTAAATAAAGAAAGGTTAGAGTTCTTCCTCCAGAAATTGCAAGAAGAATGGTTATATCTACTGAGAATGGGTGATTTCCATGACTCTCTTGAGGAGGGTTGAGGCTCTGGGTTTTTATTTTTTAGTCAATAACATTATTACATTACTAGAAGTTCAAGATGAACACATTCTTCATTGGCCGATGATATAAATACAAAGTATTCATATATTAATAAATTGCAAAAGATCAAATACATATTCAATCTACTGCCAACAATCTGTTTTATTGTTTATTTTTAACTCTATGATTCTTTATTGTTGGCTTAAGCAATAAGAGTAAAAGTGGATTCAGATATTAAGTGGCTCTTTATCACCTCAGGGAGATTCTTGTGAAGAACTGCTATTTCCCTTATTACTCCTTTACTGCTTATTCCTCTCTTTAAAAGCCACATCAATTGTCTTTTTGAGCCAAAGTCAAATCTTTATGCGGCTTCATCCACATGCCTAAAACAAATATTGAAGAATTTAGAGTTTCCTGCAAACTGAAATGGATTGCTCAAGTATTTTAGACACCTAATCATTTTCCATCTCATCAACAATATGCTCTGAATAACCTCTCTCTAGCATTTCAGGGGTGACTGCCTTGACCAATACATGTTTTCACAGGTCAGGTGATGTCTCATTATGGGGCAGATTTATGAATCTCCAAAGTTTAAAGGAAAAGTAAATGTTTTTCTTTATCTCTCTGTAAATTTGCTCTAAACAGCCCCCCAGATTAATGTACCTTAGTCCCTGCTGCAAGTCTGCTCTGGTTTCTGTGTTATCAGCAGCTTGTTTCCCCTTCTTCCTGGTGCAGAGTGAAGCCCAGCCCCTTAGTTTACTGAGCAGTGCATTTTGCTGCTGTTCCACAATAGAGAGGAAGAGGGAGCCAGTGTGTGCATTAGTAAGCTAGTTTCACCAAGCAAAAGGTGCTAAACACACTGCTCTCTGCTATGTCACATTATGCAAATGATCTCCAAGACTAGTCTGAGAGATAAGGTCAGCTCAGAAAGCTAAGGGGCGGGGCTTCACTCTGCACCAGGAAGAAGGGGAAACAAGCTGCTGATAACACAGAAACCAGAGCAGACTTGCAGCAGGGACTAAGGTACATTAATCTGGGGAGCTGTTTAGAGCAAATTTACAGATAGAAAAAAAAAGGTTTACTTGTTCTTTAACATTTTTTAGTATTTGAAAAAACTTAAAGGAAATGAATTGAATTTAAAAAATATATTTGCAGACTTTATACAGGTATGGGACCAGTTATCCAGTATGCTTTGAATTGCGGAAAGGTCATCTAGACTCCAAATAATTCAAATTTAAATAAAGTAAAAATAATTTCCCTTATCTCTGTAATAATAACATCTTGTACATTATACCAACTAAGATATAATGAATCCTTATTGGACGCAAACAATCCCATTGGGTTTATTTAATGTTTAAATTATTTTTTAGTAGATGTAAGGTATGGAAATCCAAACTATGGAAAGATCTCATATCCAAAAAACCTTATTTTTCTCTATCCACTGAATGCACAGGATGCAGGCTTTACATTTTTAAATATCTACAAACCAGTGATTGCTTAGTGTTTTTACCTTAGACAATGTAACCTTAATGTACTGGGAAATGTAATAGAAGCACTAAGCAGATAAAAAAAATTGCAATGCAAAAAGAAATCTCGTTTTGTAATGCAAAATTCTTTAGGTGAAGATTTTTCATAAAATAACTTTTCCAGTAAGACGTGTTTTTTTAATACACTGTGCAAAATTGAAATCCAAATCAGTGTGTCATACATATCTGATAAACATTAATAAACTAATTGCACACTTTTCTTTTTTGGTTATTAATTTTATTACTTTCCCCCATATGCATTCTAGAAATGTTCTCAGATTGGTAAAATTAGTTTTTCCGAAATTGCTGTTTTGGTTAAACAAGTCTACCGATGTCTTCTGTCAGTGACATTGAATATACAGTATATTTGGGCGTCTATTCCCTGGGGCTTCTCTTAATTGAATATTTGTGATAAGGGTCTTTTTTTGTTTGATATCACAAGATCCAAAAGAGCACATTTATAGTTGTAGCTTCTGCTTCCTGAGATATCAACTGTTCCTGCTGCAAGTTGGAAAAATGTCTTTCCTTTCTTTGATGTGTTAGCAATTTCATAACCCCAATTAAGATTGTGATAATTAAAATGCCCCATGAGTAAGATTTGGCCCACTTTTACAGTCTTTTTCTAAATACTAAAGGAGCTGTGCCTCCTCCTCTTCATTAATTTGATATGGTCCATAACAAACTCCTACAATTAGCTAACCAGTTTTCTTACATCCAGAGTAAATTGCTACCCATAAAGATTCATCTAACTGGTCACAATTCCTCCATCTGTTTTAATGAATGTAAATTGGTTGGTTAGTTAGAATTACATTTTCATTTATTGTTAAAAAAAATGTTTTAGTGTGGATATTCCCTTAATATTGTTGTTCCGGCATAAACAAAGGTATTTTGTATTGAGATTGTTTTGTACACTGATTTATAATTAGTTACGTATCATAATGAACTGCAATTTGTATTTGCTGTATTGCTTTACACAGTAGACCACCCTGTTTTAATATATGATATATATAGTAGCACCCCAAGTAGCTCATTCATTAAATCTGCTTTATTAAAAGCCATTCATTATACATATTGGGCAACATTTAGGGGCTGATTTATTAAGGGTCGTATTCCGAAGTGGAAAATACTTCGAAAACCAACCATCAAAATTTTTTGGGGGTCATTTTTGATCGAATATGGCTGTTTTCTATAAAAAAAAAAACAGCCATATTCGATCAAATGAAAATTGTTCGAATCATTTGATTCGATGGAACGATTCGAACAATTTTCACCAAAATCCTTCAATTTCTCAGAAAATTTTCAGGACAAGTTCTGTGAGGTCTCCCGTAGGCTAAAATGGCAATTCAGCAGCTTTAAGCTGGCGAATAGTCAAAGTCAAAGGTTTTTAAAGGGCCAGTACTTTGAAATTCGAATGTTAACAATTCAAATTGAATTTTGAAAAGTGAATTCAAAGTAGCCCAAAATTACTTAATCATTTACAAAATAAATTTTATTCGAATTTTCACTTCAACCCTATTCTACCCTTAGTAAATCAGCCCCTTAATGTTGCCACTTATCTCACACAGTGCTACATGTTGTAGACCTACCCAATTAACTTCAACAGATACAGGACTATGCCATGTTGTTTTGCAACAATAAACCAAGAGGAAAAATAAAATTATGAATCAAAATAGATGAAAGTGTCACTGTCAGCCTTGCTACCTATTACCCTGTTTCTAAATGTGCTCCCAAACTGGCCGACAACACCAATCATTTTAATTAGCTGACTGTATATTGGGTTTTGAAGCAGCTGATTAATAGAATCCAAAAAAAAAAGATAAGAAAGAAGAAAAACACCAAAACTTGCATACTGTAGATGTGCCAAATTGCAATGAAAAAAAGTAATTTTCCTGTTTTTATGAAATCATTGATGCAGTTTCAAATCCTTGATATATGATGTGTATTTATTAGCGCTCCCAAGTAATGACAGAAGCACCAAAATATATTAATTAAATCTGCTTTACTAAAAGTTAAAAGTTAATATAGATGTGGCAGGCTTTAATGGTGCCAAGTATCTCACATAGCACCATTGGCTACAACAGAAAAACACTATTCCCTGTTGCACTGTGCTGATCAGAATACACCATTAAACGCTGCTCTACAGTATCCGTCTATATATTTGGTTTAGACCAAACTGTTCTGCAACAATAAGCCATGAGGAAAAATAAAATAAAATTAGATGAAAGTGTCACTGTCAGCTTTGTTATCCTGTTTCTAAATGTGCTGCTAGACTGGCTGAAGAGGCCAATCATTTTAATTAAGCTCACTGTATACTGGGTTTTGCAGCAGCTAATTAATATCATCCAGGCAAGAAGATAAGAAAGAAGAATGGCACCAAAACTTACATATATGTGCCAACTTGCAATAAAAATTCATTTTCCTGTTTTTATGAACTGATATGGTATCAAATCCTTGACCTTTCCCCCAGCAGCTACTTGATATTTTGCAAGAACACATCTTCATCTCCTTTTACACAACTCATCCCTCTCTACTGCACTTTAAGGGGCATGTCTTGTCTTGTGATTGTTCTATAAAAGGCCAAGACACAATCACATAAATGAAAGAGAAAGTAAATGGCAAAGTCTTGTCTGACATAAGGCAAAGTAATGCTTATCAGTAAACAAATTTGTTTCCTAATTAAGTAAATGTTTAACATGTGATTATCTCCCAGTGTAACCAGCAAGGATACCGATTGTACTTTAACCACACCCCAGCCACTCCACTTTTCACATTTTTAGGAAAACACTCATCTTAATTTGAAAATCTCTGAAACCAAGTTAAACAATTCACCTATATGCCTCATATGTATCGTCATTGATTTCCAAAGAGAGTCTTAATCACTGGGGATGGTGCCAATTTTGTTAGGCACTCCCCAGTGAATATAATCACTAACCTTGTCTGCCCAAGGTTCATGTGCATCACAGCAAAAAAAAAAATTTTTTTCTTTACTGCGCAAGTGAGCCCTGGGAAAGGCCAAATATGGCACCAACCCTTATGATGCTTTAATTTCTGTTTTCCTTCAATGCCCTTATTATCAGTATTAGATGCAGAACCGTAATGTTTTGGGCCCACTTGACTCTTTATCTGAAAATTGTAGTTTATATGATATTAAGTACATTCCTCTCAGTGTAACTATCAGTACAATTTCTAATCTATTTTAAAGGACAACTAAAGCTGTATGGATGAGTATTATGGCATAGTGGGGCTACTGTTCCACTTGTCAAAATCAGAAGCCCAATGTCGGTTCTATCAGCAGGCAATCTATTTGAGCAGGGGTGTCTTTGTTATATCCTTCCTAAGTGAAACATTTAGATGTTTCATGGTCCCCATTACAAAAGGGGAAACAACTCTCCAGCTATTACAGACCAAGGAATTTAGTTTGCCCAATTGTCCCATCAATATAATTTGTTAAGTCATCTTTAAATAGTTTAGGGTGCTCTAAAATTATTTTATTCCTTGTCCAGTAACTTCTATTTATGCCGCTACCTGTGGTGCAGGGTACAAGTGTATGCTGTACACTCAGCCCCCAGCAGTACACTGTTTGGCCCGTTTTAACCTGAAGATGAGCTATGTCACCAAAATATAATAGGTAAATTCTGCTTGAAAATGGGGCAGTAGCTTGAGTGGTTATGTATCTATAACTGACTAATAAAATATCTTTTTTGTTGTTTAAATTAGGTTACAGTATCTACAGTTACTGTGTTTTATATTTGTAGGAGAAGCTCGTGTAATATGTATGTATCTGGGAAATATTTCAGCATACAGGTTTTAATTAAAACCAGTTAATATTTTAGCATAATGACCGCTTTGCACAGAAAGCAGTAATACACACCTTTGTATTATCCTTTGCAAAAAATCATAAATAAAAGAATATTTTGTATGTATTCTGTTTGTACATTAAATATTCTTGATGTTATTATAATCTGCAGAACTTGTTTGGAGAGGAACAGCTTGAAACATACTCATTATTTGATTGTCTCTATAAGGGTGTACAAATAAAGCAGGTAAATCCTTCGAACCCCTGTGGCTATGCTTACCTCCAGTGAAACATTTGAACTACAATGAGAGAGACGATATGTAAATTGTTGGCAATGTTTGCAGTGGAATACATACCATCTGCATTATATGAATATTGCAAGTTTAAGCTTCAGGTTTCCACATCACTATGCTGCAAACCCATTTCACACATAAGTAAAGTCCAACTGCTGACTCTATGCAGTATTATATTAAACTGTTTGGATTAACTAATTGGCTGCAAGAGCTACCAGCAGGAGAGTTACAAGATATATATTCCCAATATTAATAAATAAGAAGGCTAGGTTTTCACTAAATTCTAAAACAGACAATAAGAATTATCTTCAGATTTCACTTTTTAGCTGGCTTCCATGCTCTATATACATGCTCTGTGTATAAGTGGCACAGTATTAAAACAGCATTGGCTGTTCATTTTGAGTGATCACTAACCAGATTAATTTTTGAACAGGTTATTTATTATATTGTACATTCAGTTAGCCACTGAATAGTAGATATATACAATTAGTGGTTGTTTGGTCATTCCTGTTCAAATGCCAGTCAAGGACCTAACGTCTTGGGGCTGGCAATTTGTTTAATGGAAATCAATGTATTTACAGAACTAGGAGCAGACTAAAACCACAGACCAACTTTTGACAAAGAACCAAACAGACAGAAGCATCTCCTCTTAATATTTCAGCTAGTTGAAGAACTGATTAGGAATGACTCTCTTTGGACCTTTAATAAATAAAAATACCAAACTCATCTCTAGTATTTGCTTGGGAGAGCATTTAGGGAATAGTAATCATAACAGGTCTCATATGAGATTATGTTGCAAAACACCTCTTTAAAGGGCAAGGAAAATGTAAAATAGAATAAGGATAGAAATGCTGTATTTTGTATACTAAACATAAACATGAACTTACTGCACCACAAGCCTAATCAAACAAATGATTTATGCTTTCAAAGTTGGCCACAGGGGGCTGTCATCTTGAAACTTTGTTATACATCTTTGCAAGACTAGACTACATACACATGCTCAGTGTGGTCTGGGCTTCTTAGGGATCATCATAAATTATCAAAAAACAAAGCTGCTTGAGTTCTGCATGGTTGGTTAAGTAAGGCAGGGGCTCCACCTGCTGTTCATAAGTAGGATTGTTTCCCTGCCAGAAGTTAGGGACCGTCTGACAATTACTATCCACAGAAGTAAATGAAGGGAGAATTTCACTCGATATAGTCAGGTTTCTTATAAAAACGATACACATTTTTTAATTAAAGTATATTGGAGATAGATTTCTTTTTCATTAAAGAAAGTAAAAATGGGATATTATTTCTTTGCCTTTCCTTGCCCTTTAAGGGAATAAAGTAAACACTAAATTTTAGATGTGCAAACTTTGCCAGTATAAGGGCACCTCTGCAACATATTAACTGGGAAAGGCTATTCACAGAACTAAACACAGAACAAAAACAGGATGTCTTTAAAATTCTGCAAAATAAATCCACATCAGTAAATTCCCCTTGTAAGCAAGGAATGTTGTCCCAAAGCAAAATTTTTGTGGTTTGATAGAAGAGTTAGTTTTGAGGCTAGTAAGAAAATAAGTACTTTTAGGTTATTCAAGTTAGCTGGGACAACTTTCAGGTATAAGGAGATCCAATAAATACTGCAAAAAAACTAAAATTGAGATGGAAAAGGATATTGCATTAAGGAGTAAAATTAATCCAAACTATTATATATATAAATAGCAAAAAAAAAATTCATCAGGATGGGGGGAAGGTTCAAATTGATTTTAAGTGAAAATTCAAATCAAATTCGAATTAAAAAAAATTTGAAATTCAAATTCAAATTTGATTGTCAAAGGACTGGCTCTTTAAAAAAATTTTGATATAACAATTCGGCAGATAAAACCTACAGAATTCCTATATATCCCTATGGGAAGCTCCCATAGGATTTTTACAAGTTTTTTTGATCGAATATAAAAAATTTCAATTGAATGGTTAAAATAAAATTTTTTATATTTGATCGTCGATAATTCGAATTGTGTTAAAACCCCTCGAATTTGAAATTCGAATTTGAGGGGTTTGAATTCGAATTTAATTTGAGGGTTAATTAACCCTCAAAATTCGACCCTTAGTAAATATGCCCATAAATATCAGGGAGGGGTCACTTGGCGATGAGAACAGAGAAAAAGCAGAGATTATAAACTGCTAAAAAAAATCTGTGTCTATGGAGCATTTAGTAACATATCTGACTTGGATACCCATAGATTTCAAAAGTGCTATCCCTTACATCCATGAATGGAGATATCAACAAGATAATACAGCTGATTGAAGAGTAGGCAGATACTTGATTGTGTGGGGAAAAATTTTGGTGTTTTCATATTTAGACTAAAATATACATATAATATATAGCATATATATAACACATATCAGTTTTTGAATAAATGTTCCTCAAAACATCTGTGTTTTTGTATTGCACAAGTATGTGTCTAACCTTATTGGGGTTTTTTCTGAATACTGACGTTAATGTACAAACAAATAATTTCATTTGTGATATTATAAAGATGCATTTTCTAATAAAGGATATAAAGAAACATGTTTACGGTTATTACTTATAATTTTTTTAAAAGGTTATTTATTTATTATTCGATTAATAATATTAATAGTATGGTAACTTTTTAATAAATTAGTGCAAAATACCTTCTACCCCTACTCCTTTACAATTTCAAAAATTATTTTTCAACTTGAATGATTTTATAACAGCATTCCCCCAAAATACCAGATGTCCTACATGTGAAATTGTATTTTATTATTTAACAAAACACCATATTTTTATCCACTGAAGCAGAGTTTCTTATGTGAACCTTTTTCCCCCTTAATAATCGTGTCTCAGTTTGGCAATGTCACAGAACAAGCAGAGGAAACCATTGGTCAATCAGCTTCAGATCACTCCACATGACTAAAGGCTAGCTTTTAAAAAGGTTTGACACTATTTATCTTTCCCAGAATTGAGGCTTCTAATTGGAATATCAGGTATCTCCAGTTAGGAGTAGTAGAATCAAATGATTACCATGTAGGTGTACAAAGAAGCAAATGTACAGAGCAGACAGCAGTTTTCCAAAATCAGGGTTGAGGTTATTTATTTAATGGTTAATTTTTAACATGGCATGCATGCCTTGCAATACCCTGACTGATGTACATCTCTCTGTACATAGATGCCTGACCTTGGTTCTCAGCCTTCGTCATTATGGGAAGAATACAGCTCTTGCCACTTTTACTAATCCTCCTTCTTACTGAACAGACATTGACTCAGAAAAGGAAAAAGAAATGTAAGTAAAGTTCTACTTATTTTCTATCCGGGGTGTTTCCCTGCGATGACCACAATTCCTGGTAGGATGGGCCACCTAGTAATGACACCTAGCTCCACATCTGAATTAAAGGTGGAAATTTTTTTAATTGACCTTTTACCTTCTGATGAAAAAGTTGATTTTATTTCCAGGAATTGTTGACCTTTCTCAGTAAACCAACATTTCTGGGAATTTAATGTTCATTTCTTGCATTCATAAGCAATGATAGTCTTAACAATTTGTTATAGGTTTCCTTTATGGAGTGTTTTTTGATAATAAGTATCAGTATTCAAGGGTAAGCTTGACTTTAAAAAACAATAATAAAGTGAGCAGTACATTATCAATTGGTTCTTACTGATGATATAAAAGGACATGCATAAACTTTTATTTTAATTACATTATCATCTATTCTAACTGATATGTAGAGAAATCAGTAATACTTAGCCATAATTTTAGATTATGTGCCTTTAGGACATACTAATAACAATATGTATTTACAATTATGCTTTTGTTGAAGTGTCTGTTATATTACCCAAATACATGTAAGGCCATGGAGAGAAAAGACAAGTTTGTCTATAACAAAGGATATTTGTTTGAAAAATATAGGTTGTGGAGCTGCATTGGTTTAATTAAGTTTTATATATTTATTATAATCAACTATAATAAATGGTAGGAACCTGGGAACAGCCAGCCAACAAAATAAGTCAAGTGTTAAGCAAAGCTAACCTCCTCAGTTGCTCTATGACCATTACATATTACATTTATGTAATATATGTATTTAATCATAGGCTTGATGGTAACAGAGTATCTGCTATGCTGTTCATTACTGTTTATCATTGAGTATGTTCCCTGGATTCCTCTTGGGAAAACTAGGGCTTGATTTATTTATGCTTGCTTTGTATAATGATGTATTTGAATATCTTTACAAAAGTGGCTACTGGTAGTTTTCTTATTACAAGGTGCTGTGTACAGGTATGTGGTACAGTTTTAACTTTATTTTTTTACCAATGTGCAGAAAAATGCACCCAAAACATTTAGGAGGATTTAAACAGTGTGAAATATGTTTCTGGCCTTTAAGTAAACTTGCCCAATTTTCATTTATAACAAATGCAGCTCAGAACATCACTGCCTTTAATAGTCTTTTTATGCTTGAAATAGACATTTCTAATATACTCTAATGTTGTAGTTTTCTCCAGAAAAACATGTCACTCCCATTTGAGTTAATAATAGAAAACTCTGCATAGTAATGCTATTTCAGTTAAAGAACACATTCCACAATAGCCACCTACTGATGGATCAGTCACAAAAATATAGTGAGCAATAACACTTTATTTGGGATAAAACTGCCTTTATTACATGTAAGGACTTAATAAAGGCAGTGCTGTTCATTTCTTTATTTGTGAATACATTATTGTGTCTGTTTGTGAATACTCTATATGTATAGGATCTGTTATCCAGAATGTTTGGAGCTTTGTGGATCGTTCCATAATTTTGATCTCCATACAAAAAGGGGCAGATTTATCAAGTGTATAATTAAACTCCCATAAATTTGAAATTCGACCAATAGAAATTCATTATTAAATTCAAAGTTTTAAAACTCGGGTGAATAGAATCGACCAGAAAATTAGAATCAAATTAAATTTTAGATTCATATATGAGGCATAGGTGTAGAGTTTACCCAAAAATATCTGTCTATTTTGTCTGTTCTTTACAGATGTTGTTTAGTCAACGCACCAATTGCCTGCTATGGCACATTCATTTGTAGAATGTCTCAGTTACATGGTTGGACACAATAGGCATTTAACACTCAGTATGGTGCTGGAGACAAAAGAAAATAATGGTATAAAAACTAAAAAGCAAAGTTAAAATAAAATCCCATTGCTTTTTCTATAATTGTCTTATTGTGTAGGTTTGGTTCCCAAAGGCTGCATGATTTAAAAAGTATTTTTTGATCTTATTACATGTTATGCTGCTTTAAAACCCCCTATTTCATAATAGACCACTGCTGATCGATATTTACGAAGCCTGATTTGCAGACAATAAAATATCCTTTGGAACATAAAATACTCTAGAGACCATTGTGTAGAAAGCATTGTTGATATCTCCTTTGAGTGACTTCAGCATATCGGTAAACACTGCCTTAGTGAACAGTAAGATGGTTCGCAATACAAAAAATCAATAGTGCTATTGCATATGTGGAAACACACTGTGAATGGAGAGGAGAGATTGCAGGCCATTTGGGGGCATTTTCCTATAAACTTTATAAACAATAATACCATCTGCTTTGTATACTAGATAATGCTGCATTTAATTCACTTTCAAAATTCCTACCTCTGATGAAGAACTCCAATTCATTAATTATTGGGTATTGTTACCATTCCTTCTAAAACTGTCTTCAAAAACAAACTGGACACCATCGGAAGTGACATAATACTACCAAACCCCCTAGACTTTCACCCTCCACATTCCCCAGTCTCCTCTGTGTTCTTTCTCTCCAGTGACTGATGAGGAAGTCTCAAAACTTTTGGCTTCCTCTTACTCTTCCTTACTACCTGCCCGCTTGATCCCATTCCTTCCAAAGTAATCTACAACGCCAATCCCTGTCTAATTAAAGTCTTCATTAATCTATTTAATCTCTTACTCTCAACTGGAATATTTCCCTCTCAACTAAAATATGCACCTGTCACCTCCATTCTGAAAAAAACACTCCCTTCATCCCTCCAATCTCAATAAACTTTGAACCATCCCTCTGCTACCTTTCAGAGCACCTAGTCTAGTTTTACATCTAAAGCCAACAACCACTTCTCACTACTAATACTGTGTGATCTCTCAGCTGCATTTAACACTGTGGATCATCTTCTCCTCCTCCAGTTCCTCCATTCATTTGGACTTTGCAATATGGCCCTATCCTGGTTCTCATCTTACTTCATTAATTGTTCTTTCAGTGTATCTTGCAATTTAGTATCATCTTCTCCTATACCACTTTCTGTTGGTGTTCCTCAGGGCTCTCTCCTGGGTACCTTATTATTTTCTCTCTATATACTTCCACCCTCAGCAAACTAATTAACTGATATAGTTTCCAATACTACACACTATGATGATAATTCTATAACCTTTCTCTCCTCTCTTGACCTCAACCCAGAGCTCTTAACCTGGGTCTCTTCCTCTCTGTCTGCTATCTCTACTAGAATGTCACAACCTCTCTAAACAAAAATGGTTCTCTTTCCCCAACTAACACCTGCAACACCCCAAAAATATCTATCATAGTTAACAATTCCACTATCACCCTGTCTCTCCAGGCCTGGTGCCTTCGAGTTCTCCTAGATTCTGCCCTGTTCTTCACGCCTCATATCCAGTCACCTTTTAAATCCTGTTACTTTCATCTAAAGATAAAAATCTAAAATATTATCATCATCACCTAAGATGCCACCAAAATTTTTATTTACTATCTCATATCACATCAAGACTACTGTAACTGTCTATTGGCCTTGTCCACCAGAGACTGTGGCCTCTCCACATCCTAATAAATACTCCCTCCAGGCTTATACACCTCAGCAACCACTTCTCTCTCCTCTGCCATGCCACTCTGCCAATTCCTGCACTGGCTTCCACTAACTTTCAGTTCATAACTTTGCCCAACCCTGCATCTCTGAACTTATCTCTAGATACTCACCCAACCCTTGTATAAAAACATTTATTTTACAGTGCTGCAAAGTATTTTGGTACTCTAAAACTATGCTTTATTATTATCATTATTATTATTATTATTATTATTAATAATAATAATAATAATGTGATTTTTTTGGAAAAAATAATGAGATTCAGGAAAAGGCAGGGTTCGATGTATCCCTAACCTTGACATGAATCTATAAGAGTATCCTCTCATGCATTTAAACCAAATAAACAGTAAACATGTACTTCTCATTAGTAAGGTTTCACAAAACTGTATTTATCTCTTCAAGTGTAAAACAATCCACATTATCATCTTATCTTAGCACTGAGTGTTTTATTATGCAGCTTGCAGTCTAGACATTTGATGTAGCTTCCTGCTTTTTTATTGCCGCCTCTCAGATAATTATAAGGCTTAGGGAAATGCCTACAGCATGTATTGTTTGCTGGGGAATTATATGTAAAAGTACTGAAGCATTTAATTGGATATTTTATATGCACAATAAGTATGTTTTTGCCTTCAAGACATGTTACAATGGAGGATTCAAAAGAATAAAATCCTCTCAAATTAAGAGTGGAGTCAATCAAAATTCAGATTACTTGTAAGGTTGCAGAATGAAATTGGATTTTTGTGAGGTTTATTTCAGCATGTTACACTTTGCTTATAAAAGCAATTATAATAAACAGGAAAACCAATAAAGCAAACCTTGACACCTATGCAGTTTGAGTTAACATATGCCTCAGTGTGCCAGTTGCTATATTGGAGCAGCAGAAGAATTTTGCAGCCCACTGACCTTGCTTATTCATAGAAAGATTTGGCAGTAGTTAGACATAAAGCAGGGGCCTCAAGAACAAATATCATTTAAGAGTTCCTGCCAGGTTATGGGAAGTTTGGCTTGGGAAACACAATTCATGATTTATCTGAAAGCCCAGGGATGAGGTGATAGAAATCCATTCTTGGCTGAATTAGGGCTGAAGTGAAATAAAAATTAGAGAAATTTTAGATATTGAAGAAGAACTCAACAAAAATTTAAGGGCTTTTTGCCCTCGAATTCGGCAGAATTTCGATAAGCATTCGACTATCTAATGCTTATCGAATAGTTTTAGGCTATTTTTACCTTGATATTCGATCCCTCGATAAAATCGAATCGAATACAGATCATTCGATTTCATGAAAAAATCGTACGATCCAAACGATCGAGGAGTTCGATTGTGCGAATGGCATTCAAGCAGGGGAAAGAAGAAAAAGCCTATGGGGGGCTTCCCATAAGCTTCTATTGCAATTCGGTAGGTTCAATCTGGCGAAGTAGGCAGTCAAATAAAATTTTAAAGCTAAAGTACTTTGATCATCGAATGGTCGAATTATCGAATATCCGATCATTCGATCTATCGAATTTTCGGTATTCTATGATCGAAGTGGCCAAATTTGCATATTCAAATATTCGATTAAATCGTATGATCGGAATTCGATCACTATGGCCAGCATAATATTCATATAATCACAGGGGTCTCCTAATTTTAAAGATACTTTGTCCACTACCTATTTCTGTTTTCAAATAGTATTAATTTTTTCAAATTCAAATACTTACATTGCTACTTTTCATACTTTTCCCATGAGTTAAGTATTTTTTTAATATGCTGTTTTACAGTGGAACAAAATAATTTATCAAAATGCAATACCCTTTGAACAAGGCATCTTGAAATGACTCCTTGTTTACATCACAGAGAAAAAATCACATTCTATTTTAGGTCAAGGGGAATCAGCACAGCCAGTGCACACCTTACTAGGAAGCATCTCCTTTCCAGTCCCAGTCTTTTTACGGAATCAGCCAAATCCCACAGCATAACAAATACATTGTAAATAGAGAAGAACTTAGGTTCTGGTTATGGTAATAAGAAAGGGCCACTATACAGTACTATAATACAAGCCAAAATAGCTTATTTTAATGATATTTATATAAATCCTTCCTGGGAAAAAGTTCAGGGAGTTATAGGTTTGGAATAGACTATTTATTATTTTTATATTTATCTGTGACCTATTGTGCAAACAGAACACCCAGTATGCATTGTTCCCATCAGCAACCATTATTCAGAAACCTGTTATCCAGAAAGCTCCAAACTACAGAAAGCCATCTCCTACAAACTCCTTTTTAATCAATTAAATAATTAAAAATGTAGGAACGGATTATTTTTCTCTGCAATAATAGAAAAGCACATTGTAATTGATCCTAACTAAGCTGCCTGAATCCTCATTGGAGGCAAACAGAATCCTATTGTGTTTACCTGGAAACTCCAGGTCCCGAGAATTCTGAACAAAGGGGCCCAGCACTCATAGAAAACCCTCCCACACTGAACCCACCACCCTGCCCACCCGCTCCCCAGACTCTTGTGGTTTGTAGGAGAGTGGCTGGATAGTGGGTTTTCTAACAACTATAGAAGCAACCTGCTTTCCCCTGTGCCCCCCACCTGTGGGGTTCACTATAGTTACACCAGAGTTAACTATTTCATATAAATCACAGGCCAGAGATATGGCAAGTTTACTGAAACCACTCCAAAAATGTAATTGTATGTAAAAATAATTAAAAAATAACAAACAAATTAACAAACAACTGTGTGAGTCCATACATCAGATATTGTGAACATTCTGAATGAAACCCAGTTTACCATAAAAGAGGTTCTGGAGGCCCAAAAATCCTCCCACCATAGGCCTAATAAAAAAATGTCTGCCTATGGCATCATACAACATTTGCCAGAATCTACATATTGCCAGTTCAAGCCTGTTAAGGTAACTATCATTTGTTACCATTTATTGTTAGTATATTGTATACTGAGAAGGGTTTTGAAGCTAAATGTATTGTACATACCATTGTCATTGCAGCCATCTCTAGTTACATTAAACGAAACATACAGTCTCCCAGACAAAATGTGGTGTCACTTTGGTCTGTACATCCATTTTGTTTCCTTTGAGCAAAGAAGTGTTATGAGCCATGTTGCAGTCCATAAATTAAGGCGCATCTCTAATGTTCTCCTTCTTTCTGGATGGTAAAACTAAAATACTATCGTACAGACTATAAATCTTGTTGCCTTCATTCAATTAGTTTAAATGTAAAATAAAGTGTTTGATCATAAATAGCTTGTGCAGAACTCTATTTCATTTCTAAAAGTGGCAGCTTCAATTAATGTAAAGCTGTAATTAAAGATAAGCTCTTGGAAATAAATACAGGGAGTGTGTAATGCTGCCTCGGTTTGGGACAATTAAAATTCATGTGCAATAGTAAAGTTTGTTATCAGTCTATTCTAAATCCACTGCTGAAATTATAGGTTGTTATAGAATAATTCTACCAGTAGCTTTGATACTCTCTTTCCCCCAGTTAATATACCTTCAGCACATAATATCCATGGCAGTGAGCTAGCAGATAGATTTAAAGGATATTTAATCTTTAAATAATAATGCAGTACTTTTCTAAGCACTTTTGCAATTTACATTAAAGGGATTCTGTCATGATATTTATCATTTATTTTCTAAGTTACATTGCAAATAATTACTCTACCACTTTTTTAAAATTTTACTTGAACCAACAAATGTATTTTTTGGCTGTAATATGGGTGTGGAGGCAGCCTGATGCTGAGTTTTGAGAAGAAGCTAGCACTTCATTCCGAGCAAAAAAGAAAAAGATCTTTCTGCGTAGAGATCAGCGCCTAAGCAATGGAAATTTTAGAAACCAATATAGTATAGTATGCTTCGATAAAAAGGGAGTCACCCAGTGTTTCACACTTCATATATAAATTTATAAGTGTGTTATCCCTTATTTTCAGTGAGAATTACTGTTGCTTTTAATGTGATGTGAATAACAATATTATGAAGTTAAGGAACTTAAATTTTAAGTTGAAAATGTTTTTTTCTTCATGGTATATAGCTTGTAGCCAGATGCTCCTGGCAGTCTTTCTTCTGGTGTTCCAATACACACAAACTCCCCGGTGAAACTGAATAAATGATGGAGCTGCTTTGAGACAGCTTATGTTTTGCCCCTTCTCAATGTTCTTCAATACAACCCAAGCCCTAGCCCCACCTAGTGAGAACAGCACCCAAGCAGGTAAAAGCAGGGTTCTATTTTAGCAATGCAACTGAATCCTTCAGCAGAGGTGCCAGGTAGCTGTTATCTGTTAGCTGCCTATAGTTCTGCTGATAGGCTGCTGATGGGCTGCTGAGGGGAAGGGACCTATCACTCTTGCAACTACAAATGTATTTATAGCAATAAACTAAAATAGTGACTGAAGTTTATCAGTCACATGGTTGGGGGCACCAGGGACATCATGAACATCAGGTCTAGCCCCATGCTAAGTTTCAAAATTAAATCTAAAAATGTGTTCTTTTAAAAATGGTTTCCAGTGCAGAATTTTGCTGGAGCAGCACTATTAACTGATGCATTTTGGGGGGAAACATTTCCCCTCATTTAGTTCCCTTTACCACCGTTCCAAAACTATTATTATTTTTTTTTTATTATTATTATTATTATTATTAACATGTATTTTTATAGCGCCAACTTATTTCGTAGCGCTGTAGAGTGAGTGTGATTATACAACTAAATCACATGAATTGCATACATCACAATAAATACCGGTACAGGAGGTGAGGAAGGCCCTGTATATAAAAGCTTAAGGGAAGGGAATGATACACAAGGTGTGGGAGTGAGCAAGATCAGAGTAAAGTGGGTGAGAGATGTAGTACTGTAAGCAGTATTGCATTGGGTAGTTAACAGTGAGGGTAGGCTTCTCTAAAAAAGTGGGTTTTAAGAGATTTCTTGAAAGCTGAAACATTGGGAGAAAGTCGGACAGACCGTGGGAGAGAATTCCAGAGGAGGGGGTGCAGCTCTTGCAAAGTCTTGAATGCGAGCATGTGAGGAGATAATGAGAGAAGAGTTGAGTAGCAGGTCAGTAGAGGAGCGTAGTAAGCGGTTGGGTGAGTATATGGAGATTAGTTCAGAGATGTAGGGAGGGGCAGAGTTATGAAGTGCTTTGAATGTCAGGGACATTAATTTGAAATTAATTCTGAAGGGGAGTGGAAGCCAGTGCAGGGATTGGCCGAATGGTATGGCAAAGGAAGAGCGGTTGCTGAGGTGTATAAGCCTAGCAGCAGTGTTCATTATGGACTGGAGAGGTGACAGTTTCTGGAGGGGAAGGCCAATTAAAAGAGAGCTACAATAGTCTAGACGCGATATGACAAGAGAGTGAATAAGAATTAACTATTTATTAACTGCTACTATAATGAATTTTGTAAAAATATCACCATCTGCTGGTCAGTTTCTCTGACTGCACTGTCGGGGATATATATGCTCAGAAAGAAAATAGAGAATAGTTGCGATGCTCCTCTTCTTTTTCTTCTGAATTTATATCTCTTCAACTGTACAGTCAAATGAACTTACCAGCAATACCGTTGTTGCAAACTTCATTGTAATAGCAGCTACTAAACAGCTAAATAGCTTTGAAACAAAAAAATATTAGGTGTATTTGCAAAGGTGCTTTGAAAAGCACCTTTAATTTTAATTTGTAGTTAATTTGTTGCTATGGGCAATTGCACTGGTACCCTGAATAAGTGAATGGACCTGTGTATCTATAATGGCTAGAACAGAAATTAGAAAATTTATGTTGGGTAATTCATCTGTTACACAACTCCAGTCTAGATTAGTGTTTGCCAAGTTATATCAAGGACATATGTAACTTTACTGATGGAAAGAATGACCCTGCAAAAGTTAATAATCTTAGTTAAATATAATTAAATAATTTACAGGTCTGGCAAAACCCTGTCCTGGGCAAATACTGTAAATTATACAGAGAGGTACAGATTACACAGACGGAAACCTTTGGGCACAAAGTAGGTTCAGACATCAGAATGTACTATGTATTTAACTGCAAAATAATCCACTAAACATTAGTTGATAAAAATGTAATTTCCCATTTTTAATGTGTATATACTGACTGCCAACAGTTGGCAAATCTTGGTCCTGTACAGTACTGCTTAGAGAGACTTGGATGTGAAGAACAGAACATGAGTTGTACCATCTCAGTTTTTGCCAGTGTATAAACCATTATTTCTCTTAGGAAAGATAAACTACAGACTGAAATGTGTCTATCATAAAAAAGGACTATATTGCAACTGCTCAAGCCTTACACAAAATGGTTACAATTATCTTAAGAATAACATATATGTAGCACAAATAGTTTAAAATCAAGAAGGGTAAATATAAACAAAGGGGCAACTGAAAAACCATTTACAGAAGTGTTTAGTTTTGTACTTTGTTCAAAAAGTAACCCAAAATACATAGGATATTTGGAAGCATAAGAGAAATACAGGGAAGCTGTTCAAAATGAACTAATAAGGTATTGTTAGCTTTGAACCTGGCAATATGAACAAAGGCTTCCGAGAATATAGCAGGTCACTAAAACCGTCTGAAAAAAAAGATTTTATGCAGAAATGTCATTCCCTCGAGAAGGTAGGCGTCCAGGCAGTTACATAAGTGCTAAAATACATCTGGATTTTCAGGCAGAACCTTTTAAGACAAACTAAAAAGAATAATTTATCTCTAGGACTTAGTGTTTACACCAGGGGTGTCCAACCTTTTGGCTTGCCTGGGCCACATTGGACAAAGAAAAATTGTCTGGGGCCACACATGAAATAAACAAACACTTTTGATTTGTAAATGTAAAGAAAATACACATATAAGAACTACAATACCAGTTGGATAGCCAAATGTATCTATACACTGGAATATGGGACACCTGGATATTAAATAGACTTATTATTATATTATTATTACTAATTAGGCAATATCCTTTTTGACATGACGTTTCCTCGGGAACCGAGCGTTTCAAGCTGGGCCGCATTCATATCAGTCATGGGCCTCTTGTGGCCACTTGGCTGGACGTTGTTATTCTAAAACAATATTTCTTCATCATTTTCTCTGGGAACTCGAATTAAGTCAATTAAATCAGCTTCATGACTCAAAGTTTGTTTTTGAACACATCACTGAGATTCTTCTATATATCACAACTTACTATTTTCTACTGTAGGAGCAAATGTTGTATTATTAAAGATGATCATGGCGGCCCTCTCTTAATAGCATGGCGACCCTTTTAACCTGTAGTTTAAAAATTCCTGTTATAGTTCCATAGTTATAGTATAATAGTTCCACGCAACCTCAGAATACTGAGGAGGTTGCATTTTTCACAACGTCAACTAACTATACAAGCTGAACCAGTAAAGTAACTTATATATATAATTATATAATTATAAGGGGTTTTATCACCTTTCAGATAAATTTCAATATGAGGTAGAGAGTGAGGCATTTTGCAATTGGTTTTAATTTTTTATTATTTGTGGTTTTTGAGTTATTTAACTTTTTATTCAGCAGCTCTCCAGTTTGCAATTTCAACAATCTGGTTGCTAGGATCCAAATTACCTTAGCAATTATGCATTCATTTGAAGAGACTATAAAATGAATAGGAGAGGGTCTGAATAGAAAGATGAGTAATACAAAGTAGCAATTAAAATAAATGTTTCGCTTTATAGAGGATTTGTTTTTAGATGGGGTCAGTGACCCATCAGAAAAAGAAGAAAGGGAAATAATTAAAAACAAATGTAACGTTGTAAAGTTTCTTAGAATTGGCCATTCTGTAATATTCTATAACATATTTAAAGTTGAACTACCCCTTTGATGATGTACTCATTAATCTATCAGTCAAACAACTGTACTCCTGTACAAAGAGGCTCATACATAGCAGGTATACAAAGGAAATGGGCTTCTTTCATGAACAGAATTGCCCAAGACTGTTCCAAAAATGCTGAAATGTTATCTGCAGTAGAAAGGTACAGTTTACAGAACCTTACTATGTTGGAATTCCTGCATTAACTCATTTACAAAATCCTGGCTAATGGCCACTTTAACCTCAATCAACTTCATGATGAAAGGTTTCTGTTAGATTATCATAGAGCATGGGATCAACACCATTTTCAAATCACTTCTGCGTATGCTGCTGTTTAAAATATTGTATATGGCTATATAAATAAATGCACACATTTAAAGGGACACAGTCACCCTAAAAACAATTTTAGAGAGTTTAATTGGGGAGTGAGTTTTTGGAAAGTTCTGGCAGAAATGTTGTGTTTTGTGGTTGTTACAGTATAAGCATGGTCTTCTATATTTTTTTCTTTTGCCTTGTATCAGTATCACAGTATTTTTCCAAAATATTGGTAAATGTAGCTCTTATATGCAAGGGCTACATCTACTCTATGTTTTCAGGGTAGAGCCTTGTTTTTATGTTGAGTGGTAGAGACATTGCCCATCAGAGCCAGGCCAGCCAGCTGCCCTAGGCAACCTGGCTGGCCACAGCGCCTACATGCATGAATAGACGCTGGCACGAATGGACCCTGGTGCGCATTAACGAATAGTAGAGGAAATGCATGCATGAATAGGAGAGGAAGCACATGCGCTAAAAGGCAAGTAAGCACAATTGCAAACCGAAGCGAAAGAAGCCAGTCTAGAGCGGAGACCGGGCCAGACGTACATGCCTGGTGCCCCCCAGCTTTGAGCCCTAGACACGTACCAACTAGCCTAACCCTAGTTCATGGACACAGAGCACCAGTAAATACTAAGATGCAGATTTACCAAGGGTCATATTGAAAATTTTAATTTGAAATTCGAATCTTTAAGTTTTTTTATGGTCAAAAGTGTCAGATTTGACTAGGGAGTTATTCAAATTTGATTCAAGTTTTTCGATTCAAGATTTATCATACTCTGGCCTTTTAATGGCCACCTAAAACCTGCCGAATTGCTGTTTAAGTCAATAGGGATCAAGGGATCAACTTGGTGATGTTTGCAACCTTTCTGACATTCAAGTTTTTTTCAGAGAGTTTTCAGGTCAGTCCTATTTACCCGAGTTTAAGAAATTAGATTTTTATAATAAATTTCTATTGGTCGAACATCAAGTTTATGGGAGTTTCAAAAAACTCACATGAAGTTGAAATTTGACCTTCGATAAATGGGCCTCCTAAATAGTAAAAGGGGATTAATTTGCTTTCACTATTACTACCTCCTTATAATTAGCTAAGTTAGACTAATGGCATTTTCTGGCAAATAAAGGAAACTCCAATACTGCTCCAAAATTTCCATGTAAATTTTGAAAGTTATGAAAAATAGAATTTGTCTAATTTCTAGTTATTGCTTCAACCCACCCTGTTAGTACATCTTTCATAATTCATCATAGGACACAATACACATACCAGAGCCAGAAGAATTACACTTTGGGAATTTTGTGTCCTGTTTATGTTTTTCAGAGCAATAACCGTAATTACATATTTGACCTTGTGCCATCAACTGTCAGTGGGATGCTGGGAGCCAACAACATCAAAAGGGCATCTGGTTGTCTGTCAACTTTAGGCTATGTGCATGGAAGTATAAGATAATACATGCTTACTGGCTCAGCATTAGGTTGTGCCATAATTGTGAATAATTCCAAAATAACATTTATTTGAATGATAACTGCCGAAACACATTTAACAAACAGGTGTAAAAGTCTAGACACATTTCATTTACTTTTCATTTTGGGCTTCTCTGATATTTTTTTGTTTCTTTGTTAGAGAACTCTTCATGGGTCATGGTGCTGAGTTTACATTTCTTCAGTATAATATTTAGTCTTTCTTTCATTCTGCAGTGAATTAAAATCGATTTTTCTTTAGATTGTGTAGTGATATGGTGTATATCAGCAAGATTCCATGCTTCCTCTACTAATACCTTAGCTTGGACAGTTTCTCCTGAAGAGGCAGACTTCTCTAGTCTCCTACAGATCTAGTTAACTGAATGAAATGAGAGTTTGTATAAAGCAGATGCTAAAATATATGAAAGACTATGTGAAAGAAAGACATAATAGAACTCACTAAGTAGGGGGCACAATGGACACAGCTGACTGATTTATTGTGTGTGAAATACTTGTTTTGTTTTGGTAGCCTCAGACACAGGATTTGCTGTCCATGTGTAAGTAATTACATTTGAGATCTATAAAAGGTAGCAATTACAGAATTACATGTATATGTGTCTTAGTAATTAAACATTTGACTAGAGAAATAAGAAATAGGCCAGATCTGTATGGCAAAGCGATGCCCCTAGCAAGCCCCCACAATTAAAGGGGTGGTTCACCTTCAAGTTAACTTTTACTATATTGTAGAAGGGCCAATTCTAAGAAACTTTTCAATTGGTCTTCATTATTTATTTTTCATAGTTTTTTTAATGATTTGCCATTTTATTCTGTTTCTTTGCAGCTTTCAAATGGGGGTCACTGACACCATCTAAAAACAAATGCTCTGTAAGGCTACAAATGTATCATTATTGCCACTTTTTATTACTTATCATTCTATTCAGTCCATCTCCTATTCATATTCCAGTCTCTCATTGAAATCAATGCAGGGTTGCTAGGGTAATTTGTACCCTAGAAACCAAATTGCTGACACTGCAAACTAGAGAGTTGTTGAGAGTTGTTGAATAAAAAGCTAAATAGCTATAAAACCACAAACAATAAAAAATTAAAACCTATTGCAAATTGTCTCAGAATATCACTCTCTACATTATACTAAAAGTTAACTCAAAGGTGAACAACCCCTTTAAACACCAAGCATGATGTGCTTTAAAGCTCACTAGTTGGCTTTTTCAGAGCAGGATGTAGGGGATTTGGCCACATAGGCACAAGATGGGACCATTGTTTCTCTTCTTCCTTCCCCTACCCTTCTGAAATTACAAATACCCTACTTTCCCTAAATTCAGGGAAAAGCTAGTGCTGCACTGACCTTGTTAGTTCCATAGCCCTAATACATACAAAAAATAGCAACCCCCAAGATAATCAGTTTCATACACCTGTTCATACACTTTACCATTATTTTATTTTTTACACAATGTAGAGATGTATCACCTTCCCCTTGGCTCAGGGAAACAACAATCTGTGTGCACAACATGCAATATGTTATGCATGTGCACTTACATCATGATTGGTGATTAATGCTCAAAAATACCCAATACATATTGAATGATAACCATCTGCCAAGAAATTGCCCAAACTGTTCTTTAGCATACAGAGGAGTGATTTAATAGATAGAAACTGGCCTTTGTACAAAGATAATAAATGACATAAAATGTCATTTATAACCTAATAAATATTACAAGATAATTTAATATAGAGGGGTGGACATGTGTCCCTCTGGGACCACTATCCCCTGGACCTATAGCTAAATGTACACTTGAAACTACTTTGATGCTGCTTTGCTTAAGTGATTCTTGTGATCTCCTTTGGCATCTGCACCCTATGTAGCTCCTGAATAATTCCCAGACTGTATTGCTTTTATTTTTGTCACTTGCAATAGTAATCCCTATGTCACATTTGTGTCTGCCAACTCCCAGTTATATATGAAAGTGATAAAAGTGTGCTAATGTTTTATCAGGACTTGGGATCGTTTGTGGAATAAGCTTAAGGCTAGAACAGCTGTTAGCTAAATGGCACAATGTCTTTGCTGCTTTGCATAGCAAGGCGTTGATCTCCCTTCATGTCAACATCAATTTAGCACTAGCAAAACAAATAATATTCTCTAACCCATTTATTTATTGCCATATTTTGTATAGACAGACTTAAAAGAAACCAGGAGTAGCAGGCATGAAGTAAAGCTTAAGGAAGTAAAGGAAGTATTTATTAAATATGCAGTTTCATGTATTGCTTTCGCAGCTAAACCAGACTATGGAAAAACTACAGCTTTCCAGCTGAGTACATTTCCACTTATAATTGTTAATCTCATGCTAGGTATGGCCTGGGCAGCTACTTAGTAACATGTATCTGATTAGTCACTGTGGGTAAATAGACCAGCTTTGTACCTTTTATTGAGGCTCAGATTTGTGAGAAGAAACAGGCCTCGGCACAAAGGGCCGAAACTAGGGGTAGGCAGAGTAGGCATGTACCTAGGTTCAAAGCTGCACGAAAGGTGACCAAAGGCACCTAGCCAGCCTGGCCCGGCACTGGTGGAGAATTTCTAGGGGCAGCATGCTGCCCAACTGTAGCTAATTTTTTACGAACCCTGGAAAAGGGTGAGCAGGTGATTTGACAGTTTTGTTTAATTTTTTTGAATAACCTGTGTATCATTTCCCAAGTGCTCCAGTATCTGAGGAGGAACATGCAATGTGTCTCTAACAGCAACTGTGCATGCATGAAGGGGGTGTAGTATTAGGAAGCTGGCCTAGGAGTGGACTAATTGCAAATCATGGGCTGGTTTTATTATATTATCCAGTATATCACAGAGAAATGCCCCATAAGAGCTTCTCTGCTTAAACTCTAATGAAGAACCCCTCCTCTGCCCATTGATCCTGGGTGCTTTACTATTCTTTCAGATCATTTTCCTGTTTCTGCTGTTATTCAAGTTCGTCTTGTTTCTGTCTCATGGTGTTGAGGTCCTGGTTCTGATTCCAGTCTACCTTTTATCGGTCCTCAGACCATCCTGTTTATCAGACCCCATCTGCAGGAAAAGCTGACTCAATAAACTTTGCTCCAGTGCACCCACTACCTTACCAAAATCAAGGGGGATTTTACCACCAAATAAACAACTTCTTGAAAGTGACATCACTATAACCCAAAGTGATGTCACACTAGGAGATAAATGTGTTAGGAGTAAAATGTGTGTTTGTTGTTTTAGATCATACAGGGAACCTGCTTCCAGTATGACTTCCTATGTGGACCATGCACATGGTCAGGAAATTAGGCCTTTTCCACTCAAAAAGATGCTTTATGGATAATTCCGTGGGTACCGACCCAATGCAGATGTGAATGGGCTGTTTATAAGATATTAATTATAGTGTTTGAACATGAGGATTAGTCAAGGTCAAAAGGTTCACTCACAAACAATCTCCAATGCCCTAGGCCAGTGCTACTGTTTCTACCCTGCAAATAAATATTTATTAGCTCTGGGCAATCTGTTCCACTATAGCATAAAACAGCTTCTCTCCTACCATTCACATTATTCTCTTTCTAAGCACAGAAGCCCTACCCGGATAAGCAAAGTCGTGTTCTAATGAGCAGGTCAGATTGGGTTAGAAAATCCAATTAACAGTATTTATAGAAAACACAGTTACAATGTGCTTTACCTGCAGATAATCACTTCTCAATAGCAAATAAATAAATAAATTCAAAAGGTTGGTATAAAAAGCTTAAAAAGTTGCTTAGCGGGGTAAAAGTACAAGCTAATTAGAGGAATTAAAGGGTGACTTAATGCTCAGAATTCTGCATGAAATTTAGGAATATAAATACACACCAAAGTAACGGCAGTATTTGAAGACAAGAAAGAGTGGCTACTATAATGAATGTAAGGACATGATTTCATTTGTAGTACTGGCATTACTGAAAAATAATGATTACACCTTTGAGGCAGCCAAGCATATCTTTGTATGAGAAAGATAAAACTCCTAGTATGCTTAGAATTAATTAATAGAACTTGGACTGCCTGTTATGATGTCTTTGATGTAAAATGAGGTGATCCACTTTAATGAGCTGATCTGAGAAAATGAGGAAAAAGTATGTTATGATGAGAAATGCCAATTCTGCTTAATCACACTGGCTATTTAGCAATAAAAGGGCTTTTTTAGGATTATTATATCATCTGCCTCACTGCCCTTTAAATCCAACTTTAGTGGGGAATACAAGGGAGATTCTGTATCTACTACTCTTTGTGAAAATAAAGAGTAACTGTTTAGGTCAGTGATATCCCTACCTGTAAAAGATATTAGGGCTCATTTAGAAAAATGACCACAGGTACAGTGAGCAAAGTAAAGATTCACACACATTTGCCAAGAATTCAAATGACATTGCAGGCACAAAGAGGGGGTTGTATATGGAGCAATTGCATGTGTGCTTTGCTGCAAATTGGGTGCAGTTGCAGTGCAGGTTGAGAAAAGCACCCTAAGAAATTTTACTTATTTTTTTACAATTAAACATGCCATATTCTGCATATAGTATCATCCATCTGCCCTCTGGTAAAACTTTAGGAAGAAAGTACGTATACATCATAATCTGTCAACTATCATTTGCAAGAACTAAAGGAGGAAGAGGTACATATCAGCTTCCAATCTGCTCTCATTGTCAGCCAGTTTCGGATGCTATGCTGGCAGCAAATATACATTAATCACTAACATTTAATGGGACATATAAATGTAGGGACCCGTAAGGGTTAATCCCCTCCGGTCTGGAGACCTCATGGTCTGGAAATTCCCCTATTTGGGCTGAGCTACAGGGTTTCTTAAAGGACAGAGCTCTTGGATTGGTGCAGCATGGCTGATCCCAAAGGAAGTCACAAGGTGTCGCTGCTGTACCAATATAAAAGGAGTGTTATTTGACTAAAAAAGTGATTTTTTTTTTTTTTAGAGCTTCCACTATGTAGAGGCAGGAGGCCTTTGAGTCTGGGGTGGGCAGCCCCATACCTGAGAGCTGGACCAGGAGGGTCTGGAGTTCCCTGATTCCAGAATCTGGACTTCGGCCATTTTCAGCAGGATTCGGATTCAGCCGAATCCTTGTGCCTGGCTGAACTGAAATCGAATCCTTAAAATTATGTGACTTTTCGTCACAAAACAAAAAAAAATTTTTATTCATGGACACAACTGACTTGCACCCATCGAATAGGATGCTAATGGTGTTAATATTGGCGCTTGCCAGAAATGACACATTCTCCGCTGCTTGAATGGTTATCTTGCCAAAGACAATTTGACAAAGGTTGCATCTAAATTAGTTCCAAATGGGTCAAGTAATGACATAGTTGGTACATACAATCAGAGCTGAAGGGTACAAACACACGATTTCAGTGTAAGTGATGTCACAACATAGCACCCATGCTTGTGACATCACTTCAGCTGTAACCCACTCCTGACCCCCGGCCACATCTCTGGCAGCAAATTTCATGGTGGAGAGGAAGAAGTTTTTTTTCCTGGAAATGTAAAAAACATATTTCTAAATTTACCATATCGACATCCGAGGGCCGTCCCCTTGAAGCTGCCCTAAGCACAGGCCCTCAAATGAATATATGGTAAATACTACCCTGCCTATGATGGAGCTATAGTCCTGGAGGAAAAAATATTATTGTTTAAAAAGACATAGATTAGCACAAAAATTGCTTCATTCAACATAATTGTAACTGAGCTTATTATAACATTATACTGTGGCATAGGTAGAGTGCATGGAAAAAATACTAAATACAGGTATGGGACCTGTTATTCAGACTGCTCAAGACCTGGGTTTTTCCAAATAACAGATATTCATACCTTAAGTCTATTAGAAAATCATGTAAAAATGTAATTAAGAATAGACTAGTTTTGCTTCCATTGATTAATTATATCTTAATAAGGGACAAGCACAAAGCATTGTTTTATTATAACAGAAAAAAAACTAAATTGTTGTTAAAAATGTGGGTTATTTGGATAAAATGGAATCTACGGGAGGTGGCCTTGCCATAATTCTGAGCATTCTGAAGACAAGTAAAACCTGCTGAACTGTTGATCCAGAGGAAAGCATCAAAAGGGGAACATTTCTTCCTGAATGGATCAGACCAGTCACTGTCTCAGCTTTGTTCTAATTGTTCATTTCAGTAACTTAATATTTTCTAAAAAGGCATCCCACTCCATCCTGAAGCTGTTTACTGCATCTGCCAATACAACAGCCTTGGGGAGAAAGTTTTTACAACTTCACAACTCTCACTGCAACACAAATTATGATGGAACTTTTCCCATATAATCAGGGCCGCTCCTGCCATGAGGAGAACCTTGCCTCAGGCAGCATGGTAACTTTGAGAGCTTAATTTCCATTTTTTATTATGGAAATTCGGCTCTGCTAGTGCAGAGACTGCAATACTACTCACTGCACTAGTGATGCAGCCCTTCCTGAACCTGCTAAAAATTGAAAGCGGGGAGTGGGTGGGGGACAGCATCAGGGCTGCTGCCTCAAGCTGTGGTGCCCAATAACATCTAGTTACGCCACTGTTCTCCAGTGTAAGTAATCCCAACTTGACCAGCCTTTCTTTATTCCATTTACCAACTTAGTTACTCTTCTTTGGACTCCCTTTAATGCAATAATATGCCATTTGAGCACTGGAGAGTAAAACTGCACAGCATGTTCTAGATGGGACCCTTCTAGTGCATTGTAAAGAGAGAGAGAGAGAGAGAACGAGAGAATGAGGTTCAATAAATAGGCCCCACAGTGTGTTTGTCTAAGATGCTCCATGTCATGTTACAAGGAAAACAGACTAATACTA
>CM044436.1:45808841-45820346 GCA_024363595.1 Xenopus borealis
GAATTGCTAATGTGGTGCCGCTATTCAAAAAGGTATCCCGTTCTCAGCCTCAAAACTATATGCCAATTAGTCTGATGTCGGTGGTAGGAAAGCTTTTCGAAGGATTAATAGAGGATAGGATACTGAACTTATTAGCAAATAACATTACTATGAGTTGCCACACAGAAGGTTACTGGTTTAATTAAGGAATGTTGGCCTGGAACATAATATTGGTACATGGACAGAGAACTGGCTAAAAGATTCGTGGTAAATGGAACATTTTCTAATTGCACCAGTGTACCGCATGAATCTGTCCTAGGTCCCTTGCTTTTCAACTTATTAATGACCTGGATGTGGGCATTGAAAGTATGGTTTCTGTTTTTGCAGATGATACTAAATTGTGCAGAATTATAGGTTCCTTGCAGGATGCTGCCACTCTGCAGAGTGATTTGTCTAAGTTGGGAAACTGGGCAGCAAACTGGAAAATAAGGTTCAATGTTGATGAATACAAGGTTATGCACTCTGGCAAAAATAATATAAATGCAAGTTATACACACTAATTGGCAGTGTGTTGGGAGTTTCCTTAAATGAGAAGGATCTTGGGGTTTTTATAGATAACAAGTTCATACTGCTCATATGCAGTATGCAGTGCAGTTTTGGTCTCCAGTCCTTAAGAGGAATATAAATGAGCTGGAGAGAGTGTTTTCTCTGGAAAAAAGGCGCTTGCGAGGGGAGATGATTACACTTTACAAGTACATTAGAGGACATTATAGACAAATATCAGGGGACCTTTTTGCCCATGAAGAATATCACTGCACCAGAGACCACCCCCTCAGACTAGAAGAAAAGAACTTTCATTTGAAGTAACGTAGGTGGTTCTTCACAGTGAGGACAGTGAGGTTGTGGAATGCTCTGCTGGTGGTGTTGTGATGGCTTATTCTGTTCATGCTTTTAAGAGGGGATGGGATGATTTTTTTTGACAGACATAATATCAAAGACTATTTTGATACTAAACCCTACAGTTAGTATAGCTATGGGCAAATACAGTTTGTGTGAAAGAGTGGAGGGGTGTGTGTGTGTGTATGCTGAATACCATATATTTTCCTGACTTAAGGGTGCCTAAAATAGAGACATACAGTATTCACATTATTCACATTAATAGTTCCCTTAAATCCTAATGAAGGGCAGCAGTTCATAATGGCTCCATTGGGACTACACATCATAAATGGGGGGGCAGATAGCAACTTTCGGGTGTTCGAGTAAAAAAAATTACACTAAATAAAGGCTGCAATTGAAGCATGTAATGTATATGGGTTTGCATAAACATCCACCCTAGTTGTGCCTTCTCAACTACATAAGCAAATCTGTAATATAGAGAAGGAGTGAAAACCCATCCCAATCTGTCAAACTTTCAAATGGGAAAAGTCATAGAACATTGGTCAGCACAGAAGTGGCTTTTTTTAAGCACAAATTACATTTTTATTCTTCAAGGAGTTGGAAATGAACACCTAACACAGACCTAACTGTCTATGAAAAACAGTTCTGTTTGTATTACTGGGTCTAAACTAACTTACATGTGCCTAGTAAGAGCTTATTAACAGCATAAAATACTGTTCCACGCTGATGGAAAATATCTTCTGCTTAGCTGATGCCACACCAGCTTTCCTGCAGTTTTTGTGTCAAAGTGTAGAAAAACCAAATATGGATAAGTTGCAAAGCCTATTTGACATCCCATTTAATAGAGCCCCGAAAAAGGGACCCATAATTGCATTCATAGACGCACACAAAGTCATTCTGCTGAAAGACTGCTGAGAGCAGAATTTGTCAGGGAACTGCTGGAGGTTCCATTTATCACCTAGGAAACCCTACTGTTTATACACTGCTAAGCTGCCCCTCTTTCAAACCTAGTGATAGCAATGCTTCATTTTCAAAGATTCACAAACAGATGTAGCAAAGTACATGCATATCACCATAGATCAGTACTGTCGCCTTTATAACCAGCATAATAAATGCATGTGGGGACTTGTTGCTAGAAACAATTAGAAGCTCATGATTACTGGTGAATTGTAGTTTGTAATAATAGTTCATTTTATTTGTGGCTTTGAGATTTATGGAATCCCAATATTACTATACAGCTAATTAAACATGCATGTAACTTCCATTTCAGATACATTTTTTAACATATATGGCAGAGAGGAATTTAAAAATAGAAAGTGTCACAGAAGAATTTGAAATATGTAGATTTACCTGTAGATTAATTCCTTAAGAGAAAATAATTTAAACTTGCTGGTTTATAGCCATTTTCCTGAAGATAATGTAATACTCTAAAATTGGGCCTGTGTATAGAGTTTTTGAGTCTAGGACAATGTGGTCCCTAGTTGTCTCCCTGCAAAGATAAGAAAGTCATCCAAGTTGAGATGGAACATGGCTTTTATTAAGCTACATAGTAATAGATAGAAAAATCTCAATAAATGTTAATAACAAGACATTGGAGAGACCAAAAACCTCCTACTTCTGAAGAATGGTTAGCTAGTGTAAATGACATATATGTCATGGAAGAACTTACATCCTCCCTAGCTGCAAAAACAGAACAATTTATAGGTAAATGGCAGTCATGGATCTCATACCTGAATGCACATAAAATGTTATAAAGGAAATTATAAGGTGTATACATAAAATATCCATAGTGCATATGTCTCATACCATTTAACTTTTATATAAGTAACAATAATACCTCTCCCTACAACTTTCTTATATGAAATTCTTCCCTTATACTCTACCTCTTATACTTATACTTATTCCTCTCTGGAAGCTTTCTCTTCTCACCTTACTTCTACCAACATTAAGTGAGCTTTATACTCCCTCTTTTCCTTGAACAGTATGGTTGTAATACATCATGTTTGAAAGAAAGGAATGATTATATCATGTTTGTATACATACCTCTGTTATTCTCTTTTTCTTGATAACACCAATAAAAGATACTTGAAATACAAAAAAAAAGAAAAATAGCAATAATAACATAACAAATAAAATGTATACTGAACTACCCAATGAATGGGTAAGGCTGAGCCAAATGAGGAGACCACATTTTCTTGTGGAAGGCTTCCTACATTGCATGTATTTCAGAAGAATAAAGTCAGAAGGCAATAAGCATGTTATGAATGCTAAATAATTGCATTACTGGAAATTACTGATTTTCTAGCCCATTCTTAAACTTCTGTCTTGCAGCACTGGGGTCCTGAGTTTTATTGTGGCTTTGCCAATATCTGCAGGAGTTTGTATGTTCATTGTGTCTGGATTGATTTCCTTCCACACTCCAAAAAAACATACAGGATGGTTAATTGGCTTTTGGCTTCCTGTAAATGTGACCTTACATTGTCAGCACCACTGGGGCAGTGAATGATGTGTAAAGCCCTGTTGTGTCAGAGCTATATAGATAACACATAATAATTTGTCTGGGAAATACAGATAGCACCTTTGGGGTTTATGTAGATTGCCAAAAGGATTAAGTTAGCAACAAGCATTAATTATGAATAATTAATAATCACACTGGTTATTGGATGAAAATTTTATACTGTGTAGTGGATGAAAAATTAGGTAGTTGACTTCTGCAGTAATAACAAATTGGAGAATGTAATAAAAGCCAATAATGTCAAAAATATGTACAATGGGAACAGTTATTTCTTTGTTTGTTTATTACCAGCTTTGCAAAATCTTAGTGCCTGGTGCACCAGTAAGAAAAGGTTGCACATTTCACACTTAATCTTCCAACATTTCACCTTTGGGCATGTCTTAAAATGGGATATGAACAATTAAAACTCTCAGTGTAGAAACATTCCAATGAATAACAAATGTTAATATGCAAGTTCTGTTAAATAGATACTGACACCAAATGTATCATGACACTGTGGGGCTGATTTACTAAAGGTCGAATTTCGAAGTAGAAAATACCTCGAAATTAAACCATCGAATTATAATCCTTCGACTTCAAATATAGAAGTCAAAGGATTTTTCGCTGAATTTGGCATTCCTGCGATTGAATAAAAATTGTTTGAATGAATGAAAAAATCCTTCGAATCGAACAATTTGAAGGATTTTAGCGTACAATCAATTTTTCTTTGATAGAATAAAACTTAGAAAACTGGTCTAACAGGTCCCCATTGGCAAAGTAAAAAAATCGAAGGATTTTTGAGACAGTACTTCGAATTTCGAAGGATTTCACTATTCGATCATTCAAATTGAATGATCAAATGGTCGAAGAAACCTATTCGGTGGTCGAATTTTTACAAAAATTTACCTTGAATATCGAAATTTTTGCATTCGAATATTCACTTCGAGCTCCTGTATGTGCATGCTGTTTATACAATTTGCCTGATGCTTTTACATTGATCCCCCATGTTTCTCTATGAAGGGGCTGCAATATTTGTACACCAGTAGTGTGTTATCATTAGAAATTCTGACAGGTTGAAAAGGGTCAGTCAGGTTTGCAAAACAATCACCTTTAGGCAACACTGGAAAATAGAACCTTGATTTATCCAAGAATCCATGGAGTGCTGCTCGTTCCTTTTTTCACTCTGGGGACAATACAAGAAAATAACCAATAGCTCATCACTGATTATCTACACAGTTATATATTTGTTTTATATCGTGAATGTACAATACAAAATATGCAAATTTTCTGCATTGAAAGTGCTGTATGTGTTTGAATGTTCCCATAATGACTGATAATCCATGTTTTTATACCTTGCCATCCAATGACATTCAGTAGAAATGCACTAGATCAAGAATTTTTGTAACCACTTTAATCTTTAGAATATTTTAGAAAAAATAATCCCTCAACCTTTAAAACAATTCATGCTTATTTTTAAGAAAACATCAACTGGATGTCATGTAGGTATAACAGGGTTTCAGTTCATCAAAGTAATATATAGTTATGAAAAATAGTTATAATATTAATGTATTAATATATATTAGCCTCAATGTAATGGATGCGATGCTCATTAAAGGGGTTGTTCACCTTCCAAACACTTTTTTCTGTTCAGTTGTTCTCAAATTGTTCCCCAGAAATAATGACTTTTTTCAATTACTTTCCATTATTTGTCCTTTACTGTTTTTCCAAAATCTAAGTTTAAAGTTGAATGTTGGCGTCTCTGGTGTTTGAGTCTGTCAGCTCAGTAATTCAGGTGCAGACTCTAAACTGATACAATTTTGCAACATTTATTTGATACATTTAGCAGCAACATCTCTGGAGTATTAGCAACTATTGTATCAATTCTAACAGCTGCCTGTAATGAAACCCAGAGATTCTGCTCAGCAGGGACAAAGATAAGAAATGTATCCATTAAATGTATCAGTTTAGAACAGTTGGGGGGGTCAGCGACCCCCCTCCCAGAGCTGCTTTAGAAGGTGAAAAGTGACACTTTACACTTCAATATTAGAAAAACAGTTAAAAATGACAAGTAATTGGAAAAAGTTGTTATTTCTGGTGATCTATCTGAAAACCACTAGTTGTTTGAAGGTGAACAACCCCTTTAATACTAATAATACAGTCATGAAATCCCATATTCACTCATTAAAATTACATAGTCAACAATTATTTTATGTGTGATTGTTTTACAGGTAAAGAAGAAGAACATGCCCAAGCCATAAGAATAAAAAAACATCAGGACACACCAGAGACAAAGTTTAAGTTTTATGAGGAGGGAAGAGATGAAGACTTATGTCAGATTCAAATATTTCAACCAGAAACTCTTGAAAAGTGTGCATTTAATGAGTCACTTCCCCTTGTAATCATTATCCATGGATGGTCGGTATGCATTTAAATATTTCTCTTTACTATAGAGCAGGGGTGCCCAAAAGGTAGATCAGGATCTACCAGTAGACCTTTAGCTGGTGATCAGTAGATCTCAAGACACTGTCAAGAAAAAGCTTGTCTAAATCCCCCTCCTATTTCATGCTTTTCATTCAGATATTTTTATGCTAAGGTTACATAAGAAATAGCAATATAAATATTTCATAAATCAATACAATATTTAAGTAATATTATCCATGGAACAAAATGCTAACAGTGCTTTTATGGATGTAGATCATAATGGGACAACACCCCTCATTAGTAAATAATGGGCACTCTTGCTATAGAGTATGTCCCAACTTATCTAGACCCTTGTACCATCACACCAGAGAATATGCCTGACAGAAAAGAATAGGAAAATTTTACCAAACATTGTCCTGATTCTCAGTTAATCTCCTATTCAGGAGTATGAGTAACTATGCAATGACAGATGAAAGGCAAATATATCAAGTGAATGCATTACCAGTTGTGTGTTTTGGTCGGTTGCCAGGAGCAATCCTACTTGAAGTTTCTTATAGATTGTGGTGTTCTTTTATTTCCATTTATAGGTTGATGGGATGCTGGAGAGCTGGATTGGGAAGATGGCGTCAGCGTTTAAGTCACAGAAAAAACAATTTAATGTCATTGTGGCAGATTGGTTGAATTTTGCCCATGTTCACTACCCTATTGCCGTGCAGAACACTCGTATTATAGGTCTAGAAATAGCTGAATTTCTGGAATGGCTGGAGGTAAAGTCTCAAAGTCTATATATTTTATATGCGTGGGAATCTTCTGAACATCTTCACTGCACTATAAGATGCAAAAACCTAAAACCATTGCCTTAATGAACGTAAGCCATTGATTTTACAATATGTTAATCTGGGGTAAGACATATAGGGGCAATTTTACTATTATTCCCCAAAATTAGCTCGATCATATTCGAAAAGCATTCGACCATCGAATGCTTATCGAATTGTTTTAGTCTATCATTTTGCTCGATATTCGATTTCTCAATTAATTCGTACGATCGGATAACAATCGTTCGATTTCACAAAAAAATCGTAAAATTTCCTTCGAGCATCGGGAAAATTAGTTTGATTAGAACGATCGAACGCTTTGATCGTACGAATGGTATTCGAGCAGGACTTAGTCTCAGAAGCCTATGGGGGGTTCCCATAGGCTTCTATTGCAATTCGGTAGGTTCAATCTGGTGAAGTAGGCAGTCGAATAATTTTTAAATTTTGATTCCTTTTATCATCGAATGATCGAATAATCGAATATCTGATCATTGATCTATTCGATCTATTTTATAATTCGGTATTCAATGATAGAAGAGGCCAAATTAGATTATCCGATTTTACGAAAAATTCATACGATCTGTATTCGATCGATTTCGATCGAACTTCGATCATTTCACATGAATTTTGTAAATCGGCCCCATAAAGTCATTCTTGTGTGATGCAATGTCTACATTTATAAAAGCAAACATTCCATTGAGTATTCATCACTTTGCACTAGAATTATTCATATTTCACTTTTCCACATTTTGGGGTTTTTTTCTACTAAACTTCAGTCAGACTTTTTGTGGCAAAATTCGAATTCTGGATTCTTTTTAAAACCCAAATTTTTGGAGATATATTAAAGCCTGATGCAGCAAAAAGTCTGAATCCGAAAATCCACCATCTCAGACCTGCCGAGGTTCTGTTTAAGTCAATGGCTGTTTTGAAGTCTCTGTGGTCTGCACTGGAATTAGCCCAAAAATCCAACCTTTTCGGGTAAAAAACTAAAAAAATCAGGCTTTCTGGGAAACAGACATAAATAAATGAGCAATACTGAAAAAATGGTACGTTTATGGTTTTCAATCGATTTTATCATGTTTCTTCCCAAACTGATTAACTCATACTTTTTTTAATAATAAATAAGATCAAATCATGGATTCTAATTTGGGCATGCTTTTTTTATTTAAAATATCAGAAAATTTTAAATTTTGATAAATAACTCCCTACATATCATTTAATGATGGTGTTCTTAAATGTACATTCCCAGGGCCGCTCCTGCCATGAGGCAAGGTGAGAACCTTGCCTCAAGCGGCACGGAGCAGCAAGTTACAAGGGGAGGCAAAAACCCGCCTCTTGTAACTTTCAGGGCCGAATTTCCAGGTTTTACCCTAGAATCTGGGCTCCAATAGTGCAGAGAGCGCAATTGCGCTCAATGCACTAGCGATACCGCTCCCCTTTGACCTGCTCCAATGCTGATTTTTAAGCGGCGGGGGGGGGGTGGCAACTCCAAAAATGCCGTGATGAACAATTTCCTAAAAGGGGGGTCATTTGTAAAACAGAAAAACCAGGAACAAAGTGTATCTTTTACCCACACTGCTCCTTTCTCTCCCTGTATCTGCCCCCAATACAATGCACATCTCTGCATATTGTCAGATGCAAATCTTTGTGCCTGATCCAGATGAACAAATATTTTTACCGAACAAAAACAATTCAAAATCAATAAATAATCAGGAAAATACAGATTTTTCAATTTGTACAAAATATGAACGTAAGTAAAAATCAAATGTAAACTGCAAATAAAACAAATAGCGCAGGGTACATATTTTATCAATATTAAAAAAGGCTTTTCCATTAAACATGGTAATCATTTATTTAAAAAAAAAAAATAATAATTCTATATATAAAATAATTCTTGGTGTACTCAATAGTTGTAGCTCTTGGGAGATGCTTAAAACCCCATATCCCTGGGGGAGTAGCTGGGTCCCAGGGGGGGTGGCAGCTTTGTTACAGCCCAGAGTTTCCTGAGAACTCTGTAGTGGTAAAGCTTCAGGTAAATGTTCATTATTGCATGTGGCAGAGCAATGGTCAGGATACCAAATGTTTTCTTAAAAGAAAAATGGCTTTTGTTTCAGTCGGGAACAGAACATGAAGAATAAAAGCAGTTTTACTTCTACAAAAAAATCAGGAAATAAAACAGCTTTTCTCAGTACAATAAAAGTGTATATCTGATTAAAGCAGTTCAGCAAATATCTGCTTAATTGGTTTCCAGTTCACAGCACACAGAATAAACTGTCTCTATATGTTCTGCGCGCACCCCACTCTCACAGTGAACCTGACCAGCCAAGTTAGGCCCTGATGGCAAAGTTTGTATCTGCAACTTTCTATGATTTTATTTTCAAGCAATTACAGTTTTTAACAATATATGTTTTCTTTACTACATTGGCTAATAATCCATGCCTTACACTTTACTTTTATCTCTTCCTTACTGGAAAAAAAATATTGTATACATTTGAATCTATTCTTCCGGATACCCACACATCATTTGAAATCACTAAGAAATTCCAATACTGGTGCATTAATGCATGATATTGAGGCAAGCAGTCTTCTTTATTACATTTCCTAGCAGATCTCCCAAAGATAAGATTTCTCTTACCAAGAGTAAAATGCATTCATCTCTCTATCTTAGAGCTGTCCTTTCCTTACAGAATATAAGAATATGGATTTGCTACTGAATCTTAACTGCCATAATGTTTCGGCTCATTTTCAGATACTGAAACAATCTGAGACAATTTTTAAAAGAACAGTGACTGCAGATTACTGCAATTGAGTCCCATGTGTGTATCTGTGTTCATTGGGTGGTCATATATATTTTTCTTTCATTTCCATAAAGTTCATAATTTTCTCACAGCATGTATGTCTACAAGATTTAGTCTGATATTTAAATAAAAGCTTCAAAACGGCAGCATGAAAAAGTTCTGTTTAAAGCCAATAGTCCTCTGTTTTTACACTTGACTTGTATTCATGAGGTGCACAGATAAGGTGAAATCCAGGAGATGCACATTAGGGGTTCACTAGCATAGGCTGGCAACAGATAGAGATGCGTATGCTGGGATAAAGAAGAAAAAGAAGAAATGAAAAAATCATTTTATGCAGTATCGCAGTAGTCAGCAGTCTGTAGCAGAACTTAGCAACCCTGTGGAAAGGCAGAAACAGAACAGACAACTTCAATTTGCCTTTACAGCAAGACCTCCCAAAAACAACAGTATAATTTCATAATGTTTTCTTCCTTTTCTAGATTAAACCACATTCTTTTCTCAACAAAATACACAGAGTAGAACCGCAAGGTATTTCAAGTTAGGTATGGCTGAAATTAACACATTTTTTATTGAATTTAACTCAGTCAATCAAAAGACCTGGCAAACGTCCATAAAAGCCATTGGAGGTATATTTTCAACATTCAATCTTTTTTGGGTTTTTTTATCTTATTTTTGCTACTTTTTAAACTCTCAACAATAAACTGATGGCACAATGCAATATTCATTGCAAGCAACACAATTAAGTTTCCATTTCCAGTTTTGTTTCTTTGCTAAATATGTTAGCAATCAAGAAAAAATATAACAAATTCAAAAATTAACAAATCAACGTTCCTTTGTTCAGATAATCTGTATCGACATCAGATCCCATGAACACCATTTTGTGAGACAATCAGGACCTATTTATGGTTGCTCTTTTGGCTTGCAAAATCTTAAAGAACCCTCCTCCCATGAGCTTCCTCACAATACAAGGTTTGAGGCCAAAAAGACTGGCTGGACATGCTGGTAATGAATAAGAAATTTGGCCAATGTTTTTATTTGTTAAAAAAAAAGCCAATTTGTGGGAATTAAAGATAAAACCAAAAGGCTTGAGGAAATTAACAAATGAAAAACGAAAAGCTGGAGCAATCATAGTAAGTAGGTCCTTTATTCTCAGATTCGAATAAGCCAATTAGTGTCCAGTTTAGTTGATTATATAGCCAAGTGAATCAAATCCTAAATTCATGAATTTGATGCATCTCTACAGTCATTCAGCAATCCCATATAGTAGGACAAAAGCCAATCTGGCTCTACCCTACATGCACAGCCTTAACCATTTGCTGCTGCAGCCATTACTAAGGATCACCAAGGTACAAGCACACAGCTTACTTCCTCATAAATTGATCTGATTTAATGTTTATGGTATCTTAGACAAAGAAAAGAAGTTGAATTCTAGTAAGGGGTAGTATACTAGACATTAGGCTGCCTTAAGATAAAACGCTTTCTACAATCTGTCCTAGTTTACTCATATAAACCCACTAAATGCCCGCAGTCATTAGATGGAAAAATATTGAAATTCACTTTCTTTATTTGTTGCAGGCCATTGTGAAGCAATTCTCTACTTTACCAGCCATATAATTAGCATAAATATGTTCAGCTAGGCAAATTATTGCACTGTGTATTCTGGTGCCAATACACATTTATATGTAAAATTTATCAGCATTATATAATTACCTTCACTTCTTTCTTCAAAATGATGTTGATGTCTTTCGGCTACTAAATAGCAGTTGTGGAACAACACAATTTTCTGTTTCTTATACCTGCTCTGAATTTAAATATGTGAAGAAGCCGAGCAGCTTGCTTGTGATTCACAGTAAAATGAACTGGGCAACAAGGAAGATATCAATTGTCCTTATGGGATAAACTGAAAAAAACAAAGTGTCTGCATTTTGGGAGATATGTGGAATTATAACAGGCTATAAAAGGGGTTTTTCAGTAAAATCCATTAAATGTAAGTAGAATATAAATAATACCACATGATAATATCTCACAATCAAATTACATTATCTCTAAAATCATATTTTTATGACAAAGATTTTTAGATACAATTGTTAAGCATATATTT
>CM044436.1:45823263-45848661 GCA_024363595.1 Xenopus borealis
AATGGCATCAGGCAATGGATTAATTCACTATGCCCTCCAACCCTGCTGCCAGGGCCCAACACTGGACTCTGGAGGGACAGAACAGTATGCTATAGTTCAGTGCTTTAATATCTTCAATATTTAAGCTGTGCCTATCCCAATTTCCAATGTACTTTCATGTTACATGTTCAATTTGTTTTTTTTCTTAAACTATGTTTCAATGCAAGACTCCTGAACATATGCATATATTACATCTTCAACATGTTCTTGCTGTTAAACTACTTCAACCCATAAAACAAGGGGAAATGCAAAGGGAATGCCAAATTCCAGAATAATTGCATACATTGAAAGGTCCAGTGATTCAAATATGCATATGATTTTGTTTAATTCATTTCAAGTAACTTTTGTGGTATCAACAATGTCCACTTACCAGAAACATTGACACTTAAATTGAATATTTAACTATAAACAGATGTAGAATATTGTTATGCTCAGTGTTATAAATACAAATATTGAAGCTCAGTCATACCATTAAACATTAATAAACAGCTGGTGCAATTGGGGCTGCAATGATTTTTAGAGTAGTGCATTTTGTGAGTTACTTCAGTAATACGCGCACCATTGTTAGTAAACAATCCCCAAAAGGAGGGTGTAGTAGAATTTCTTGCTACTATTATGTTTTATATAAATAATTTGATAATATATAGTACAATAAATAAGAGCTGCAGTACAAATACCTGAGTGACTTTTAAAAAGCTAATAAAACAGCAGCATTTCAATTATAGAAATTATGTCTTTTAATGGAACTGTTGTCCTATCAACAGCAGAAGCATTATACTTTGCTGTGGTCTCTGCTGCTCTACAGTTTATGGACTGCTCTTCTCTCCTTAACTTTGCACATTTAGTCCCCCCTTGATGGGCATTAACGTAAAGCAAAAAACAAAATTGGAGAGGTCCCCCTCACATATTGAAATTCTTGCTACCAGAATTAACATTGTGTAGAACAGCACAGAACAAAAACAATGTTAAATGACTCATTTTTTTCCAAAAGAAACATATTGTACCATTAGAGCTTATATTTCTAAATTATATATTCTGGCATGTGTTGGCTGCACAAATTCTATAGTATTTACTGAAAATAATTGCTAGTATTAAAAATATCCAAAGAATTAAATGTTTCCTTCATGTTATTGGTTTTTATTATCTTAGCATAGCTTTTAGTCCCATTGCTTTCTCAAACGCTATATTTGTTTATGATTCTTATTTTAAAAATTTAAATCATGTTGTTTTCCAGTCCTCTATTAAATTTCCAAGAAGTAATGTCCACTTAATTGGGTACAGCCTTGGTGCACATGTTTCAGGATTTGCCGGCAGTTATATCAGTGGCCCCAACAAGATTGGGCGAATTACAGGTAATACATATATTTATTTATAATTTTTGTAAAACATAATAGTCAACATACACACAATTGCTTCATGACAGTGGAATCCCTGTATGTAAAAATGAAAGTGAAATGTGCAGGGATCAGTAGTAAGTATGTTGACCAAGGTGGCTACTCTAGAATAAATCATATTTAGCTGAACTGGTGACCTGCTGTCACTGGAAATGCCATGGGAACAGCTTCATTAGTATTTGTAGATTAGTAGATTATCCAAACTTGTTGGAAAGAAAAAATTGATCGATAGATAGATATGGTATTATAATCATAATATGGGTATCCTTATTTCATTTGTCTTGTAGGACTTGACCCAGCTGGCCCATTGTTTGAAGGAATGTCATCTACAGACCGCCTGTCACCTGATGATGCTAACTTTGTTGATGCCATTCACACATTTACTCAACAGCACATTGGGTTAAGTGTTGGTATTAATCAACCTGTAGCCCATTATGATTTTTACCCCAATGGAGGCCATTTTCAACCTGGATGCCACATTAAGAACCTCATTACAAACATTGGATTTTATGGTGAGACGTGATAAAAAGCCATTTTGAGGTTCTGTTATAATGTGAAATTCAGCCAGATATTTCTGTTTTAAAAACTGTTATGAATAATAAGGGCCTGATTTAGTAAAGGTCGAAGGTCGATTTAGTGAAGGTCGAATTTTCGAAGTAGAAAATACTTCAAAATTCAACCATTGAATTAAAATCCTTCGACTTCGAATATCAAAATTTTCCCCGAATTTGGCATTCCTGCGATCGAAGGATTTTAGCGTACGATCAAAGGATTTTTCTTTGATAAAATAAAACTTAGAAAAATGGTCTAGAAGGTCCCCATAGGCTAACATAGCACTTCGCCAGCTTTTATTTGGCGAAGCAAAATCGAAGGATTTTTAGAGACAGTACTTCAAATTCCGAAGTCGAAGGATTTTACTGTTTGACCATTCAAATCGAAAGGTAAAAGTAGCCTATTCGATGGTTGACCTTTTTACTTCGAATATCGAATTTTTTGCGTTCGAATATTCACTTCGACTCTTAGTACATCAGCCCCTTAGTGTTATGTTACTAGGCTATTCACTTCTGGCCACACAAAACAGCAAATGCACTAAATGTTGAACACAGAGGATATATATTATTTTTATCAGTGGGTTTATTCCCCAATACATCATTGCAGTTGTGGTGGGGGTGATGCAATTCAACAAAATTATGTACACTTCATCACAAATAAGATGCAATTGCGTTTAAGTGCAAGTGGCTTAATTTCCGGTGTTCAGTATGCAAGAGACATCTGTGCCTAAGCATACCTCCCAACATTTTGAAAATAAAAAGAGGGACAAAAAAGTTGCCGTGCATATTACGGTGAAAATGTTTGGTCACGCCATTTTTGTGGTCACACCCCCTAATTACCATGTTCATTTTACAAAATTTGGCAGGTTCTGAAAGTTTGAACATATTTCTTTGGTTTTTTTTTCCAGTTATTACAGATTTGCTAATGAAAGTGAATTGCCCTTTAAGCTGCGAGTCTAACTTTTCCCAAGGGACCTGTTATGTTAGGGCTACTCCACATGGGAAGATTCAGGTAGATTAGTCGCTAGGCGACTGATCGCCGCTTCTTTGGGGCAACTAATCTCCCAGAATTACTTGCCTGTGTCTCACGTTAGCGTTAAATGTTAAGAATGAGAGTGCTGGTGTATTATTGCCTGGAGCATTAGCAGAAATGCACCCCATTTCCAATAATTTTAGCTGATAATTGTCTCAGCAGAATATGACATGTGTTTACAAATAAGGTTATTTAGTAGTCATGGATTGGGTTTAAAATAGATGAATAAAAGTAAGTTACAACAGCATGTGAAAAATAATCAGTGAAAAAAGATAACTATAGCATCCCTTTATTTCTCAATTCAAGCATTCAGAGTAAGGAAATAGCAGTTACAGTATTTTTATGTATGGCCCACTTATTTATAAAGGGGGTGGAGTGGGAAGTGCTCACTGTTCTTAATTGAGCAGGAAGAGACTGGCAGTTAGGCCATATTTTAGAAATTATATAATGTAAACAAGATCTGGGTGATGTGTGTGGGCAGAGTCTCACCTACAAATAGGCGATAGCACTAAGATAAGGTGACACCCTCTTTTCTTCCACTTTCTAAACGTTCACCATTAGTCACCACAGTAATTATTCTGTGTGAGAGCAGATATATTTTCAGTTACACAGTGAATCATTTTAATTGCACAGTAGACACAAAAATTACTTTAGACACTTTATTCTACTTGCAGAAATAATGTAGGGCTTTTCATTTCCATAGAGGGATAAATCATTGCATCCTTGTGTCCCTTTGGTAAACAGTAAAGCTTGGTGTGTGCACATTATAATATATGTATATCAATCGTGTCTTGTGAAAATGTCTTTCTTACAGAATGTCCATAACATATTCCCAAGAGTCTAATTCTGGAGGGAATATAATTAAGAGGAAATACAGTTCTATGATTCCAGTTCAGGGGTCCATATTCCAATATAAAACAGTGATTGACAAGTGGAGAAACTCAGCAGTTTGGTGAATGCCCAGCACCCCTTTAGCCCCTTGAAGGTGAACACAGATCAAAGCACAAAAAACACATATTTTGTAACAATTGTGTTATATTTTAACATATACTTTAGGCTGGTCAAACATGGGGCCCTCCAGCTAATATTGACTTGAAAACCCCAAAGGCAGGAGGGCTACAACTTGGCTGATTTACTGCTTTCTCCTTAGATGAAGGCCCCAGGGTTCCTGCCAAGGGCTCCTACTCGCAAACTTTTTTTTTTCCACGCCAGATATCTTTCTCCCAACTATACTGCAAACAATGAGAATATTACTGAAAACATATTGTTAACATTTAGTTTTTTGCTTGCTTCTTAATGTCAGGCATTAAAGAAACAGTGAAATGTGCCCATGAGAGGTCAGTCCATCTGTTCATTGATTCTCTGCTGAATGATGACAAACAGAGCATGGCTTACTGGTGCAAGGACATCAATACCTTTGACAAGGGTGTGTGCCTGAGCTGCAGGAAAAATCGATGTAACACCTTAGGTTACAACATCAAGAAGAAGAGACTCAAGAGGGCAAGGAAGCTCTTTCTCAAAACACGATCCCACATGCCATACAAAGGTTAGAGATATTAATGACAATTAATTGGTTAGAGGCATAATATGTTGCTGTACTAAGCACTTTGTGCAAAGGTTTGGACACACAGTCTCATTCCGCTTGTAAAAAGATACCAAATGTACTGTATATATTGTCATTCATGTTGCAGCCTGGGTTTGTGCTGCTCGTTATTCTGTCAACGCATGGGAAGGCGGACGTGCACTGAGTACAAGACATCGCTACTCACCCTATGGATCTAGAAGGATAGAAAGAAAGATTAAAAAAAACTTGGTGTAAGGTTGTCAAAGACTCCAGTAAGCAGGGGAATAAAGGAATTTGTAACAGAATACTGTCTGTTCCACTGCGTTACAGATCAATGTGACACAGTCAGTAAATAATTATATACACTGTTAATGTGATCAGCAAGCAAGGATAAATAAATAGGGCACCAGACCCAGTTTCTGCTAGAAATTCCAGGAGTGTGGAGGGTCCCAATTGATGTGAAATTGTAATCCGCTTTCATGAAACAGTGCTAAGGAGTGTCAAAAAATATTCAGCTATTGTTTAGGTCAAATAATGTGGTAACCCCCCTCCCATACTTTGCCCAATAAATATGAAGTCCTATATATTTAGTCCCTAGTACTTCAAATAAGGGTAAGCCAACAAAATGCAATGGGAATGTTGAAGTTTCAAACAAAGGGGTTAATTGTGTAATTAACAGTTACAATAGTTGACCCTGGCCAATTGCTATGGCATGAAATAAGGCATAAAGTACCAAACGGGTGATGTAATAAAAGGTGCAACGTTTTCTAGACAGAAATGGAATGAAGAACTGAACAAATCCTGGCATTTACCATTACTTGCTGCTATATATGCTGAGTGAATGGCAACGTTCAAAATCCCTTTGCAAAAACATATGGAGAAATTCTCCCTGAACATTAACTTTTCAGCCAATAATTTGTTTTCCCAGATGCATAAGGCAGCTGGCGCTCTGATACCCACTGTCCAGAACATTTGAAATATTATCTGTGACATTTACAGAAAGATAAAAATAGTGTGAGAAAAAAGACAGATGTGTTTGATGTTCAGAGTTGCGTGTTCAGGCACTAAATAACACAATCCTTCTTACCATAATGAATTTCCAGTGATGTTTTTAGATAAAACATTAAAAATGAAATATTAGATTTTTTTTGCTCTTCTAGAAATAGCATTCAAAGCCATCTCTTTCATTGATCAGGTGAGTTTCTCAGATAAAGTAGTTCAAAGACACATTCATATCTTCTGTTGCTGACCTAATGGTAATTAGTATTCATAGTTGGTGTATGGTCCAATATATAAAACAGTACCAAAGAACATGGCAGGAAAAAGTTGCATTATTATTCTGGTGCCTTGTACCTTCCCAGGCAGGGTTGGCTAGCTTAGAAGCTGAATCTTGGATTCCCATGACTGATACAAAAGTGCATTCGTATAAATGAGAGTTCCTTATAGTATAAGTAAAGATAATAATCACCCCATCAAGTATGGGATAACACAAAGAGACTTACCCCCACAGAAGGGGTTATTATACAGGAAAACATAGTCACCTAAGTCCATAGTAGTGCCAAACTGGATGTCCACCAAACTTATGCCCTTAAGTTCAGTGGAAATCAATAGACTTACATTTTTACAGGTTTTTCACATACAGATGAGACAGGAAGGATATAAGGAAAGTGGCTATTTACTTTTCTGCAGTTCAGGCGACTCTGCACTCTGGCAGGATGATTTATAACTGTCATACTATTTTAAAATACCAGTATATTCAGAATTACTATAGAACACAGATCAGCGATCCATGACCTAGAAAAATGTTATATAGTCATAAAAGTCAGAAGCATCAAGAATAAAGAGCCCTGCTTACAAGAGCTCATAGTCTAGAAAAGCTTGGGATAGACTATGAGTTGAAAGTGACATGGAGTTAAATACTGCACCTCCTCCTTGAGTATCATGTCTATATAAGAAATACAAAAACTTATCAAAGTTTCAACCCAAATTTTTACCATAATTATTTTTTTTATTTGTTAAAACTCAATAATTTGAATAAGGGCTTCAAAGACATATATGAAAGACAGAAAAAATCACGAGCGCTTGGTCAAGCCCATGCTGTGGAGTTGACCAGCAGCTAGAAACCCATGTGACAGTGCTACGTCTAATATTGCCTATAGCTGCCATTCAGTATTTCAAGGAGAATTCAACCCGTAACATAAAAAACCCTACCCCCCTACCTTATGTAGACCCCCCTCCCTCCTCCCCCCAGCCTAGCTGCCCCGCCGGAATATTGCCCCTAACCTTTTACTCATACTGTACCTCCTAACATTTTGGAAATAAAATTACCATGTTCATTTTACAAAATTTGGCAGGTTATGCAAGTTTGAACATATTTCTGTGTTTTTTTCCCAGTTATTACAGTTTTTCTAATGAAGGTGAATTTCCCTTTAAGCTGTGTCTAACTTTCCCCAAGGGACCTGTTATCTTATATTGTTACAATTACTTATATGCTAATCTAGAAATTGTTACAAAAGTATCTTATCTTCTGCTGTGGCTGTTGTGGGCTCTCTGCCAAAAGCCAATTAAGTTAGTTTATTTTTCTGGTTGTTCAGTGCAGTGAAAAAGAGACTTTCCAGTTCAAATGAGGGACTGAGGGTTGAGCTATCAAAAGAGGGACTGTCCCTTTAAAAACGGGACTGTTGGGAGGTATGTTTTACTTACCCCTCATTGAAGATTCTGTCCTCGGGAGTTCATGGCAGCAATATTCTTTTCTTCGTTGAATTTCAGAAGCAGAGCAGAGTTTTGGTGCATGCGCAGTCAGAGTAATATTCCAGTTGCCGAAAGTCACCGAAATTTCCAAACATTTGTAAAAAGTTAGGGGCATTTGCCCGGGGGTGGGGGTCAGCTAGGCTGGGGGGGAGGAGGGTCTATGTAGGGTAGGGGGTAAGGGTTTTTTATGTTTTGGGTTGAATTCTCCTTTAAAACAGGAAATTGTTTACAGGTGTATTTTAATGAGCTGGGGGCTTACTAGAGAAAGGAAAGGGTAAGAGCAGTGTTGGTCTTACTACTCAGTCACACTGTTTGCTGGGGGACTTGATTTTAAATGTGCTACAAATATAGAATGCTAATGGAAAGTGTAGGACAATGAGGGGCCTTGACGTGGCACATGAGCTTACATATTTTCTGGGTCGGGTCGCGGGTCGGGCCGCAGGTCTTCTCAATAGTGATTTTTTTTATCTGATCACGCCTACTTCCAATTATGTCACTTCCGGTTACAATGACAGCACTTCCTGATTCTTGATTGGCAGCATGACAGCACTTCCTGATTCTTGACTGTCAGCTTGTTGGGGATAAGGTACTTGCAGGTCAGGTAGCAGATCCAGGGTTGCGAATTGCAAGTTGCTGGTCTGGGTTGCAAAAAAAAATGGACCCGCGCAGGACTCTAGTTCCAGGCTCAGTTGAGCAATTTATGTTGCCAAAGTTTGTATTCCACTTATTTGCAAATACATTGTTGCTATGATGCTGTGTTATACATGGTATACAATATGCTTGCTACAACTGTACAGTATAAACTTGCATGAAAGTGTTATTCGCAGTATGATCATTTTAGAACATCATCTTTTGATATGGGATTTGGGATTCTATCCCCTAGATAGCAGCACAAATTCTTTCAGCACAGAAGTAGAGACAAGGTTAGATCTTGTGGCTGTTTCCTCTGACTTTGAAGTTGGGGAACAGAACCACAGTGTGTTCATTATAAACCTGGCTAGATTATTTTATCTGCTTTAGCCAAAGGCATAATATTATTCTCACAGAATCTCATTGTACCAATAAATTCAAGCATGTCATCTAGTTTGTACATTGTCTTCTCTGTGTGAGAATTCACAATACAAATTGTAATTAGGAGCACATATAGAATTCAAGGGATATGGAAATGCAATGTATTATCCAGCAGCAGGTACTGGATAATATTGTGTCGCTTTTCATAAAATGAGTTTATTAGTTTGATTTATTTGCTGTTTTTTTTCTTTACAATCCAACATGACCTAGTTTGAGGCTTGTGATTCAATATTGTGCCAGTGTACTCGTTTTACTGATAACTTTCTTCTTCACTTTAATTGAAAATATGCAATTTCCCATTGTCTAATTGCATTTCCACTATAAATATGCACTGCCTGCAAACTGGAATATAATATATTTAAATAAATATTACCCTTTTATATATTTTACCATGAGCCAGCATTTTGTGATGGCCTGGCCATTGCCTCATAGATCACATGAGCAGAAATACTACAGCTCTAGCTGTAACAGGAAGACATATGGAAGCAAAAGACAAAACGTTTTCCATTAATTGGCTCGTATGACCTAACATATATGGTCTGTTTGTGTGCACCATGAACCGTAGGATCCCAGGGGGCAGCCTTAATTTCTTAAAATGGTAATTTTTCTAGTAAGGAATACCCAATGGCAAATACTGCTAAAAAGTATATAATTATGAACATGGTTTATTTACATGAAGCAATATATTATATATAAGCTGTTTTATGCAATATATTTTTAGAGAGCCCTATATTATTCGTGGTATTCTTACTTTTTTTCCTTCCTTAACTCCTTTAATTTTCTCTTCTCTATAATTATGCCTTCTCTCCATCCCCTCTTATATGTTGTCCAATTTCTCTCTTCTATTTGAATTTCTCTCCATTTTCCTCTTCCCCACTTTCACTTACTATTATGTTACCTTTCTATACACTAACTATTCCTGGATACTTAGCCTGTTGTATGTCCATGTTGGGACTTTTCACTAACACAAGTGTATCTTATGTCATTTTACTACAGAAAAAAATAATGCATGTGATCGTAGTTGAAATAATCAGGAGAGACATGCACTAAAATGTATCTTTATGTGTGACAGCCTCTCTTGGGAGATGACCTTGCTTCCAGAGCTATTGATGATAGCAAAAACAAACAGTGCTTAAGTGTTTTTGAAGGTGCAGGGCAAATGAGTTACAGTAAGTGGGTGGAGGTTTACAGCAACAAGTGTTCATTCCAAAAGGTTGTCCTACCGGAAACAGAATTGAGATGCTGTACTAATTGCCCAGAACTGGTCCATTTCTGGTGCCTGGTTGCACTATAGATAAGAACTCTACCATAAGAAGTTAATCTGAAACTGAAATGGTTACTTCTTTTTTTAGGTTACACGTAGGATTGCCACCTGGCCTGGCCAGTAAAAAATTATGATTGATACCAATGTTATTAATATGTAAAAAAAATAAATATATAGGAAGGCCGGTATTTTTTTCCAGAAAAGGTAGCAACCCTAGTTACAAGGCCCAACACTTCAAATACTGGTTACTCAATGAAAGCATTTACATCTATATCTATAACAAAGATGTAAGATGGCCCAGGATACAGCCCACCCACTGTCCAGACACACAGAATAAGAGAAAGAAAAATAAGATATGATGCCAATGATTTTAAAACAGCCACATACAGACGAAATGGTTTCCCAGTAGCTTGATAAGTGTCCAAGCCAATGTTATACTTGCTGACAATTGCACAATAGTAAGAACAAAATGCAGATGCATGCAACATTGAGATTTTTCTCATTCATGTGTTTTGTAGTTTACCATTATCAATTCAAGATTCATTTTATCCACCAAACTAAGGATGTACAGATGGACCCAACATTTACACTGACTTTAATAGGGACCAAGGAAGATGCAGAGAATGTGCCATTCACTCCGTAAGTACTCTTGGGCTACCACAATCATAATTGCAGTTGTCTTGTTTTTAACATTCTATTATGCTATTGTTTTTAACAATAGCATAATTTAAAAAAAATCCTTTTTTGCTTTATTGGATATAAACTAAAAATGGCATTATATAATCAGCTTGAAAGCAAATAATGAATGTCAGAGATTTAAGGCAAGAACAGAAGAGTGTTTTGGCACCACCAATTAAATATGCCTTTCCTTCTCCTTTAAGCGCAGTTTATGTATCATAAACAAAAGGCTAACAGAGGGTAGAAACAGCACATTAGAAGTCCAGCAGAGGCATGGATAAATATGAATACCAAACCATCCCTAGTTAATAGGCTTCAGTCCTTTAGTACAGGGTCTTGCTGACAGGATTGCTTAGAATGTACAACCTGGTTGCTAAATGCTGAACCTCTTTCTCATATTGGACATAACCATCTGACTTTTTGGTATATTATTCCCCCATTTATGACTTCTTTTGTAATATGAAAAGCATTCATTGTGGCTGGTTTATTATTATAAGTGCATGTTTCATTATGTCTTCAGGATCTTATTATGTATGTATGGGTTGCTAACCTATTGCAATAGTGAAGGTCTTAACAAGGTGGACCTTTGTACACATTCAAATCTGTTTAAGTCAATAAGGTATATTTGGTGAATACTGGTGAAACTAAGACTCGGGTAGGTGCATCTGAGAAATTATTTCTTCACTGTTCACTTCACTATTTATTTATTTATTTATTTATTTATACTGCTAGGATATTGGGTATGGCTGGAGTGAGCCACAGGTATTTTTAATAGGGACTCAGAAATGTGTTGTTGCCTTTTAAAAGTGATCATTTATGTTTATGTTTTTATATTGGTATATTATTAAAATTATATTTTGCTTATACAAAAGGACACACTCATTACAAGTTGATTTTATTGTACACACTTAGATTTACAGAGATTGTAGCAGTACTGAGTTTCATTATTATCTTATTTATTGGTAAGCTTATTTAGAATTGGTCAGCTATAAGGTAACTTTTATAAAGGTCAACTTAACTAACTGGGCACTTGAGGGTGTATATATATTTTATATAGCCACTGTTTGGGAATGCTCATGTTACTTATGGTTAGGGAAGCCAGGCATACACAGATATGAATATCACTTCATATAACCTGCTTCGAAACTTGCTGTCAAAATTTTAACATTGCATACTCACTATAGTAAAGCTATGCTCTGCTCTATGTATGGGGATTTGCAGCATGCCATTCATTTCATTTGGTCCTTGTTACTGAAATACAGCAAATGATAAACTGTACTTTTGTGTAAAACCTAATTCAAAATGTGCAACTTTTCTACTGACCCCATAGAATTGATGGAATAAAAGGCAACAAAACGTATTCCTTCCTTATAACACTGGATACAGACATTGGAGAGCTCATGATGATTAAGTTCAAGTGGGAAGGAATAGATGTCTGGGCTAATATATGGGACACAGTACAGACAATTATGCCTTGGACCTCAGAAGACGATCGCCCTGGACTATTTGTAAAAACAATCAGAGTCAAAGCTGGAGAAACTCAAGAACAGTAAGTCAGTTAGGAGTTCTGTTGTTGTGTCGCTCCAGGACACCTATCACTTATTGAATATAGCATTATATTGTTACAGCAGCCACACCATTATTGCCCTGGCTTGGAAACTTTAAATGACTGTCATTTGTTGTTGCACATTTTAAACATTTGAAAGTTTTCTTGAACATTTTTCAGGTGAGGCATTCAACGAAGCATGTGTGATTCGGCAATAGGATAAATATAAGATAACACAAAATTTTTGATAAATGACTACTGGAAAAATAAATCAAAGCATTACTAAGCACATCTGTGCAAATAAGGCTTAAATCGTTTTCAGCAATGTTGGAACTTTAAATTGATTATTATTATATTATATCTTTATTTATAAGTAAGATATTTCAAATCTGTATAGAATACTCAGTTGGGATAGGAACGTGTAAAATACGCAGTTGAAGCCGTTTCCAACAGTTTTCCAGTTGTAAATAGAAGATTACCTCTTGCATGAAAGAAAACATAAAACTAAGAGTACATGGTAAAAGCAGTATTGGTTGGGGCCAGTTAGAGAACTAGTCCAAGGTTGCATACAAAATCCCTTATATTGTCTGATATCATTTTCTAGGATTTTAATGCTTCAACCATGACACTTTGGGGCTGAAAACCCCAAAAACTAGGCAAAGGTGGTTTATCAGATAATCAGTGCATTGCAGGAAAAATGTTGCACAACACACTACTAATATGTAGCCAGTGGCAGCATAACTACCAGGGGTGCAGAGGGTGCAATTGCACCAGGGTCCCCACCCTCTTGGGGCCCATCGGAGCCACAAAAGTAGTTATGGCAGGTGATTATCTACAGGGAGATTTTACAGAACACATGCCATCAACACTCCAGCATGCGATCTATAGAGGTAAGGGCCCGACAGGGGGCCAAGGTGCCCATTTTGTACCGGGGCCCACCAGGGAGTAGTTACGCCACTGTATGTAGCCTTGGGAAAGTAATTTGTCAGCGCACACTAGCATTTATTCTTTATTCTAACAATATCATTGTTGTTTATTGTTATAAGATCCAAATAAGAATTTTATCCAATCTGCTACTTTACAATTCCAAACAGCTTCATCATCTTTAATAATGAAACCCTGCAGGAAAATGCTAACAATTAACTCAGTAGGGATTGTAAAATGATAAACATAAGGCTATTTACCGTTTGGTTCACAAAAGGAAGAGTATTATTAGTACAGTCTGTAAATATACTTTTAAAATCATTGGATAAAAAATAAAAAAATAATTAATTAGAAAACCTATGTAGTATGAATTGTATTATTTGACTTTGTTTTGTATTATTACCAGGATTTTTAGTGATACAGACTTTATCTATCAGTTCTGAAATGAAGTGCAGTGCTATGTAATGCTATATAGTTACATTATGCTTCAGTATAAAATTTCATGTAATAATGGGAGCAGTTTCTCATCGGTACTATTTCAGGCATTGACATCAGATCTAAAAGCATAAATATTAACAAACACAGTAAAACATGCTCTGCCACTAAAGGATTTAAAGAGATGTTGTTACAAATTAAACTAGGGCCTTCTTTATTTACTTTTGATGGGAAAAGACAATTTGCCCAGGGCCCGTCACACTTTCATCTGGTAGAAATATTGAATGAAACATACCAAAGAAATTGCACACTCCTCATATAACCATTTGTCTTTCTTTTCTAGTATTCAATGTAGTTTTCTTTTGCAACATGTTAAGAAACCATTTTGTACTTGTGGTATGCCCATTTTGTGATAATGGTTTATCTACTCCCATGGCTGTTGTCCCAAGCATCCAATATAGAGTAGGCTCTCGCACACCCTCAATACATTACTCAAATAATATCTGGTGCTCAGGGATAGAGGTCTGGCAACCTCAAACACAATTCGAAATGAGAAAATCCACTGGCACACAGACCTGTAGCAATGTTTTGGGGTGGTCCCCTTTATCAAGCAAACAACGTTGCACCCCGAAACGTTGCACTGCAATACCGCATTAAACGTGCAAGGTACGCCTTGCTTGCTACAGGTCTGTGTGCTGGTGGATTATCTCATTTCGAATGTTGTCCCAAGCAGTCATACCTGGACATGGGGACACCCATTTAGCAAAGTCTATATTTATCTAGATGTTTTCTGAAAAAAATACTTTAATACGTTTTCCTGAATATTTTGTTTGCAGGAAAAAATCTGAATATTACGGAATTTTCGGATTTTCCAACGGAAAACTCAGATTTTGTCCGATTTTTACCCGAAACCCCTAAAATCTTTGGGTTAGTGCATGAAACCCAGCGCAGATCAAAAAATCTTTGAGCCTTCTCCCATCGACTTAAATGCAACCTAGGCAGATTTTTGGATTCAGACTTTGTCCATAATCAGGGTATGATAAATTCTGAAAAAATTATGTTTTTTTTTCAAATTCCGATTTTATACTTAAAAAACACAAATTTTTCAGATTTTCTGCATTCGGAGTTTAGTAAATAGCCCCCCCCAAGTCTACTTCAGTAAGCAAATACCAAGTTGCAGATTTACTAAAGGGTGAAGTGGCAATCGCTAGTGAAAATTTGCCAGAAATCAGGGAAATTGCCAATTTACAGGCATAGAGGACAATTCATTAGCAAAAGAGTTCATCCCTAATGAAGTTGAGCACCCCACGGGCAGGAAAATTTTCGCCAGAGTTTCCTTTGCCAACTTAGCCGAACTGATAAGATGAAGCTACATCCTCCTCAATCTTATGTCAATGACATCATATCCTGTACATTTTTTTATCCCCAACCATTTGAGGGGTGTGCCATTTGTTTTAGGGTGGGCTTGTGTGTAGGGCATTAGATTATCTCTTTTGTCTTTATTTTGCTTCCTTGGATATTTGTAATAATAAGTGGCCACTTCAGGCATTTGCACCAACATCTCTAATAAAGACATATATATGACTTATATGAACCCGCCCTATTAAAATTGACCCAATCAAGGGTGTACTAACCAAGTTTCGCAGAAACAAACTTTAAAAAGTTCACTATGAAATGCTTGAGCTAACAAATTTACTTTTTGACTGCAGAGACGCAACTTCACATTTTAGTGAATTTGTGTAATGGTAGCAAATTTACCCTTTAGTAAATTAGCCCCAAGTCTTAATTAATTGCCTTTATAGATCTAAGTTCCCCAGTTAGGTTCTTTCACAAATTCATGGCTCAGTGCGGGCCCAACAATTAGTTCTCTGCCCCGGACCTACTAGAACCTTAAATCGTCCCTGATTACTCAAATAAGGCTAACAGGAAGATTTATTAAGCTCCATTTTTCTGGAAGATTCCAATAGCTTCTGGGATTCTTAAAACCTTCAATTTGAAGTCAACTGAAATTGTTTAAATTCAAAAGGAATAAAAAAAAATCTGTTCTTACGCTGACTAACCTTCAAGAAAATTGATTGAAATGATACTGGCTGAATTCCCAGAAACACACTTTAAAAGAATGTCCATAGCTTACATGGGATTCAACATCTTAGATCATACATTCCACAATTCTGACTCAGCTCAGCTATTGCCCATGTAGTCACATTAATATAGAGGACACCCTCTATATCTATAAATTCTTTTGGTCCAATAAGCTGATTTTAGAGGTTCTAATTACAGTATGTAATGAACTCCTTAGGACAACGCAAATTTTTATAGTTTTATAAAAGTTTTATAGGAAAATGCATGCATGATTTCCAACTGTCTGGGTAATAAAGTTACACAGGATAAGGCTTTAATGTACATATATTAAAACAGTAAATCCTTTTTCTACTAGCTATTCCTTCTGGAAGCAACCTGACTTCCAGTGCTCAATAAAGAACAACAGTGAAGAAGCAAACTGCCTTTATTCGGTCCTTGGGGGTTACTGTTGCATCAGTAAGAATTTTGAATTGGGAGTTTTAGTATTACTTGAATGGCAACATCATATTAGGACCATCTTTTTTTAATGTTTTTTTTTTATATTTGATTCCACCTAAATTAAATGCATATTAAAGGAACAGTAACACCAAAAAATGAAAGTGTTTTATAGTAATGAAAAGATCATATTGTGTTGCCCTGCGCTGTTAAAACTGATCTGTTTGCTTCAGAAACACTACTATAGTTCAAATAAACAAGCTGCTGAGTAGCAATGGCAGAAATTGAAAAACGGCTATATGGCACAGGATAAGTAATGGATAACAGATAACATTATGTTCTACAGAGCTTATCTGCTATCTGCTGTGTTACTTGAGCCTTTTCTTCTTTGAATGGCTGCCCCCATGGCTACACAACAGCTTATTTATATAAATAATAGTAGTGCTTCTGAAGCAAACACTGCAGTTTTACCAGTGCAGGGCAACACTGCTTTTTTTTTTATTACTTTAAAACAATAAAAAATTTTGATGTTACTGTTCCTTTAACAATAAGACCTTACTAACACTTTACTAAGACAGTATGCCAGTAGATGCATTAGCAGCAAGGGTGTATGGTACAAGAATAACGTTTCAGGTAATTTTTTTATTCTTGAGACATTAATACTGTAATGCAGTGATTTTCAACCTTGTGCCTCCAGCTGTTAAGGAACTACAAGTCCCACAATGCAATGAAGGAGTCTGACAGCCACAGTCAGGCAAATGTATTGTGGGACTTGTAGTTTCTTAACAGCTGGAGGCACAAGGTTGAAAATCACTGCTGTAATGTGCTGTAAGCGTGTCAATAGGACATTTTGATAAAATGATAAAAAAGTGCAATGATGGATCTATCATTCAGATTTTTTTTGTGTAAGTAACTTGTCTCCTTAAAATGACCTTTTTAAGGGTTTCTTCTGTACTGAGAAGATTCTATCATTTTTTAATCAGCGTGCATAATTATTATTACCTTATATAATGCCTTGTCGGGTTGCAGAAAAGGACAGACATTTATATCCTAACAATTTAATGTCTGCTCCCTAATTTCATCTTTTATTTTTCCAGGATGACATTTTGCTCTGAAAATATAGACAACATCAAGCTTCTTCCAGCCCAAGAGAAAACCTATGTGAGATGTAGGAACAATGCAAAAAAGCAAGTGAGAAAGGCAAGAACAAGCTGAGCCAAGAATAAACGCTTACAAAAAAACATTAGGCAAATGAATTTAAGTATGTTTTTTTCTTGTCAAGTTTGTAAAGTCAGAAATACAGAGTATTACACTCGCGTATATATGTTTTCAGATTATTTGTTGAAACATAACAATTTGGCTCATTCTGCCAACAAAGAAGGGCACAGACCACCATTCATGTGTGCTGTGTTGGTGTAAACTATAACTGATATTATTCCTTTTGAGAGAGAGGAGAAACTGCTGTGAGTCATTATAAGGCAGTGACTGAAGGGCCTGGGGAAAGCTAGCCAGTGCTGAGCCCCAGAGTACAGGAGCCCATTTCCCCCATTCACTGAATAATAATAACCCAGCCAGCAGGGTTTTATATACTTATATACTTATAGAGAAGGTAGTGGGTTCTGCACTGCACTAAATGTTACTGCTGGTAATGTGCATGTATTAAACAAAATAATTGTAACCACTAATGCAATGCCCTCTCTTATTTCTTCAATGTGGTTCTCAGGTTAGTTTCCACATAAAATGATGGCTTTTATTACTGAAATAATAAACAGTGTATGCCTTTAAAATTAATCCAGTTTTCTATGTACAGAAAAAATGCTTCAATCATTCCAGTTTTTTTCTGTGTCTCCATACCTAAAGTGAATGCCATTCTGTTCCCTTGATACTAGATGCCAGTCAGGCCCGGACTGGCAATCTGTGGGTTCTGGCAAATGCCAGAAGGGCTGCTATAAGGTCCCATAGAAAGTCAGTATTTATTGGGCTGGTGGGGGCTGTTTGGGTCTCTGTGTGGGCTTATTGGGCCTCTGTGTAACTGTAAAGCCAAGGCCTATTTTAATTCTCAGTCCGGACCTGATGCCAGATGTCCCTTATTTCAAAGATTCTGGTTTCCACCACTGACTATGATTGATTTCCAGTTAATGTTGCATGTTTAAATGTCATACTTCTCCTATCAATGCAGACTAAACCAATAAAACCCCCTTGGCCCCTTGTTGACTGTCTACCACAAGTGTGACCTCACAGTGGTGTTTCAATGGAGCGTGAAGTGCAAAGTGCAGCATTGCCAGGAGTGCAAGAACACAACCCTTAACAGGCTAAATTTTTGTAAGAACTGCAGGCAAACTGCATATTCATAGCTCCTTAGGTGTCTGAAATGAAATAAACAAGTTCATGTTCAAAAGGACAGACTACCTCCTTGTTGAATATTAGGTCAGTGAATGGGGCTGAAAATACATTTTGCCTATGAATTTAATCACAAAGAACAGGTAAACAGAAATATTAAAACTCCTTGTTTGGTTCTTACAAGGATAGATACAACTATCTACAACCCTCTTCATCATTCATTGTGACTGTTTTGTTATCAGTTCAGTCAGTCATTATGTAGGGTTTGCAGGAGGATTATCTGAGCACTGTTTTGGAAAATTTTAAACAATTGTTTTACTGTCCTTATCCAAGTAAAAAAAACTGGCACTTGTGTTTACTTGGTTTTGTCTTAGAGATGACCTATGTGTTAAAAATGCAAATATATTAATGCACCTCAGCAGGGGCATAATATTCATCCCAATCCCCACTGCAAAACAATGGCCACAGTTCAGCCCAACCCATGGGGAAAGGGTACCTTCACTGCCCTTGGCTCAGGGTCTGTATCACTTATAATTATGCCACAGCATCTCAGTGACATGTTGTTTTGCCTCACATATAAATACTGTGTGTTAAAATGTTTCCATTTTTATCCACCTTTGCCAAAACAACATGACCGTGAAAAGGTTTAAAGCTGTCATATCATTATCCTTGCACAGAGGTGATGGTCATGAGCCGAAGTCTCTGGATAAAGAGGAAGTTCAGAAGCTCCCACTGGTATTTTTGGGGTAATGTAAGATAGTTTTCTGAAGGTCATTTGTAAACTTCATTTGCATGCTCTTTATAATTTTGCTACAAATGTATTTACCCACTACTTGCCTGCCATATTTGTGCAGGAGAAGTCCATTAGCAGAGCTGTCAAATTATTTCAGGTACCCACAGGGCTGGAGCTATGGTGAGTGCGGCTGAAAGATTTCCAGGCTTGTCACTGGACATGACGTCAGCAGAAGTTACAGCACTGGACGTGATGTCAGCGGAAGTTATATCACTGGACGTGATGTCAGCAGAAGTTACATCACTGGATGTGACGTCAGCGGAAGATACATCACTGAACGTGATTTCAGCGGAGGTTACATCACTGGACGGAATTTCAGCAGAAGTTACATCACTGGACGTGATTTCAGCGGAGGTTACATCACTGAACGGAATTTCAGCAGAAGTTACATCACTGGACGTGACATCAGCAGAAGTTACATCACTGGATGTGACATCAGCAGAAGTTACATCACTGGATGTGACATCAGCAGAAGTTACATCACTGGATGTGACGTCAGCGGAAGATACATCACTGAACATGATTTCCGTGGAAGTTTCATCAATGGACAGAATTTCAGCAGAAGTTACATCACTGGACCTAAGGGCAGGTGCACACGGGAAGATTCAGGGAGATTTAGTCGCCTGGCAACTAATCGCCTCTTCTTTTTTCGGGGCGACAATCTCCCCCCTGCCTTCAGCCTGCTAAAATGAAAAAATTGCCTGCGGCAATGCACTCGCGGTGCTTCAATTTCAGAAGTTGTCTGAAGTTGCCTCACAAGGAAACTTTGGGCGACTTCAGAAATCGAAGTGCCGCGAGTGCAATTGTGTTGCCATTTTCTCATTATGCAGCAAAGATCTAAGGCACTGCAGGAAGGCAACTTGTTGTACATTTTCAGTTTTTGGCTGGGAGATGCTACATGTGTTATGTATATTCTAAAGATATTTAACATTTGGATCCCTGTGGTTCTGCAAACAATGAAAAATGTCCCTTCAACCCAACCATAAATGTCCTAAATAAAAGCCCTGTTTGTGCATATTATATACATACATGCCTTTGGAATTGAAAACAATATATATATATATATATATATATAAACACAGTTTCTGCAGAATGCCACCTCTGGCTGTGAATAAGAAGATTGGTATCTATATATCTGCTTCATAGCCAGGAATTTAATTATGTGCCTAAAGAGAAGCACTCATACATAAATGCATGGCTGAAATCCTCCATCGATCAGGGCTGATTGCAAGTACAGCATCCACAATAACTTTATTAAGCTGCTTGCTAATGCATCCGTGGTGTTAAAGCAATCTTCTGTTTTATATCTGAGATCACTGGATACAGGATGATTTCATTGTTATCCTTGTAACTTAATGACTTCCCTTCAGCTCTGACATGGGAAAGAGCATGTACAGATGTGAACATGTCAAATAGTACTTAAAAGACTGTCAGGATCCAATTGCCTCAGTAATCTCAAAGCAAACCAGCACTGCCCCCATAATAAATGTTTTGTTTATATACTGTCTTATCAGATGGGTTACAAGCTGTTGCATTGGATTCACACAGCCATATGGGTTCGTTTTATTCAGTAAATTTTCTGAAGAAGACTTGTGAAAAGTATCAGATCTTTGTAAACTGAAGTATCTACAATGTGACATTTATTTATAAATAACAGCAAATGTTATCGTTAGTGGTGGGCAAATCTGGGGCGAAATGCTGCCAGCGTCTCGTTTTGGACGTGGGCGTCTGTCTTTGGACGCTGGCGCACATTTTTGCCAGTTTCAAAAAATGGACGCTGCGTCCAAAAACGGATGCCTGTGTCCAAAATAAGATGCAGGTGAATTTTCACCATGCAAATTTTTCCAGGCATTTCATGAATTTATTTGCCGGCGGCGAATCACGGGAATTTGTGCCAGGCGAATACATTCGCCCATCACTAGTTATCATGAAAAAATAAATATGGTTTGAGGCTACTTTAACATTGTTGTGGCCAACACAGCCTTAAAGTTATATTATATGAAGGTACAAGATGTGCAATTTTGATGCAAACACTATGTATAATACCAATAGTAACATTTACCATAATAACCTCTAAATAAAGCTGGGTTTCCTAGCAAATGGCACAAAACCAAGTGCCAATTTCAAAGCTGTTCTCACTATTTTTTGTTCCCGCTTGCTGCCAAAGAGATACATTTTCTGATGCATACTGTACATATCCTAACTGCAGCTGGTCATGGCAGGCACTATATATGTCAGCAAGCCAACACACTAATGGCTCATAAACTATACTGCTGTATAGTTTAATACTATGTAACCCAAACTACAAGGACACTTGATATAAAAATATCAAGGTATTGATATGGAAAGTGTTTTCTCTTTGCTTCTGTAAGACCCCCTTCTCTTCTTGAAGGCACCCCACTAGATATGAGAGAACTGTGTATTGATAATTGTTAATGTTAATAAAGTTTGTCATAGAAAATGAAGCACATAGGTGGGGCCAGCTCCACAAGGAGAAGAGACTGAACTGTACAGTCAGAGAGTCATGCTGCTTCATGCACTTTATTTTAAAATATAGGTTGCTGTTGCAAAACGCAGAATCTCGTTATTAAGGAGTATAACACACACTGTTTGTGGATTTGCTTCCACTGAGCCATAGGAACATTAGTGATGTGGGTAATCAGGCCTGGCTCACAGTCAACATCACCATTTATCCAACAGGCATTGAACTGAGTTGAGGACATTGCAGAGAACACAGATTAATCTATTTTCCATCTCTGTAAAGCAATTTTGAACAGACATTGCTTTGTTTGTGGGCATTGTGAAGTGATAGCAAGGGCCTTCAGAACACTGTTGCCACAAGGAAGCGTGGAATTGATATCCTTGGACCCGGGGCCCTAGATTTCGGTTACCAGATCACTTAAAAATGTGGGGGGGGGGGCGGTGTAGAAGGGTAGATGGCAAAGATGCTCTAATTCATTTAAATGCAATTAGTGCAGGCTTGTGACATGCATACATTTGATGTGTCCCTTTTTAATAGATCACAGGTCAAAAACAAACAAGCAGGTTAACTGATTAATGATAAATTGCATCGAGTGTACTTGTAAATGCAATAGGGACCTTAGATTGAAAGGTCCACTAGTGCAAGGACTGATGTAAATGATGTATCATCTCTGTAAAGCATCACAATATATGTTGGTACAACATAAACAAAATGCATACACATAGATACAGTATATACGGAACATAGAGAACAAGGAAATATTGTGATCCAGAAGGCAGATAAAGCTGACAATTAGTCTGCTTCAGTACCTGAGCCCAAAAGGACATATTAGTTGGTGTGGTGCTCTCAAGATCCTAAAGGCAGATGTGAAGACTTATATAAGATGGGCAGTCTGCAAGTTATCATTTATAGAATAAAGCAGAGATGGCTGATTGAAAGATGTCCCCCAAGGTTTAAAGGAACAGTTCAGGAACTAGGAAGTAGTGTTCTGGCTATTATGTTACACATCCAGTCACTCCAGCCTTTATACATTACATTTTTGGCTTGCTAATTTTTTTTATTTTTCACAGCCTGTTTACCCAGTTTTTATTTTTACACTGAACTATTCGTTTAACCGTAAGTTGTGGTGCTGACCTGCTAAAGGGAATCAAAAGCAAGCAATGAGTCTAAAGAACAATCTTGAGGCAATAAAAGGGGTTGAAAAGGGAGTTTCTTATACCAGCTGGAGTAATCTGCATATGTGAATATGTATATTTTTTCCAGTTATGAGCCTCTACAATAGTTGAAGCCAATTATGTGATTCCTGCATTTGATAGTAGAGAAGACTTTTTGCCCAGTCTTGAAATCATTGTGCCACAGCGCAGCAGTAATGTTAGGGTGCCGTACACTCTTGCAGTTCTCTCATGAGACACTTCAGAGCATATGACTTCTCTGTTTCAAAACATCTACAATATACATTACATATGCAAGGGTTTTATTTGAATCAGCTGCCAATGTTGTGTATTTGTTCTATAGTTCCTGCTTACATTTGCCCCATTTGACCAACCAGATGGTGGGACAAATGAAGCTGACCTTGAACCAATGATCAATCACACGGGAGGCCTGCAGAGACCCATCAGGAGAGGAGCCTCTTGAAGCCAATCTTCAAGCAGCATAAAAGTTAGTGTATGTGTAGATTCTGGCAGATGCTAGAGGGGCTGCTACAAGATGCTACAGACCAGGGGTCCTCAACCTTTTCTTATCTGCGAGCCTCATTCAAATGTAAATTAAAAATGGGGAGCAACACAAGTATGAAAAAAGTCCCTGGGGAGGGTAAATAAGGGTTGTAATTGGCTATTTGGTAGCCCTATGTGGACCGACAGCCTACAGGAGGCTCTGTCTGGCAGTACAATTTGTGTGTATCAATCAAATCTTGCCCCCAAGCCTGGAATTGAAACATAAGCACTTGGTTTGTGGGAACTGGGAGCAACATGTTGCTCACTAACCACTGGTTTGGGATCACTGCAATATACTGTCAGTATTTAGTGGGCCTATTGGAGCTGTTTGCCTTTCTGTGTGCCTAAAATGCCAGGGCCTATTTTGAATCCTGTCCAAACCTGGTTGAACTCAAAGCCAAAGATTTTACAACACGTCAAAGGCACACACATCTAAAGGCTAAAAGCCCATACATCAACAGTTTTAAACACTTTAGTGTTTATCAGTAAATAGGTGGAGTTATGGGATTTGTACATAAATGGACCCAAACGCAGAATTTTGGTTCTTCTAGTGCAGAGAGCACACTAGCAATTTGGGCCCTGCTGTGAACCCAGGGAAACTTACTTCTAAACCCTATAATTATTCATTCAATGCAAGAGCACTTGACAGAACCCTAATATTTAAGTGTTTGGTTAGTAAGAACAAGGAGTGCATGTGATAGCCCTTTCTTTCCAGTAGTTTGTATTTTCTTTCACTGTGTTCCCTTGAACAAATCCTGTGTGCGCACTCATAAAGGGAACGGTATCCAGGGAAAATATAACCAAGAAATATGCAGATATCCGTTTATTTCACTATGAGATGTAATTTGCAGCCTGAACGATTGTGATCTTCAGGGACACAAAATCTGCAATCAAAAGGCTTCCCGTATATTTCCATCGCCAGAAAATTCATGTGAACGGCTGCAGTTTGTTCATAAACTGTCTCATTCCCTGTTTTCCCAAATATCGCTGTCATACAATTGATTGCTTTAGACTTATGTCTGAGCCAGGGACTGCAGATCATTTTTGGTTTTTGGACATCTCTTACTGAATGTGGAGACTTGTAACACATACACAAAATTGCAGTTGTAAAATCCAGTTGTTGCAATTTCGAAGCATGTGCTGCTTCTTCACATAAATTATTTTAAGCAATCTACATGCTATTACAGGAGTGGGGCAGAGAATTACATTTTCCAGCTTAATCATAACTTAATACTTGGCTGTCTTTGTTCCATAATGTGGAAGCAGTGCCGGTTTTAAGCACATTGGACCAATTTGGCCCAATTGGGCCCCGCACTTATGGGGGCCCCGCTCCAGTGTGAGCTCTGATTCCTATTCCCTTAATTCCCCAGCCTACCCCCATCCCCAACTGGCAGCCATCCAGTGGCGTAACTACTCGCTGGTGGGCCCTGGTGCAGGGTTGGCACCCGGCCCCCCCTATTGGGCTCTCCCCCTATGAATTGCCCATTGGAGTTCTCCTAGCCTCTCCAGTTGGCCCCAATAGGGAGACCCTGCGACAGACAGCAAAGCTCCTTCTAGGGGTCCCCACCAAAATGGTTCCAATTGGGCCCCGCACTTGGTACGGCCGGCCCTGTGTGGAAGTAACTTCAATGAACCACATGTTCAACTTACATCTACATCACACCGGCTTGGCAAAATAGTAAGGGCCCTTACACACGGGCGTTTGTGACCTGCGTTCAGGGGAGCACAAGTCTAGACGCACCTCATTCTTTTCAATGAGGTTGTACCCACGAGACGCGTGTAAGCGCTGAACACGTGATCAGGCACAGCAGGTTGCAGGTTCAGACGTAGCATGAGGTACAACCTCATTGAGAAGAATGAGGTGCGTCTAGGCTAGTGCAGTGTAAACAGTGGAATTTAGAAATAAAAACTAAATCATACAAATGAAATCATGACATAATCCCTCTAACACAGGACATCCTACTTAAAGCACATAAAGGTTATTTTCTTCCCCTTATTATATTGCAAAATAATAATTTACCAAGAGATATTTGCAGATTCAGATGCCTCTGTGATCTATAGGCCCTAGGGTAAAAATTGGTACAGCTCTCTCTCTCCAAAACATTTACTGTATAATGACTATCCACCTACACCTACTATCCCTAGTCCACTAGATGTGGGATTGTGAATTGGCCCTGTTATGCTGGCTGTAGTTCTTCTGCAGTGAAAGAGACACAGCAATTTGTGGCTACTGAGCCCAATTTAGTTTCTGATAGGTAGGTGTAATATTGTCTTATACTCAGTTTACTCAGTATATATGTA
>CM044436.1:45854013-45867015 GCA_024363595.1 Xenopus borealis
GCAAAAGATGGGTAAACAAGTTTTCCAATGCGGCAGCAGTTAAAAAGCAGCACAACTTCAAATCAACTTCAACTCTAACTGCACATTAACATTGTTTTTTTATGTTAAATGACGCGGTTATGTGTATCCCTTTAATTCTCTTCCTGCAAAGAGTACTGTGACTAACATATCTTAACCTCTACAGGCGAGGGTGAGAACTTTGCACCGGTTCCACCTTCCTGCTCTACCCCCACTGACAAGCAGTTAATAGTGTGTTGATCTGGCTACAGCAACACCGCAGCATTTTCTAGTTCTTCAAATTGGCCGCATGGGGGTCCGTGCCACCACTGAGTAATGCAGAGCCTCTCTATGTAAGATGGACAGGTCAAGAACATTCCACAATTAGTATGTGTAGATTCAGTAACGTTGACCTTCAACCACTGCTTCCGTCCATTAAAGCATTGTTGCAAACATCAGAAAATTGTGGTGAATCAAATGGTCACACGCAGGTCGTTGCTGCAAAAGTTAAAGGTGCTTTATTTGTAACGACATGTTTCCAGTCGAGCTCTTTATCAAGTACTTAATAAAGAGCTCGACTGGAAACATGTTGTTACAAATAAAGCACCTTTAACTTTTGCAGCAACGACCTGCGTGTGACCATTTCATTCACCACAATTTTCTGAGGTCAAGAACATTGTCATCATAAGGGACACAACAACATGCTCACTCCAAGATAGTGAAGAAGCAGATTAAAAGGAAAGAAAAACTGTAGAAGCATTTTCGTAATGCCCAAATATTTACATGCATAGTATCCGATGCATGAATACTTTATATATTATTTCTATACATGTTGAAACGGTTACCAAGCATACGGATGTCTGAAATGGGATTATGGCAAAAATAGATACTACTAGTTTGTGACTACTAGTTTGTGAAGGAATTGAAATCAGACTTTGTAACACATTTCTTCTCTTTATATCGAAAGACACAAATTTAGTGGTTATACATTTATCAGCAACTCAATGCCGAGACTATATCATAAAGGACTTTGCCAAAAAATAAAAACCCCACAGAAATCCAACCGTCATCCGTACACATTACTCCATATGCCCTTCTTGTAACACAACAGGTGGCACAGCACATGTACAACAATTATACCATGGGATTTCTTACAGATGGATCAGATTTAGAGGCCGGTCTTCTTATAAAATACATGTCTACAACATGTAATCATCCAGGCTCTTCTCACCTGAATAACCTCGGAGACATTTAAAAAAATCATAAAAATAGTCTTAAAGTCCAGAGTTGTGCCTGTTTTGTACATTTGTTGCTTGTATGAATCCAAAGGAGAAGTCTTGTGTGCCGCAACAAACAGCGGCTGGTCGAAGGAAATCTATGAAATGGAGACTTTAAACCAACTCTGTTTCTAAGACTTATAGAAAAAGAATGCAGATGGATTTGCTTTCCACACAGAGTAGAAGCTTCCAAAAAAATATTCAGTCTCCTTTAGACACCAAATCCTCTGTAATCCTGAGTATGTCACTTAAACAGTAATGTCTTCATTAAGAGTGGAAAAAGAGCTATTATACAAAGTAACATATCCATATTGCAATTATTTGTTTTTACAATTGCACATAGATGTATGCTCGTACATTAGAGATACACATCTGCATATAATAATGTATACACATTGGCAAGAGATGTCTGCAATGCTGAAGTGGTCTATCTTCCTAGCCTCGATAGGCAGTAAGAAAAACAAAGATGCGAGTTTTGTAAGGGAGAGATAAGTTGAAAGAAAACAAGAAGCAGAGTAAGGAAGGGGGGGCAGGAAAAGAAACGTTCATGATATTCGAATACTTTGTGCAGTTAGGTTAAAAATATCTGTTAAAAAACCCAAGAGTTGATGTCTTCATCCAGAATTGAATGTTTTGACAAGTTTAAAACAGCATTACCATGAGGGAACACTGATTGGATCTTGCTTTTTTTTTTTTTTCTTCTTCTAGTTTTGCTGTAATTCTTGCTTTCTTCACTGGGGGGGACTGTGACCATTGATAGGTATTTCTTTGGAGTGAATCTTTCCTATGGTAGGCACTAGGAAGAACCAAAGGCAAATAAGCTCCAGTTAATGTCTCATGTGTCCCATCTGGTAATTATCCCGAGGTCTCTGGCGTGGAGGTGGCTGAGTTGTTTGTGGTGGTCTCCTTCTCTTGAGCGTGCCTGCAACATAACAATAATAATATCACAAGATCATCACAAATACAACAATAAAAAAGCTTTAACAGACAGCAACCAATCAGTTGGGGGGGGGGCACATTGGTCAAACCTGTTGCTTTTGAATCTGAGCCACATGTCAAAGATCAATTCCAAACTCTGTGAAAAGTTATGTCCTATGTGACCCCCTTCAAGTCACTGACTAATGAAGAGTTAGAGTTGAAAAGCAGGGTTGTGTTCTGTTAGACATCCGGTCACTACAGCCTTTATACATTACATTTTTATCTAAGTATATTAGAAACATATTTTATTTTACACAGCCCATTTACCCAGTTTTTATTTTACAATGAACGGTTCTCCTTAAAGGTTATTTGATATATTTGAATCATTACATTCCTTAAATTAAATTAGCGGTTTATGTAAATTTGTTATGTATCCCCCTTTAAATACAAGATTAAAGGAATAACGTTATACACATGTAACAAGGTTTTACCGGTAAGTGAGTAGTAGTGACGGCACTACAGATGAACTGGGTTTAATAAAATGTGTATCATCACACTGCAAAAGGACAACTGAATTAAGCAACATCCAACAATCTGCAGTAACATATTCCCATGATTATTTGCTGAATGCTAAAACATGCCGCACGTTTGGTAATGCCAATGTATTTTACAACATACATATTATAACACAAGGGATCATGACGTATACATACCTGGAAGGGGTTTTGGAGGTGGCAGCTTTGGATTGCTGCTTGGTGTGTGCACACTGCAAATCTTAATAAATCCAGCCATTAACATTATTAGTGCTATTCCCATTAGCAACACAGCCCACCAGTGCGCCTGTAAGAGAAATACAGAAATGGTCCCGGTCAATGCTTTTACCATGGACCACACCATTCAAAATACAGAAGAACTTAAAGGGAGGGAACGAGGCCCCTTTTGTCCTTGAAGTCTACTTTACGAATAAACCCTAAACAGATAATGCTAGATAGAAATAAATAATCACTGCAGAAGGACTATGCATGCTTAACTCAGGTGATGGCAGCCAGCCTTGCACACGTAGGAAATGTATTCCCCATACAAGCACAAAAAGTGGAGACAACTATCCCAGAACTAAAGTAAAGCTTATTTTTTTTCTTGGCCAGAAATAAAGTTTAAAACTAGTGGAACATACAGACAACAAAAATGAAACTGGTTAGGTTGGACACAATGTAACCAGCCAATGTAGGCGAATGTGGGAGCCAAGGTTGTTCACTTGGTATACTTTTTGAGGTCAAAAGGGTTTTGATTATGCAGGTTTGAAAGTCTAAGTAGTAACTGCATCTGCTGGTATAAGTAGACGAGCAAATCAGTCTAGCTGCCTAGTAATCATACGTTCATGTAAGGAAGGCCGACCACAAACATTTATGTTCATCAATGTTGTAGCCATCTTGAAATTCTTTAAGACAGATTAACTGTAATTGTAATGATTAGATTTTATTTGCTTACATCCTAAGTGTTAATAGCTAAGATGATATTTACCACAATCCATTCAGCAATATTTTCATAGAGTTCAGGATTAAAAATGGCTTTTTTCAAACGAGCCAGTGGGCCATCGGCATCCACCAATCGGCACCTCATGAACACGTCACAGTATCCTTTAAATTCATTGCAAGGTGATCCTGGTTGTAACGTAATAGTTTTTCCTTTAAAGAAAGCTATCCATGCTTCTGAACCAGTGCTTGCACATGTGTGAGGTTTCACTGAAATGGAAAAATAAACTGTATTAAAACCAGGTTACGCGACAATAGTTTTCTCTTGGAAAATAATGCATTGTTCCCTTTCTTAACCACTTTGCATTTGTTGTATTCAGCTGAACCATTTAATCCAAAGAAAGGAAGTGTTTAGGGAAAAGACTAGTAGCAGAAAGATAAAAAAATTAAGGAATGAAAATATAATGCAGTGTTGCCCTGCACCTGTACACCTGGTGTGTTTGCTTCAGAAACTCTACTATTGTTTATATAAACAAGCTGCTGTGTAGCAATGGGGCAGCCATTCAAAGGAGAAAAGGCACAGGTTACATAGCACATAAGTTCTGTAGAACATAATGGTGTTATCCCGTTACCCACTATTCAACTTGTGCCATGTAGCCTTTTTAAAATTTCTGCCATTGCTACACAGCAGCTTGTTTGTGTGAACTATATTTCCGTTTCTGAAGCAAACAGATCAGTTTTACTACAGCACGGCAACATTATATGTTCATTACTTCCTTTTTGTTATTTTAAGGAAATTGTCATTGAGGGCAAGAGAGAGCTGTTTTGGCCTTGCATTCGTGGGTAATCTGTGTCTTGCAACCACTATTAGCCAGAAAATTAAAAAAAAGTATCAGTTTAATGATCCTTATGTCTATTTTTTCAGATTTTATGGTTTTAAGTTAATTAAAATAAAGTTTTATTAAATATGACAGCTATCAATTATGTCATTGAGATGGGATTGTCAAAATACAAAAGAAAACCTTACATATATTTCTTTGGCACAGTGCATTTCTGTGGCGAATGAGAACAAATGAATTCTGTTGGGGAAGAAAGCCATTACCCCCTAGGGGACTCACATTGCTTTGCCATTTAGACATCATTGCAAATCATGTACAGAACTAAACAGACTAACACTGAATGCAGAGATTATGCTTCGGCTTGTTCTGCTGCTTTGCATTGCGTCATATTACTGACACTACACGATTAACCTGTCAGTTTCATGCAAATTCTGGCTGAGAGCAAAATTTGTGCTTCCATTGTGATCAGATCATTTGCAGCTAGATACTAAGCATAATAATGGTCCTTGAAATTATACAAATTGTTCCTTTGATGGAGTGTGGAGCCCAGAAGTTCATATAGTGTGGGTGTTGCTGTATGAAATTTGCATAGAGATAAAAATACATATTATCTATACAAAAAAAGTAATGGGCATCAGAGCAGGAAGCTGGGGATTATTACAGAAATGCTTTCAACACGGTCATATCCCTTAGTGCAAGCTACATGAAAACAGAAATCATGCAGGTCTTACTTTTCTCCATGCAGCAAACGTGGCACAGCTCTTTGTCATCTTTGTCATCAGTACTGCCACAAGTGCACTCTTCTAACGCATACCTCTCACAGATAGATCCTGAGCATTGCTGTGGCAAAGGGAGAGAAAGGAGTCAGCTAGCGAATACATATTGTATACAGTAGAACCCCTCCATTTTACATTTTTCAGGGGACCAGTAAAAAATGAAGATAAAGTTACTTTAACACATTTCCCTGATTTTACATTTTCCTGGATTTTACAAGTATTGAAAAGGATAAAAGCACAGGAGTCCATTTTACTTTGAGATACTATGTACTGTGTTAATAACAAGGGTTTAGCATTGGAGCATTATTGCTACACTATGGGGGGCATGTGCAAGGCCTCTCTGACAGTCCCATACACAACCTAAAGCAATAAGTGATTGGTGCAGGACTGTATTATGGGCAGACTAATAGGAATTGACCATTTACAGGCAGAACCATGGCAAATATACATCTGGTTAGTACCTTAAACCTCTTTATTTCACAAAAAATAACATTCATAGAGGGAAAAATACTGTTTTTGGGAACATCAGAAAAAATTTGATGTAAATTCATGAAAACATTTCTTAAAATCAGGAAAATGCATCAATTGAAATGCATTATATATTGGTGGGACCACAAATAAAAAATGTAAAATGCGGGAAAACTTAAAATCAGGGGACTTAAAATCAGGGTTTCACTGTATACAAGAATATATGCAAGACTGTTCATTAGTAAGAATACCTCTGAAGCACACTGGATTTCAAGTCCTAATGTGAGGCTACTGTGCTGCACTTGGACATTAGGTCTCCTAAAACGGGATTTATGTAACAATGTTCTCCAACTAATATTCACGATGAGTTTATGTCTATTATCTAGACTAAATCAGTCAATCAAGCACAGGATGCACAGTACAGATATTGCTCTGTATAGAACTCAAGCAACATCTGTTACCTGCTGTGTAACGTGTGCCTTTTCTCAATGTACAGCATTGAATGGCATTCTGAAGCAAACCAATCCGTTTTACCAGTACAGAGCAACATTACATTATATGGTCTTTAAATTTTTTGGTGTTCGTGTTCCTTTAAAACCAGGAATCTCCTACTTGGCCTTACAGATCCTAAAACTACAACTTCATCTGCCAAATGTGATAAGACAGGTGATGTCACTTCATGTTTATAGAATATGTAATTTTACTCAGTTAAGATACGCTTTTACACTACTCAACACTGAGGTGGCTTTACACATTTATTTATATAACAAGAATCCTTATTAATTTTCAGAGGGGAAAAAAAAAAAAAAAAGACTACTGTAATGATTAAAAGTACTAACCCCCTTGATGCAAACTTGGGTTGCCCTGTTACACTCAGTCAGGTTCTCCCTTGGTTCTGATGGTGGACACTGAGCAGAGTTGCCATTGCAAGTTCCCAACTTGGCACAGTCAGATTCTTCCCGGCATTTGTCACTTGCTCGCTTGAAGGTACATCCAGTGGTGCAACAAGGGCCCTGGCTGGGACTGAAACCATAAAAAAGGATAAAGCAACCGGCTTCTCCAGTGTCTTTACTTAAGTGTGCAGTTTTGATTGTCATGACTTATTGTAAGTGTATAAAGTCCCACACCAGCTGGAGCGTGGGAGGCAGGCTAGCAATATCTGGCTTTAAGGAAAATAAAAAGCCAAACAACATACTTACCACACACACAGGAGCTGAATTTAACTTACGCACTATCATTAAAAATGTTGGCTCGCTTGGTAAATATAATTAGATTATTATTGCGGTCTAGGCCTTCATGCTTTCACTGAAAACTGCTATGAAGCAAGCAAACAACCCATCTGTGTCCCAGTTATAAAATGAACAGCATAGATACCTGCACTGTTTTCCAGGCTTTAATGTGCACTTTAGGTTTTCTGGCTGATTAGCATCATAACAACATTCATCCTTACATTGGTCGCTGTAACCACAATCGCATTGCTCTCCTTGCTCCACCAGTCCATTGCCACATATTGGCTGGCCAGACTCTGCAAAACAGTTAAACAAGGTTAACATAGCACTGAACCCTATAAACTCATCAGGTGTGATATATATGCAATAGGTGTGACAGATATATCACTTATCTTAACTTAAGTGATGTTACACGCAACTGCCTACAGCCTACTGTGTCAATGAGGCAGATAACATAAAACATTAAATTGCAGGTATGCCATGTTTATTTCTATTAATAAAGTGTTCCCTTGGTCTAGTAACCCACAGCAGCTAAGCAGTAGGTAGCAATTACTGGTGAAAATTTACACTAAGAACATGGTCTCAAATATACAAGCTTAGTAAAAAGATGTTGATATGCAGAATTGTAAAACTGCTCTCAAATGCTTGCATATGCAATTAAGTCAGCATTATAGAATCATGGACAATGAAACCATGAACAGTAAAAAAAACATTTTTTCTGAATGGTTCAGTTAGTTCTTACATGTGCCTATAATTTATTATAAGAGCTCCTTAAATGAAGAATCCTTTTAACAATGGAGACAACATGAAGAAATTCCAACATGTCAAATAAGTGGATGGTAAAACACTTTTGACATCAAATAAGTTAAAATAATTTTATTACATACAGACTTAGATGGTAGGGATCGCCAGGTTACAACAGGTCATTCCCCAGTAACAAAAACAGTTCCTACACATGGCCAGTAGTATAAAACAATAAACTGAGGTTAACCAATACACCATTAGCACCCAGTGCCAGCACCTTACACAGTAAATACATACCCACAAAACAGGAGTTTCTCTTCTTGTCCAGTACTTGACTTATATTTCGAACACTGCAAATTGAGAACTTGTTGTTGTTGAGCTTGTCCCCAGAAGTGGCTCTGGCATACATAATATAATTGCCATTTTCTTTAAATCCTAAATTCTTGGCTTCTCCTGGAGTGCACTCATTGCCAGAGTCATGCTGCAATAAAATATAGGCAAAATGAGGTTACAAAAAACATAAGCTACCTGTTGTGGGGAATGGATCCATTGCTGGATGTAAGGAATTTGTAGAAGCCAGGATGCAAACCAAAATAAAGATGAATTCAGAGGCTGTTATGGCGCATAGTGTGAACAGCAGACACCATGGTGCTGCCACCAAAGGGGACCTCAATTGGATTATGAATAAAAAAAAAAAAAAAAGAACAACATGAACAATCCACATAGAGCTAGGTCATGTTTACTTGAGGTTTAGTGTTGTGGTTTACAGCAGCATGCAAATAGTCTCTGTAAAGCATGGCATAAAATGTTGGAAATGTATAAACACACAATACTATTAACCCTTTTAATGCAGGCTGGTCTTTAACCATGCTGTGATGTGTAGTGCAATTACACATCACAGATCAAAAAGGGAAACGTAGACCTGTTACCACTCATTCTTATGTAATGCCAAAGACAGATTCAATTGCATACAGCTCTCAAAGGGTTAATGAAGTAGTAGTGCAAAAGGTTAATGAAGGAGTAGTGTTCCCAATGCAATATCATCTCCTATCACCAGATGGAGCCGTAAAGCTTTTTCATTTACTGCACTCAGCAGGTCTGCCCTTTGCAGGGTGTTTCAGCTCAGGTACAAATTCTACAAATACAAAGTACACAAAAGCAAATATCTCATGCCATACACTTATGAAATTATTTGAAGTACTGGGACAGACGTTCTGGCCTTTAACAAAAGAAATTCCTTTTTCATTTTTTAGTTTTTCCATGAAGTTGAAAAAAAACAAAAAAACAAAAGTGAAAGCAGAGCCAAGCAAGAAAAATTTTAGCTCTGAACAAGCATGTTTATTATCAGGTAGTGCTGGCAGACATAGATCACAGTGAAATGCAGGCACGCAGATATACTAGTCTCACCAACCTGACAAATGGAAAATATTCAGCTGGCGAAGGTTAATTTTGTAACTTGTTTACAGAAAAAAAAGCAAAATAATGCAGAAATTATATTTACTTACTGGAGAGCCAAAGTTATGTCCGACTTCATGTGCAAAGGTGATATGAGAGACCTTAGGGGGGACGTGAGAGCCATAGTTCTGAACAGTAATGATTCCAGTATTCAGGGATTTCTTTTTGCCATCAGAGTACAATTTGTTCCTTTCACATATTCCACCGGAGCTACCTGAAAATCAAAGCAAAAATTACAGAATGTATGGCAACATGTTAAAAAGACAAAGTAGCTTACTGGACCCTGTAAACAATACATAAAAAAATGCACAGAAGGCACACAACAAAACATGGTGCTCTTAGGAACTGCAGTAGTTGAAGCAGCCACTTCCTATTTATATGAAGCAGAGAATTTTGACTGCTGCCGATATTGTGCCTGAAAGAACTACTGCAATCAAAAACATCCTGCAACATTTTCCCTTTTTATTTGAAAACAATGTGTTTTTCTTGCTTCAAGTTGGAAAGCAAATGACCTGCCTGTACATCCCCCAGTTGCTTCCCTAAAGGGCAAGTCAATCTCGAAATAAAATGTTTCCAAATAAAAGAAAACGGAATTCGAAGAAATTTTCCAATATACATTTATCAAAAACAGTCAGTGCTTTTAAAGTTGTAAAAACTATTGCTACTGAAAGCGCCATTTGCTTAACTCTATGAGGCAAAGTGCTCCACTGTATTGTGTGTTATCTAGAAGATCATACTGGTAAAGCTGTTCAGTGTCTGTAGTTTTTGCAGTTTTGCAGCAATGCCTTTCCCAAAGAGTTCAGTTCCGTTTCTCTGCAGTTTGCTTCACATAGATAGGTTGTGGCATTTGAAGACAATTGATATTCACACGGGGCGCCGCGTTTTTCAAAGTAGCTGAAAATTGTCTTGCAATTTCGAGAAAACGCAAGCAATTCAGGGAGATTTGTCGCCAGGCGACAAATCTCCCTGAATTTTACTGTGTGGACTAGCCTTCAGCCTTTCTAAAGCAACTGTGGGGGGGAAGGTGACCAACTCTGTAAACTGATATATTTAGTTTATACATTTCTTATCGTTGCCCCTGCAAAATTCAGCCCCCCTTGATGTTAAGTCCCCATCTGCCCCCACCCTGCCTCTCCCCTGCACAGTCTTACCTCTGAATCCATCTCCCTCCAGAAATAGGGACAGGAAAAGCAGAGTGCAGCGGAGCTCCCAGCCACCATCTTCTTATCTTCGTGAATAGAGCAGCTTTTTGGCGCATGCGCAGTTGTAGCAAATTTCCGAGTTTTGACAACTGAGCATGCGCCCAAAGAGACGGCAAGTGCAGAAGGGGAGAAAGAACACATGAAGATGGCGGATGGGAGCTCCGCTGCACTCACTCTGCTTTTCCGGTCGTTATTTCTGAAATTTTGGGGTAAAAAAAAAGACATTCCCATGACAGTATCCCTTTATGTATTGTGTGGGGGTTTGGAGCCAAAGTCTGACAGCTATTGCCTCATGTTTGTCCAATGCAGCAACTTTCATTCTCTACTAGAATCAGTGACTGGTAGACAGGGGCATTTTGCTATGTGTGCCATAGTTGACATTGTCTGTCAGATTTACCTTTACAGCTATGTAACACTACAACATTGTTATGTGCAAAATCTCTTCAGAAAATGTGGCAACAAGACAACTGTTTGGCCCATAGCTTCACATGCCGGTAGTAACTTGTAGAAAGTTCTGCTCTTGTATTGCACAACCTTGGAAGAACTTTCATTGATGGAGAAGGATTTGCACAGTGGGAATCTGCTGCATCTCAAAAAGGAGGCTAGCAATCCCATTAGCTCCAGCTGAGAAGAGGCACCTGCACACACGCATCATTTCTCCCCGAACATAACACAAAATATTTCAACGGCACTGAAATGAGCTATAAAACTCTGCTGCCTTTTTGTCGCTTTTCAGTAGATCAGATATTTGATTATCAGAATTTCTCAAGAAAGCAGATGGCCAATTTCTTCTAGAAAAATTTATATGCATGCAATATTGCAAAAATATATTTTTTTAACTCATGCCAACATTAATGCAATGTGTAAAATCAATGGTCAATATGCATTTTTAAAAAATATTTTCCCCATACAAATACATATGCTTGGTGTGATTGCATTTAACAAATTCCAAAATAACCTTGCTGTGACATTAATGCTACACTGAAAAAACTCACTTGTAGTTGAGGATTAATCCAGGAAAACTTGGGAGTGGAGGTTAAAATGAGCATTAAAATAGTCAGCTGCCCTTTTGTTTTCTCTACCATTCGTTTGCAGGAGCACTGCACAACACTTAACCGCTTACCAGTGCATACACTTCATACTACCAGACAACCTGATTAGATTGCTATTATGTTTTTGTATCAACATACACAATGTATTTAGCCAACAAACTACATGTGCTTATCAACACGAGGCAAATTTCATTACCTGAAGGTGCTCCAACCCATGCAAGACCTAGGACACCATCATCAAAATCCCGGTCGGTAAACACATAAGCCAGGCAATAATCATCATGGTTTTGCTCAGAGTTTAATTCAAGGAACTTCTCCACCCCAATATTAGGAAACCGAAAGGGATTTGTAGGATCTTTCTCATCACTTGTTACATTTATCTGGAAACACATATAAACACTCGTCAAATGCTTAAAACTACATGCATACATATTTATTTGTAAAATGCAAATGCTTGTTTGTTTTCTTTTTATCCACAATGCAGCATTTTTCCTCCACACTTCCAGAGTAATTGTGGCCATGAGGTGGGTGCATGCCCAAAGCATTAAAACATGTGCGATTCTTTAGGCACAGTTTTGCTGCGTAAACTGGTGAAGGTTGCGGTGGGATCCTGGAAGTAATACCACCATCAAGGTGGCAGTAGCTCTAAGGTTCCCCTGTATCAACCGGCACAACACAATCAATTCACAAAATCAGGTGGGAGAGAGTCAGCAATATGCTGAAGTGCAAAGAGTGGCTCAAGACAAATGGAGGTACCTCCACATTGAAGGGTTCCCACAGTGACCTTCAATTCAACGAGCAACAACTGTGGCAGAATTTGTTCAACTGCATCTGCGAAAGCAGCTTGTAAATGAGTAACGTTTTCTATTATCCACACCTCCTAACTTCATGTTTATGCTGCCAGAGCTGCAGCAGTATCTAGTAAGAAATGCAATACAGAGTTGAACAGATAATTGTATTCTACAAACTCACCCGTATCCTTTTCACCATGAAGCTGATATTTCGAATTCCGCTAAAATCAGTGGACTGATAAATTGTGTCAATCGCCTTCACATGGCTAGAAATCTATTTATTGGGTATATGGAAAACAAAAAGTAGTAAATTTTAAGTATAATATTTACGAGAAAAGAAAGTACAAAAACACCAATTATAAGCCAAATAATGCGTTTGTTATTTTATTTGGAAAAGCCCAGACCACTGGGATTTAACACGGAGAAGGGGAAATTAGATAAACATAGCCTTCCTTTTACAGGAAACATATTGATATCACTTCCCACAGGCAGTACAGATAAGTAAAAAGTATTTTTTTCTTTTAAATAGCTTAATAGTATGAATCCCATTCTTGTTTGGTAAAAACTTCCCATATTTTCATAGATTCCAAAGTTTTTAAAGCAGTAAAACTATTGTCTGATGGTCAAGAACTTCTTAGTGAGCCATGCTTACCATGTAGGTTTAAAATAACGATATTCAAATGAACCTGCAAAAGTCTATGTTGAACTGAATGAAATGAATCAGGATTGCACTCAAGGTTGAAAAGTACCCCCTCAAAGAAAGGCTGTTGTATCAGCCAAAA
>CM044436.1:45959147-45975638 GCA_024363595.1 Xenopus borealis
CAGCTTCCTCTAGGCACTCACGTCGCACTTCTGTGTATATTTAAAGGCGCAGGCGCGCTGACGTGATGACGTCGGCGCGCAATGGTGCCAAATTCAAAAGCATTAAAGGGATTTTTGCGCTGCCCGTTAAAGGTTGTGCTCCTGGTGCCTTGTACTTTGTGCTGTAAAGCTTCTAGTCTATCTAATACCTGTGGTTGACCCTGCCTGGCTGTTTCGACTACTCTGATCTCTGGAACCTGACCCTTGCCTGAAACTGACTGTGATTCTGCTTAATCCTTCAATTGACTTCCTGGTTTGACTCCTGCCTGTTATTGACTCTGTTCCTGTCTCATCCATTTCTGCTTTGATCACCTGGTTTGACCCTTTGCCTGCCTGATGTTCCGTTGCTATCTGCCTGCCTCGACCCAGACTGTTCTGACTACGTAATATCTTCCCGCCTGTACCTTGACCTTCGGCCTTTCCAGACTCTGATTAACCGTCGTGCCCCTTTGCTAGCCAGAACTCCTCTCCTTGTTCCTCTCCATAAGTCCAGGTGGCATCTGAGTAGCTGAGGGCTCCTCCCGAAGCCAAAGGCGGTCACACTACTGGTGAAGCCGAGCTGAGACCAGGGAACTTGGCATCTGTTCTGGTTTAGGGTGCCGACCGTGACATTCACTCATTGATAAATGTCTAAAAATGTCATAAGAATGAATAGAAAGTGAGTGAATTTTTCTACAGAGAGCTCTAATTTCACATTTTAATAGATCTGTCCCATTGGATTTGCATTACTGCATAGGTGGTTTTTTAAGAATCCCATAACCAGGCGACAATTTATGCATTGGTACAAAATAAATACTTCTGCTGAATTAAAAAATAAGAGCTCCCAAGACAAAGCATAAATCCTGCAATCTGAGCTGTTCTTTTGAACCAAAGTAGAAGGGACCTGATATCTGATGGGTGATACCTGTACAACCAGATTTCAGTGAGAGACAACCATCCAACTGACTTTGTATTTGTCAGTAGCTGAGTTATAAAACTAACATTTATCATTACTGTATGTGCTGAATGTATATTTCATATGAGTAAATTATTTACAATGCCCAGTTGAGTTAAAATATACTGCTGCATTGTCCTGCTGCTTAGAGTATGTCACCTAGCAAGTATATTTTAAGTTTATTTTATAAAAAATAACCTTCCTTTTTTACCTACAGAACATGAGTGATGCAATGGCTATCCTGCATAAATTACAAACAGGCCTTGATGTCAATGTGAAATTCACTGATGTTCGAGTATTTGAGTACACACCTGAATGTATTGTATTTGATCTCCTTGATATACCTTTGTACCATGGATGGCTGGTGGACCCTCAGGTATGTGTTGCACTGACACAATGACACTGTATATATAGATTTTTTGTGTGTTCTGTTTCCATAAGCTGTACTGCTACATTTCAATTGCTTCCAATGGGCAGACTAGAAAATTAGGTAGCATTCACACCTGCAGAAGTAATTTTTCTGGAAACGAATGAACTGCAGATTTTTCGTGACTAATAAATGCATTATATTGCTTATTTGTTTGATTACTGTACCCCGTTACTGAAATTTCATGTGAGCATTGCGGAAATAAATAGTTACAGCTTTATAATGCTGCTTGTTTCAAGCATTATTACGAAGGTTAATGTGGACTCATCATCAGGACATTGATGTTGTTTAGTAAAAGGCTCACAGCTATTTTTTTGTTGGGGTGGTAAAGATTTACATTGGATGCACCATCTTGATAGATATGGATATTGTTTTTCTCAGTTGGTTATGATTTCATATTTTGTCTGTCACAGCCCATTAATTCACTTTTAGTTTCAAAGGTTTAGGGTGGTTGACCTGAACAAGGGAAACCTTAAACGTGTGGCCATCAGCCCTTAGTGTTTGCAAATCTTCTTTACCTAGGGTCAATATAGGACACTGATCACCAACCAGCCAGGTGATGTTGCTTCCGAACCCCTTGGATGTTTCTCCAAGTGGCCTCAGGCAGGTGCTTATTTAATTCCTGACTTGAAGGTACATTTTAGATGTATAAAAATCAGGTGTACTGTCAATCAGAGCCTCTTGTAGGCCAACAGTCCACATAAGGGCCACCAAATAGCCAGTCAGAGCACCACCTAGGCACATTGTGCCATGCAGGAAAATTTTTCATGCTTTTGTTGCTCCCCAACTCTTTTACTATCCGATTATGGCATGCATAAAAAAAAGGTTGGGGACCCCTACTATAGGGAGTGATTTAATTATCCAATCAATTGTGTGTCTAGCTGGGTTTGTAATTTATTGTCAGCTGTCACTTGATTTCTGCTACTTAGTGGACTGTTTAGAATATAATAGTCCTGTTGCTTTTGAACATTTTAACTGGACCATTTGACTTGCTCCAGGCTGAATCAGATACAATTTAGATGGAAATCTGCAGTGTCGATGTGCTCTATATTTTAATCAGCTATTCAGCACTTTTTTTTATATTTTTTTAAATGGAAAATACCATAATGAAGGTACCACAACTTCATAATATCAAGTTTTTTTACGAATGAACCATCATCAACATTGTTCATAGTGGATGTTCATTGTTTTAGCTGCATATAGCATATTACCATTTTTACCTCCCAATTCAGTTGTTTTCATAATACATATTTTTCTTTTCCCAGATTCCAGAAGTAGTGAAAGCAGTTGGCAACTGCAGCTACAACCAGCTCGTGGAGAAAATCATCCTCTGTAAGCAGTCAGACAGCAGTGAATTAGTTAGTGAAGGTAAACTTGTAAAAATAATTGCTTTTTAAAAATGTTTTTAGTATCTTATCTCTGGTCCATGTGCCAAAAATCTTTTGCTTGATTTGAATTACTTGATTTGAAATAATCAGATTAAGGTTTAATGTAAAAGGAATGGATACAGCAAACAAACAATACAATTTGCAAAGGAAAGTTTCTATAAAAATGTAATGCAGTTGTATACAATGCATGGGAAAATGTTAATCTGTTAATATATGCTGTAGTGATGCACAGACACAGGCAGATATGCATTACAAAAGAAGTCTGCTTGCTCAGTTACAGGTGTTGGGTATAATTTCATGTATTTCTGGATACTGCTGCATTAGCTGCAGCACATGCCTCTTGGGAATTCTTATGCTGCCCAGTCCCCCTTTGTGGCATTAGTGAGTCTGTGATGCCATTATCTTTTTTTTTTTTTTCTTAAATACAGTTACTCAGTTCATGCTTCTATTAAAAGAATACATTATTAAAAATTACAGAAATCATTAATTTTGTGTGGTTTCCTTATGATGTTGGTAGGGTACATCAGCCAGCTAATAGTTAGTCATGACTTTTACAAAAATTTGTGCTAAAGGTAAAATATTACTAATGGAAACATTTGCTAATCTATAAAATACTCTGATCAGATTCTTTGTTAGGTTGTATGTTACAATATACATAATGAGTCAAGTTTTATTTGAAAGCACATAGATCGCCCTTAATAGTAATGGGCACCTTTAGAAATATCCTACCAGTGTGGTAGGCATTGGCAAAATAAATGTTGGTTTTACTGAGCATACATGATTGAAGCTGATCCAGACTACTCATGCTCTGTGTCTGCATTAACTTGAAAGACAGGATTGGGGGATGTGTGATGCAATCTTCAATTTTCCTGTTACTCTGCTTTTTATGTCAGGAAAATGGAGCAGATTTGTTGTGCCAAACTGGTGGGGTTTGAGTGGTAGGACAAAAATTTTTATGTGAAGATGTTGTGCTCACAAATTATTTTGCTAATTTGACTCTATATGTTAATGCTTGTTGGCCATATTCATGTTGTAGTATTGGTGGTGTTTTGAAATAGTTGTATTTCTTTAATTTAGCCAAATGCATGTGGTGTTTTCCTACTGAACTGTAGTTGTTCCTCCTTAAGCCCCTGGTGTGTTAACAGATTCCCATATTGGTTCTGAAATATAGTAATTCTCATACAGCTTTTTCCAAACCTGAACAATTTACATATCAGACATTAATGGGATTCTTTTAATATAAACAGGGGTTAATCATTTTCAAATGAAGTCAGAATACTAAATCTGCAATCAATATCTGCCAGTGTTTTGGCAGTTTAAAGGGCCACTATTAGGTTCCCCACCAGAGGCACCCACTACTGAAGTGAGTGGCTATGCTAGGGCAGACATGTGCATAACCAGAAACTGCCCCCCCCTCTTGCTTATTATAGCATGCGTGTGCCCCAGCATGGCCACCTGTGCCGGGAGTGGGCTTTCATTGCGTAGAACACCACTCAGTGGAGCTCTGTTTCTTAAAATATACTACTGTTAACCCATCTGGGGGCAGGCACTGCACCTCCAGTGGGGTAAACACATTTCTGTAACAGGTGCCCTTAGTGTTAAAATTAAGAAGTTTATTTTTAAGTGCTGTGTCCTCGATTGGTATTTAGAATGAAGTAGGCAATCATTTCCTTTGACTGTGATAGTGTATCTTAAATACATAAGTTTTATGTATGCTGTACAGTAATCTGTTATATTAATATTTAGGCTTAATTGCCGAACAGTTTCTAAATGGCACTGCCACGCAGCTGACCTACCATGGACTAAGTGAGTTAACTGCAGCCTTGCAAGAGGGAGAATTGTGCGTGTTCTTCAGGAATAACCATTTTAGCACCATGATTAAACACAAGGTAGGATGATGCATGTTGTCAAAGCTCTGTTTTTCTGTGTTAACCAAAGTGAAATAAAGTTTGTCTGAATGATGCTAATTTTAAGGTAAGTTGATTATTTAGGCATGGTTATTTAGGCGTGGTCTTTTATGCAATGCATTATTTGTTTAGCTATTTGGCTTTCTGGTGTGTTTGCTAAATTCAGAGATTCAAAGCGTTACTGAAACATTCAAGAGTGTTTCAGAAACACGACTGTATTTATTTAAAAAGCATCAATTTGTCTCTAATCTATGTGGTATTTGAAAAACTTTTAAGCCATGAGTGTTAAAGCAGTGATGTCTGCACCCAAATGTGACATCAGTGCAATGGCAGCCAATGCTGAAGAGGTGACAGAACCTAATGGTGTGTTTTGGGTGATATGGGCATCAAACTGAAATTTATGCCTCACTAGGAGACTTCAGAGCGACTATGGTAAGCTGAAGCGATCTGAGTGCCATCCCGCCAGCACTACATTGTAGCTGCCAGGAAGGCATTTCGGGGAGATTAGTGGCCGGAAGAAGAGGAGATTTGTCGCTGGGAGAGTAATCTTCTCTGAATTTTAGCGTGTTGCCACCCTTGATCTATACAAGCCTGGAATCTACAGAAAACCATACATATTTAGTATTGGCATGCTCTGGAGGTTTTCTAAATCATAGATTTATGTAGTTATAGTGTATATATAGTTTTCCTAGGTAAACAAAAGCTCCCCTTAGGGAAGTTTTAGTGTACAAAAGGTTTGAAAAAATAGTTTGGCAGTAAAAAGCAAATGAATCGCAAGTGTCTTTTAGCAGTGACAGGATTAAAGGCTCAGAAAATTGCAGACCTAAATAATATATGGAGTTTATAGGCTGTGATTCCAAATCATAATTGTATATCTTTGTTCCCAAGCTCTTTATGAACCACCATTTTTGGCAAAATAGTATCAGACCTGATTTAAATAATTTACAGCCAGTAACAGTAAAACCCTTTTTATATTATGTACCGATTGGCTGTTTTCCAATGTACCATACAGTAACGTATGTCTTAATAAGCTGTACCAGTATGCTTATTGGATAAGCAGGAATCTGAAAAGTATAAAAATCACAGGTTGCCTAAACTCAATTAGGCTGATAGATTTGTGCAAAAATATTTAGGACAGCAAATACATTTTCCATAAACTGCACTTTAGTTGAGCTTCAAGCATATCATAGAGGCTTTCTCCATAGCATTCTGTTACTGACCTTCAGACTAGTCACCTCTTCAACTACTTAGGCCCCTCTCAGGGGGTTACATCCACCTTTTTACAAACCCCAGCAATATATTAATTCCTTTAATTTTAGTTCTGTTTAGCTCTAAAGGATTACTTACAAATGTGTAAACTATTTTCAGATGTTGGTATATAGTATAGATAGATCATCCAGTACAGTATATGGATAAAATCATAATAATTTCTTACTTTAGAATAGCAAGTATATACTGGCTGGGCAGAGGTTATTGGGTACTATATGTAATAATTTACACAATTTTTATTAGTAAGCATGTGGCTTGTGTTATTATGATAAAAATATTTGTTTGCTAGACATTTTGGGGCAGAATTATTAAGGGTTGAATTGTAAATTAAAATTCGAATTCGTAGACCTGTTATCCAGAAAGCTTCGAATTATGAAAATGCCATCTCCCATAGACTCCATTTTATCCAAATATTCCATATAGAGGTATGTGCTTTATTGTTTAACAGTGTCTAAATGAAATTGATGTTACTCTGTTACTTAATTGAACTACTATTGTACCTATTGCAGGAAACCTGAACACTGTCAATCTTTTTGTGCAGGGTGACCTGTATCTTCTTGTAACAGACCAAGGATTTCTTACTGTAGAAAATATTGTCTGGGAGAGTTTACATAATGTGGATGGTGATGGAAACTTTTGCAATGCTGAATTCCACCTAAGGCCTCCTTCTGATCCAGAAACGGTGTACCAAGGACAGCAAGACCAAATCGATCAGGTACAAACATTCAGTTTCCCGCTTCAGTCCTCTACTCCATGATACACTGCAATTTAGTAAAGTGTTTTAGTCTTTACAACTTGTGTGTACCATCAAAGCACCAGTTAGGCCTTCTTCAAAGAAGCCTGAAGTACAGAGCACATTACTTACAGGGGGGCCCGGGAAGTAACTAACGCAGACATTTTTGCTCCGATTGCTCAGCATAAATTCATGTGCCAATTCATGTAGCCCTACAACTTTAGTTGCTGAGGAAGTCTGATTATGTTCTGTATTTTGCTCTGTTTGAAATAGAAAATTTGTTATCTCCAGGAACTTTGGGCTTGTAGCCTACATAAAATGAAATACATAAAAAAAAATGAAAATTTGGTCTTATTACATAAAGTCTATCTAATGCATCCTTACAATACTTGTACTCCGGGCTGCCATTAGAAATCACAGGGCCCCGTCCACCATGGTCTCCAATCCCCACCCCAGTTCCCGCCCACTCCACATCACGGTTAAAAGACCACACAGACATCGCTGCTAAAAAAGTAACCCCCGCATACACACGTCCCCCCTTATAAGTAACAAAAAAAAATTGGCCAGGCCCCCCAAATTTTAGAAAAAATAGCTTGCCAGGGTTTTGTGTGTAAGGGGGGCCCGACCATTCTTTCACTTACTTGATTAGCCGGGCCCCCTCCTTTCAGTGTGCTGCCAGCTTAATAGAACACCGCTTTTCTCCTATATAGATTATCTATACACTCGTAAATTCCAGTAAAGCTGTACAGGGATTGGATAAGGGGATCCAATCCCAATGCAGATTTAGGGTGACTGATTCTTAAAGGACCAATGAGGGTACATATAATCTAAATAGGAGCTGCTGTATCCTATTAAGGTGGCAGCACGCTTTTGGCTCCATTTTTGATGCTTCAAAAGACCTGCACACCAAGGCCACAGTGCTCTGTTATCAGGCTTACTCCTTGTGCCTGGTGTTTTTCTACTACTGCCACCTGTTGTTACTCTTTGCCTGACCTTTGTTTGTAAACCTCTGCCACCTGCCCTAGACCTGGACCAGTTTGACGATTCTTCTGTTTACTCCCTGTACTTGAATATTTTGGCACTCCATCCTCTCTCCGCTACTGAGCTTCCTGTTCAAAGCACAACTGTAAATATAAATTCATTTCAGAAACATTTGTTTTACTTTCTTTGACTGCAGGATTATTTGATGGCTCTGTCACTACAGCAAGAACAGCAAAACCAAGATATTGATTGGGAGCAAATCCCAGAAGGCATTAGTGATCTAGAACTGGCTAAAAAACTTCAGGAGGAGGAGGACCGGAGAGCGTCACAGTATTACCAGGAGCAAGAGCAAGCGGAATCCGCTGCTCCACCCCAGGTATTGTCATAACATTGTCTGATCCCTCCAAAACACTTATTGGCCCCATGAAAACATGGATAATTTAATGGAGCAAATTCTAAGAATTTCAAAGGTAACATAGTTCATTAAATATATATAATCTACCATAACTTTAAAGGAGAAGGAAAGGATCAAAGTAAGTAAGCTTTGTCAGAAAGGTCTATATAAATACACCAGTAAACCTTCAAAGTAGTGCTGCTCTGAGTCCTCAAAAGAAACACAGCATTTCTTTCCTTCTGTTGTGTACACATAGGCTTATGTATCAGACTTCGTGTATTCAGCATACACCTCCAGGGCATGGGCTTGAGCATGCTCCGTTTGCTTCTCCCCTCCCTGCTATAGTCTGAGCCCAGGGAGCAGGGAGAGACTCGGGCAGGAGAGCGCTTCTAGAGCTGTTTACTCAGGTATGGTAAATCATTCTGCAGAATAAATATAGTGTTTGTGCCCTATTGTTGCTAATCTATTGACCGTTAACTGCTTCTGTAACTTTCATTCTCGTTTAAGGTGATGTCTAATATTCTTTACTGTGGAGATATATGTAATGTCAAAAACAAGTTTTTACAAAGTGAACACAATTCTTTACCCCCTATAATTACTAGCACCCATAAGGGAATTGAGTGTGGTCAAAAAAGCTCTTCATTATGTCCATGAAGTGGACATAATGAAAACTAAAAACATTTGCATACCAGTTCTTATTTGTTTTTGGTTGTTCTCATTTATTAGATGGAGCTGACCTAAGTCAGCTGCAACCATGTCAGACCTACTTTATCTGGGCGGTCTATTAATTTGTGCAGTGGTTATCAGACTTCAGTTTGAGCCCCCATTGTAGGTCCAACATTTAATCAGCCATGCCTTCCATCCCAGCTCAGAAAATGTGGTAGGTTTACTTTACAAAGATAAAGCAATTTGTGCTATTTAAAAAAAGAAGAAAATGTGTATAGTAATGCAAAACCCTTTATCAAATAATAAACACCTAACCCTTCACTTTCCCTTTATCATGGGAAAACATGTTTTTTTTTTCATCAGTTACTAGTGCTGCTCCAGCAAATTTCTGCACTGAAATCCAATTTTCAAAACGGCAAACAGATTTTTTTATATTCAATTTTGAAAGCTGAAATGGGGCTAGACATATTGTCGGTTTCCCAGCTGCCCCAGTCATGTGACTTGTGCTCTGATTTACTGCTGTACTGCAAGTTGGAGTGATATAACCTCCCTACCCAGCAGCCTAACAACAGAACAATGGGGAGATAACCAGATAGCATCTATATAACCCAAGATAACAGCTGCCTGGTAGATCTAAGAACAACACTCAGTAGTAAAAGCTAAGTCCCACTGAGATTGATTCAGTTACAGTAAAGAGATACTGACACCAGAAAATAACCTTTTGCATACTGTTTATAATTTTGCCATAAAGTATTTTCCAGATGCTTTTACATTACCTTTCTTAACCCTATGTTCCTATATGAGAAGGTTGCCATAGTTGTGCCACAGGAGTCCGTTCATATTAGAAACTCTGACAGGTTGAGTAGGGACAGTCAGGTTGGCAAAACAGTCAAGTTTAGGAACTTTAACTAACAATTACTTAGAAAAGCAGAACAATCGGTAACAAATGATCAATATCAGCTATATGTAACTTTTAATGCAGATTAATAGTTTGAAAAGAACATTTTTAGTGTCCATATCACAACCTGCCATAAAGTAGTTCTGTCCTAAAGTGCAGGCACAAATCACATGACTGGGGGCAGCTGGGAAATTGACAATATGTCTAGCCCCATGTCGGATTTCAAAATGTATTTAAAAAAAATTTGCTATTTTGAGAATTGGATTTCATTGCAGAAGTCTGCTGGAGCAACACTATTAACTGATGTGTTTTGAGAAAACATGTTTTCACATGACTGTATCCCTTTATGGTTTAAATACAGCCCATAAACCACAACAGCTAGTACATATGTAGGGAAGCTATATAAGGAATGACTCATGCCTCTAGTGACCCACTGCAAAAATGTTACAGCCTAGAGTAGCCCTGCTATTCATTGTCTAGCACAGGGGTGTCCAACCTTTTGTCTTCCCTGAGCCACATTAGAAAAAGAAAAATTGCCTGGGGCCACACATAAAATACACACTTGGTTTGTAAAAGTAAAGAAAATACACAGAATAGAGCTACAGGACTAGTTAGATAACCGGATGGAGCTATACACTGGAATATGGGACACCTGAATATTAAATATACTTATTATTATTATTATTCCTACTAACTGGGCAATGGACAGACTTCCCCCTCCTGCCTACTCTTCAATCCTTTGCAACATGACGTTTCCTTGGGAACTAAGCCTTTCAAGCTGGGCCACATTCATATCCATCCTGGGGCGCAGGTTGGACACCCCTGGTCTACCATACTATTGTTGCATAGAAAACTCCCCAGAGTAATAGGGTATTATTACTTTGATATGGTTGCCAAAGGAGGTCACTGCCTAGTAGTCCATAATATAAAGGTGCAGGGCAACATAGATGAACCATAGAAGGTTGGCAGATTGTGAGCTCTGTCTTATATCATACATGGCCTCTGGCCATGGGAAATGGTACAACAGTCCTTTTTTATTGAAACAATCAAGACTTTCACTGCTAAGATGCATGAACATATCATCCATTCCATTCTCTGCAGTTTCTTCAGAAGCTCATCATTGCATCTGCTCTGTATTTTTTCTTCACAATAATAGTTCCCAGTTGATGTTTCTTTTTCTTGTATGATTTAGATTTTCCCAGCTGAGCTGTGTTTGTAAAATGTTTCTCTGATTGGTCATGTTGTGCAGTAAATTATAACGTATCCTCGTGAGCACCACCTATTATATTTAGGAGTGCTTCTGCTGGATAGTTGTATGGTTGCTTTCTTTTCTTTCAGGAATATCAGTATTTTTGTAGAGATTACAATTCTCTTCTGTAAGTTTGAAAAATTATTTTTGCATTATTGCAAGCCCATTTTAACTATATCCACATGAAGGGCAGAGAGTCCTATTGGTTTTTTTCTTTAATATTTTCCTACAGAATATAACCTTCCATTTGGTTTTAACTTGCCCAGGGACTGCATATAAATGAAGACAGAGTAGCCATATGACGTGTTTCTGGAGCATCCCATGCAGTTATACTTTAATCTGCAATAGCTCAATATACACATTGATTTGCCTTTTCCTATATGCCATGGGTACTTTAAGTGGCTAAAGTGTTCTGATTATGCCTCCTCACAGTGCACACCTTTCATACAAAGACAGAGGCCCTCATAAAGGACATGTAAACCCTCCCTGCAATTTAATCATTGAACAGACTCTTTGAAATCTTTAGATTACTCCAACTCTGGTTGTTAAAAGGTTAACCGTAAGGCTGCAGCAACCCCTTAATCACTTGGGATTCCTTCCATTCCTCTAACCCACTCTGCCCCCTCCCTCAGGAATTTGCTTTGGCTGTTGGCTCATGAGCATGCTCAGTTCTTCTCAGCTCAGATTACTAAGCACACCCTCCAGTCTAACAGCCAATGAAAATTTTGTGGTTAGCACAACTTTCTATTTTTTGCAATGCTTTCCTCCTTTCCTATTCTGCTGTTAGGCTGTGGCCCTAACCATTTTTACCGCTTCTGTTTCAGGGAGCGCAGCAACCAGTGCCTGCTTCAAGTCCATCCAGCAGCAAACCAACCACTAGTGGGGAAAGAAAGAGGAAAGAACCTCGAGAAAAAGAGAAGGAAAAGAATTCATGTGTCCTTTTGTAACATAGCTAAGATTTGAGGTTCATTATGAAAAAGAAAGGCAGTGGGTGAAGGAAAGCTATCGAAGACACCAGTTCTTATACCATCTGTGCCTGATAAACCCCACTCCGTTTCAATGGGGAATTTGTTACAGACATTCTATAAACCTTAGCACTTATTACTCATATTTATTTGGAACACTTGTCACATTATCATTGCCAAGAAGTAAAGCGCATAGGACCTATATATTCTGGCCCCTTTTCTACAATATTTATATGCCTCACTTTTATCCTTAATAAGAAAATGTATTTAACTCTTAATATAGAGAAAGGACTATAATTTGTTTCCCATCAAAAACGCTAATGAAAGCAATGAGGAAGGATTGCTGAAGGCTGCTTTGGGGATCACTGAGAAGATTTGGAAAAGGGCAGAGCAGTAGAGACTGGAGAAGTTGCTTTCACATCATTGTCTGATTCATCCCTGTGTACTATAGCTTACAGGAATATCATCACAAGATCTGTGCTGTTCAACACTCAATCAGTTGATCAGCCACATGCCCTTGCTCAGAGGAAATGTACAACCTTTTCACTTTAATCAATATTACGGAAACATTTACTCCAGAACCATCACTGTGTCTGGGTGTTACACCCAAAGTGTCAGGTTTTGACAAAATACACTTGATGCGAAGCCTCAACTGCACATGGGCCAAAATGCCAGTCTCGTTCCGAAGATTACTGAAGTGGCTGAAGATGGCACCCGTGAAGGTTTTCAAACAATTACTGAAAAAAAAATCTGAAAATCGTTAAAAGTCAGAATTAATTAAGAGGTCCAATAAGATCTGCACAGCTCCCACAGAATTCTAAAACACCTTTACAACTTTTACTTTGTGAAGTTTGGTATTAAAGGTTTTCATGATTTATTCACTTAATACATTTTTAGTAGGGATGCACCAAATTCACTATTTATGCCCCCTAAAATCGTGTAGTCCTAGGCCCAGGCTTTGGTGATTTGTGGAAAGGCCAAGAGTTGGCTGTAAGGTTCCACTGAATCAATAGACACAACTGCTAAAAACTCAGAACACAGTCAGTGCTACCATATGGAAGTGCAAGGAGCACATGTTGATGCAAGTACCAATTTAGCAGCCTCACAACTGTGTTTGAGGTAATAATTAACCCCTAATTACTCGTGTTGTTGTCAGTAGGAGCCCACTGTGAAGGAGTCACCCGTTGTAGTGGCCATTGCCACACTATACCTACATTTGATTTTGGATATGATGCATTGCATTCAAATGTTGTTTGTATTGCTTTATAGTTGTTTATTGTACTTCATGTTAAGAAAACAGTCGCATTACATGGAACCAAAATGAATTTGTGTGTGATATATTAGCAGTAAAGTGGTTCATGCTTCCATTGGAAAGCCTTCCAGAAGTTTCTACTTGGTTTTGCTCATTCCTTTTGCACTTGTGGCAGCATTTCTTTTCATTCATTCTCTTACATTTTATTGCTTTGTCTTGAATAGGGACATCCAGCTTGTAGCTTTTTGTCTGTCATAGTCTGCTGGGAGATCTCACTCAGCCACATCTACATACAGTTTGACATGGTTTCTAATATGATCTTCTGGCTAACACTGGATGCTTTTGTTTGTGAAACGGATATGGTTTCAGATGCAGAATTGAAAGTTCTACAACTGAGGTTTCAGTCTGTTTATTCTTTTTAACAATGTTAAACAATTGTGAGTGATAATGTAGTTTCTATTGATGGATTTACTGCAGGAATCCCCAGTTTAAAAAGGGATATGCTTATTAAAGATATTGCATTGCACCCACATAATCCAGGGAGCTTAAAAGGGATGTATACTGGGTTTTTTTTTTTGTCTCTCTGTGATGTACAAACGTAACCAATGTCTTTATTCTCTTTTATTTCCTCCTTTTGTGGAAGAGAATCTCTTGTGTAGTGCTTCATAAATTCCTATAAATTGTATTTAAATCTGTTTATACTTAGTCATATAGTGCTAATTGTTGGTAAGGTTTCTCTCTTCACTACTTGTTTTATTTGTTACAGAAAATGTGCATTAAGGGATTTTTAAGAAATTGCGGTTTGTCATTAGCCATATCCCAGCACTGACACAGTTCCCTTTGCATTTTTACAAATTGAAATAAAGGAACTAATAAATATAAAGCAGACTGTAATGGATGTTCATTACTCAGTTGCACAGAAAGGTTTTATTTCTTACATTGAGACATCAGATAAGTCCTTGGGGCCTCAGCCACCTTACGTGTTCTGATCACAAATATTTGTTAAATGTTGGTCAAACAACTCTGTTCACTTCGCATTGATGTTAGTAAGAAATAGGGATGCACCGAATCCAGGATTCGGTTCGGGATTCAGCCAGGACCGAATCTGAATCCTAATTTGCATATGCAAATTAGGACCAGGGAGCTAAATCACGTGACTTTTTGGCACAAAACAAGGAAGTAAAAAATGTTTTCCCCTTCCCACCCATAATTTGCATATGCAAATTAGGGTTCGGATTCGGCCCGGTATTCGGCCAAATCTTTCGGGAAGGATTTGGGGGTTCGGCCGAATCCAAAATAGTGGATTCGGTGCATCCCTAGTAAGAAGTGACCTATAGTAGGTTGCGGTGAGCGGTTAAGAGCAGCAGATAGGGTTGCCACCTTTTCCCAAAAATGTTATGGGACAGTGGTGTGGGTGGGGACTAAAGGGGGCAGTACCTGGTGCAAAGGGGCAGGCCACAGGGACATGACCAAGTCACGTGATGCCCAGAAGATGAAAAGGTAAGTTTCCACCGGAGGGCCAAGGGCTTTGTTAAAAGGCAAAATAAAATCTAATTTTTACTTTAATGAAAAAGAAACTATCTACACTATACTTTCATAAAAATAAAATGTACAATTTTTATAAGAAACCTGACTATGCAGTGAAATACTCCCTTCCTTTACTTCTGTGGATTGGAACAGTCAACTGCTGTGCAGGGAAACAATCATACTTCTGAACTGCAGGGGGAGCCCCCGCCTTACTTCCCAGCCTTTCAGCCTTTACCTGTGGAGTAGTGGGTGATGGAAACAGTAAAGGCAAAAATAAAGTCCAATAGAAATCTCAACTCCAGTTGCATGGATAAAGATCATGGATTTAAAAAGATAAACCAGGATTCTGTTTGGAGGATTTCCTGAAGCTACTGGTTCTGCAGTTGGATCAAGTCTGTATTAATCAATACAAAAACTAAAATTACCATTAGATTACATAACAAGGGACCCAGTGCTTCTGGCATATATGACTTGTGCTGTTTTGATAATCCATAAGCAGCCCAGATCACACTGAGCATGTGCACAGTCTTGCAAAGATGTATAACTGTTACAAGATGACAGCCCCCTGTGGCCAACTTTGAAAGCATAAATCATTTGATTAGGCTTGTGGTGCAGTAAGTTCATGTTTATATTTCTTATACAGCATTTTGAGCCTTATTCTATTTTAGACTTTCCTGGTCTATTAAGGGTATTACAAATTACCAGCAACTACATTTCTGGTAAATTTGTAATCCTGGGCTTGGCAGGTGTTACTGGCTAGGCTGGTAAAATACTGGCCTGGTGGCAAACCCAGCAGCAAATGCTTTGTGTGCCTCTTACTACAGTTTTTTCCTACCCACTTCTGTCACCTCAAAGGGATACTGTCCTGGGAAAACTTTTGCATCAGGTAATAGTGCTGCTCCAGCTGACTTCTGCACTGAAATCCATTTCTCAAAAGAGCAAACTTTTATATTCAGTTTTGAAGCCTACCATGAGGCAAGACTGTTTCCCAGCTGCCAATGGTCATGTGACTTGTGCCAGCACATAAGGGAACTGCTTTCTGGCAGGCTGTTTTGCCTTCTCAATGTAACTGAATGGAATGCAGAGGGATGTGTTTTTACTATTGAGTGCAGTTCTTAATGATAGACACTAAAAAATTAAATTTAACATATGAATGTACATTGTTACCTACAGGTCATGTTGATCATTTTTTGCTGAGGTTTGTTTTTGTATATAACTGTCAGGCTTAGAAGTTTCAGCTAACAGTCCCATCTCAGTCTATTACAATTTCTAATGCTAACAGAATCCTGCTGCACAAATATGGCAGCCCCCTCATGCAGGAACATGGGGATCAGACCAGTAATGTAAAAGCATCATGCAAATAAATACTTTATGGCAAAGTTAGATGTAGCTTTCAAAGCCAATTATAAGAGGTGAAAAAAAAAAATTTGACTTCAGGTGTCACTCTTTATTAAGATCTTCCAGGCAACTGTTAATTTGTAAAGGACCGGTTATCTTCCCATTGTTCTGTTGGGGGGTGAGATCAGTCCAACTTGCAGTAAAGAGCATCTGAAGCTTATCAGAGCACAATTCACATGACTGGGGCAACTGGGAAAGACCATATATCTAGCCCCTTGTCAGACTTCAAAATTAAATAGTTTGTGAAACAGTGAAAAAAATAGCCTTTTAAACACTTCATTTACCCATAATCCCCAGTGTATCCACAGCTCCATCTAATGGCCAGTGGACTGAAAAACCCAGCATAATTACAGACATGAATACTATGTTGCCATCTATTCAATAAACACCGAAGATACTTTAGTGTTACAAAAATAGTATCAAAAGTAATAAGGGGTTTCCTCACCACAATACATCTGTTACAA
>CM044436.1:45975930-45999629 GCA_024363595.1 Xenopus borealis
TTACTGCTGTGGAGATGGCTACTCCACTAACCTGTTGAAGAGTCAGACTAAAGTCATTTGGTGGACCGAGTGGGAATAATATACAGTATCTACAAAGATACCCCAGTAGCACCATACTTTCTGCCAATGTCACTTATCCTAGTTTATGGACCCACTCAGTGTAGACATCACAATATAAGGCAGATTAATTAATATGGATAATACATGGCAGCACAGACATCAGTGCAACAAGCACCAGAATTCAACAATCAGCCCTATAGCAGCTTAATTTGTGACAACCCCCCAAGCTTCGATTCTCAATAGCTACTCGGAGCTCACTCAGCATGTTAGTGTCACACTTTCCCCAAGATGGTGACCCCCTGTGACAAGTTTGAAGTCCTGGATCATTGCTGCTATTGAAAAGTGGAATCTTTAGGCTGGTGCAAGAAGTTCAGTATATAAAACATGGCAGTTTTAGCTATATTAATTTTTAGGCGTTCGGTTTAACTCCTTCCCAGTGGATAATGACCACCCAGCACATTAAACACCTTAGGCCCACAACAATTTTCAAAAGCTTACAGACAGGCTTATTTTCCACAGGCAGACATAGCAGGAGACCAGGAAACCCATCAGGACCACTCCAGTGACACTGCTGGTGCCTCTAGCATTTTCTAGACGGTATGAACCATGTTGGGCGTTTCAATCTGGGTTTCAGGTGTGAACAGGGCTTTAGAGGTGTAAACAATGCAAAATGGGACATTCATCAGTACTTCCAGACGACAAGCTACATTTTTTTTTTTTTTAAAAACCATTCCAAAGTAACAGTTCTATAAGCAACCAAATGCCAGATTTCTACCCTTTCAATTCAGTTCTAGACCAATGTCCCTACACATTTAGGGGCAGATCTGCAAGGCAAGATTTACAGATATTCAGTTGAACAGGCCACTTAGTGTGGAACTGTTAAGGACTCTATTATGGGTTCATTTTTGACTATAACCAGGCCTATATTAGCAAGTGAGAGCCCTGAATGGGTATTCCAGGTGTACACTAACAGAGCATGTGGTATCAAAGTCAGAAGTGTAAATAAAAATGTGAAGTTTTATTTCATACTGACATTACAGCATTGATGTACTCAAAGTTCACAAACAAGTTGATAAAAAGACAAGTTTAAACATATTTACAGGAACAGCAGCATTAAAAGTGCAATTAGTGGTTCTCTTTGAAAGGGTCACTTAACAGTCCTAAGAAAGACTTGCAGCAAGTTCTGTGATGAGAGGAGCCATAAGTTGAGGAAGGGTGCTGATCTTCATCAGTTTACTGCTAGCATACTTGTTCCTCACAGCCTAGTTGATAAAAAAAGTTGCACGTCAGTTACTGGATTGACAGAACAGCTAAACATTTGAGTGCAGAGAGCTTGGCTATCACTATTGGCCAACTGTGGGTCTGCACCCACCACCTCATGTCCTGATGCACCAAATGTTTAGCACAAGTCAGGGAGATTATGATTAGAGGATACATTCACTTACCACATGCTTTGTTAGATTCTGGTTGACTTTGGTTATGTTCTTAGCCATATGCTTCATGACCAGTTGCAAGTCACCTTCTGTGTAGCCTGTGTAATAGTGCTGAGTAGCACCCTGGAATATAAAAAAAAAAAAAAAAAAAAAAAAAAAAAAAAAAAAAAAAAAAAAAGGTAAAGCTCGTTTGTGTACCACCCTTTGTGGAATGTGTCCAACTAGAAAGGGCAGAGGACTTACCCAGGTTCCCTGGCCAAGAATTTTTTGAGATAGGCAGAGGGCAGCAGCTGCAATTTCCGAAGGACTAACATGGACCATTTCATAGTCTACGAGTGTAAGCTCCATCAAATATTTTGCAAGGGTATGTTGCTCTGCATCAGCCTAAATGAAGAGTTTGTAAGATTGTTATTTTGAACAAAGCCTCTATAGATCACTAAACTACCTAATTTCTTGCTTTGAGAGTCTGCAGCCACACTAACCCCTTGCTGCACAGCAGTGTAAAAATTCTTTGGCACATTCCTGCCAATGACCCATCTAACAAAGACACCCATCTAACTTTTGTCAAGTAGATTGTGCCAATGGCTACTTAATCAATTTGCATGTGGGTTTTTGCAGTATGCAGATGTGTCAAAATCTATACTTACACTGCAAGATTTTGAAGCCCGTCTCAGGAAGTGGAGAGGCAATGGCCGTCCAAGGTCAAAGTTAAGGACTCTAAGGATAATCATTTCCATTTCTCTAATCTGAGATGCGGTATAGGCATTATCTGTGATATAAACAAAGTCTGCAACCTCCGGTGTGTACATCTCTTCATATTTGGAAGCAATTAGTAGGGAAGTAACACCAACCAACTGAAGCTTATTGCGAGAGACTGGCTGAACCTTGATTTGAAAAAAAAAAAAAAAAAGTTTTTGCAGCAGTTCACTGAACTATAGCCAAACTAAGCAGACCTAATTTTCTGTGCACTGGTAACCTTACTTGTTACAAAGGAAATGAAGGGTGTTATATAAGCAATCTTAATGATCTGCCTCTAAGGATCAAACAATAACTTGATCTTTCCAGTTATACTTAGGTCAGGTTTGAGCTATTCCACACAAGCACCCATACTTTATGGTATAGTGCCCTTTTGCAGTCTGGCAATCCTCCCTGCATTCATATATACCAAATAGTGCCAGGCAGGGCATCAGCCTAATTACCAAGTTGTATTTAGAAGAGCCAATTGTTTGCCATGTTTAGCAGTACGCAGGCAATTAAAATTCAAATATGCTTACTTGTAAAAAGCGATCCATGATTGCAATGCCCATGTATAAAGTCTCCTGAAGAAGCTGAAACCTAGAATGCACTTGAACAAGCCAGTCAACTAGGATAGCTCTCATGCGCTCATTAATCTCTTTTCCTTCAAGATAGAAAGGCCGTATAGACTGTTGAACCTAAGGTGGAATAAAGACATGGTTTATACAAGCAACTGCTGAAGAGGAAGTACATCTGCTTATCCCAATATAGTTTAGCCTTGTGGTTTATGGAACACAATTAATCTATTTTACATTTTTTGCTTTAACTCACCTACTGCAGCAATCGCTAGGGAGTACTATATGATAGTTTTAAAGTCTTCGATTAAAAGGTCAGTTTGAGGTATGACCAACATCTGATCTTTGTCCACACCTGCACAGGTTATTCATTGTTATGCTTATTATATTGATATGTTAATACACTGAATACTAGTACAAACTTGAGGACCAAAGCTTAATGGGGTAAGGTTTTATCAGTTTTACAGTATGGTGTGGGCTTCTATCCCAGTAAAAGGGAACCACTTTTACAGTAAAGGTAGGGTCCTCTAAAGATGACCAACAGGAAAGATGGGAAGCTACAGGGGTATTGCACATGCCTTGTGCTGCTGCCACTTAGAGCTTAGGAACAAGCAGGATACTGCTTATAGTGTCACCATGCGAGAGTCTTTGCACAGGGCAGCTCAGAAACCAGCACAATTCAGATTTAAATAGTCAGCCCAGTAGCAGCCTCCAACAGAAGTAATTGTGTGCTTGATTTGGGAATTTAAAGGCCTGGACCATTACTACAACAACAAAGATGCTGAACCTTAAGGTAGGTTCAATCCATAAAGAATTTCTAGCCACTCATGCTTCAAGTTTAGTTCTTTAAATCTACAGGTTTAGTGATACCACACCAGTGCCTTCTTAATAAATCCCCTTTATCGTTAGGCCATGTTTACTGTATTTGTTTAGTAGTACTGCACTTAGAAGTGGTTTCCAAGCAGATTGTGTTCTGCAGTTTCCTCAGATTGCACATTTACTGGAATATGCAGACTACTGTACCAGTAGCCATAAAAAAGTTGCACTACAGCCAGGTGATCCTTGCCATAACATGGAGAGGAAGTTTGTTGTGTAGGGCTACAAAAAGCAGTTAGGAACCAAGTGGGAAGTTATCACTCAACAAGAACAAAGCAAAGTCCCTTACTTCCAGTTGCTTAAGGTAGTTATAGATGTCCATCACATAGTCACTGCACAATTGAGGGTTTCCGCCATCTTCTGCATCAATGTCTTCAACACTGCTCAATGCATCAGAGAATGCCTGGCACAGCTCCTCCTCTTTCAAGGACACATCCATTGGAACAGGGGAAGGCACCTGGCAGAAGATTGCTTGACAATGAGTACTTTCAGCTAAACACACTAGCCATTTACAAAGTCTGGAAAATACTTACTTTGGGGGGTGCTTCAGCTACTGCTGGTTTCACAGCTACAGGCTTGGTCTTAACATTTGCCACTTTAGCTGCTGCTGCCTTTGAAGGCTTTGCCACAACATTTGAAGGCTGCTAAAGAGAAGAGTCAATTACTGCTTGTTTAAGGCAAGGTTTGTATAAGAGAAAAAATAAAATAAAAAAATGTATACCTTGACTGCAGGTGGTTTGCCTCGCACAGTCACTTTGTTGCCGATCTCTCCCAAAGCAGCTCTTCTGCTATTAATTTGAGCTTTGGACCTCAATGCACCCCCAAGGATATTATCTGCTTCACGAGGAATCTGGATAAAATAGGCCAATTAAAACAAAACTCCATTACCACTGTAATAAGTGTTCCCATATCCCAAGAGAAAAAGTCTGAAAGAAATTAGGTTAACAGCAAAGTTGGCAATGGCTTAGGTTACCAGCTCAGAGATAGCTCATTAGACGCACAGCACATTTTACAGTGCCGTCAGCATGGGTTCCTTTAGGAGGAATAATGCAGGAATACACCAAGTTCAGACAAGGTTTTTTTTTATAAACGTCAATGTACTACACTATACATACTGCTGAAGATAAAGGTCTGTTTATTAATCCTCTCAATACAACACCCTCTGCACTTAACATCTTAAAAGAGATGTTGCCTTCTAGTTATACAGTCTGCATATGCTCCAACTATTATACCCTGCAGTAAATCTCTAATGCCAATAGCACTAGTTTTCAGAGACCAGGTAACTGAACAGTTAAACAAAATATTTGTTTTGGAGTTAAATATTCATTTAATGTGCAGACATGGAGCTACTAGTAGCAGCTACAAAATAGGGAGTCTGCTTTGCCAGGATACTATTGTGTTAACCAAGGCAAATATAAGTTTTGTCTGGTATTTTTGCAGCTACAAGTCAGAGACTAGTACCTCCTAAGTAGCAGCTACAGATACCAGTAGAAAGATAAAGACAAAGTTTCCAGTTCACTCCCAAGCAACTTGTTGCTGCTATAAAGCATAGGAGGAGACTGGAGTAAGTCTGTGTGAGGAATAAAAGCATGAATAGATAAAGACAGACATGTGGGCTTTAAGACTTCAGGCACTAACTCATTGAGGAACACAAACATGCCTGTAAAGAGAAGATTCATCCAAGTTACAATATACCCGGAGAATTTTAGAGAATGTGCTTACACTGCCTTTACTCCTTTTCAGCATAGATGCATACATCCTTTAAAGTGATACGGTCATGGGAATACAGGTTGTTACTCCAGCAGACTTCTGCTCTAAAATCCAATTCTCAAAAGAGCAAACAGATTTTATATTCAATTTTGAAATCTGACATGGGGCTAGACATATCAATTTCCCAGCTGCCCCTGGTCATGTGACTTGTGCCAGCACTTTAGGATGGAGCTACTTTCTGGCAGGCTGTTTTCACCTACTTAATGTAACTGAACCAGTCTCAGTGGGACTTTGCTTTTACTATTTAGCGTTCTTTGATCTGGCTACCTTGCTATTTTTTGGTTAGGCTGCTCTTGAAAAATGGATTTCAGTGCAGATTTATGCTAGAACACAATTAACGGATTCAGTTTGACTGTATTCCTTTAAGGGTTAGCACTTCCCCACCCCCATAGTAATGCTTTAAAGGACCAGTAACAAAAAAATTAATTGTTTTAAAGTAATACAAATCTAATGCAGGGTTACCTGTGCTGGTAAAACTGCAGTGTTTGCTTTAGAAACCATACTATTTATATAAATAAGCTGCTGTGTAGCCAAGTTACACAGCAGATAGAGAAGCTCTGTAGAACATAATGGTTATCCATTACTTATACTGTGCCATATAGCCATTTCAATTTCTGCCATTTCTACTCAGCTTGTTTATATGAACTATAGTAGCATTTCTGAAGCAAACAGGTCAGTTTTAACAGCACAGGGCAACACTACACTACTACTTTGCTGTCTGTTGCAGGGTCACAGAGCTGGATGGGCAAATAGTGCCTGTTTTCCCCTCTGTCCAAGTGATGGCTGCCAGTTGGGGATGGGGGTAGGCTGGGCAACTAGGGAATTAAGGGAATAGGAATCAGAGCTCACACTGGAGCGGGGCCCCCATAAGTGTGGGGCCCAATTGGTCCAATGTGCTTAAAACCAGTCCTGTACATAATATTTTCTTTTACTTTAAAAGGCTATTTTTTGGTGAGCAAAACTGCTGTGAGGGAAGTTTGCGATCATGTAGTTTTGCATAAAGACCTTTGATCACAACAATTATCGGTGTATTTAGCAGAAAAGTCAAGAGCAACTGGACTGAATAAGCCACTCAGATGGTAAAATGTTCCAAGAAAACTCAGCCCAGTCGACTTTTACTAGAGTTTTGTAGGTTTTGTGCCTAGATTTGAGAGACCTGCTCACTGATGAGGAATACTCATACAAGATGGTTTGGTCCAGTTGGGCCATGCATGTAGCCAAATTAGTTTTATCTGGCCAGTCAGCAACAGCTTATTCCCTGGCACAAGCAGGACCTTGCACATGATCATCAGATAATGATACTTAAGAGGCATACAAGCAATCATTTCATGAGAAGCGATTAAGCACGAAGAGTAGAAATGAAGAGGCCCTGAGCCACTCCAGGAATCCAGGATACACAGCTGTGCCACAACCAATACACAAGTCCACCGAGGCCTGTCCATATGGAGAAACCCCCCACCCCAAAAAAAAAAACCCCACACAAATAGAGAAATAAGCCACCAACACCGTATTCTATAAACTATCATTTATACAAGCGCTATGAAATGTTGGCGCTATAGAAATAAATATTATTAATAATAATAATCTGTCGCCACCCTCCATTGAGAATAATGTAAAACGCTCAGACGGCCGTACTTACAGCAGCACGACGAGTAGCCATCTCCGGTTAAAGGGCGTTTAAAACCAACGGATAAAATCTAGCGAAAAGCCCACGAAAACGCTAAGAACAACACCTGAACACAACAATACGCTAAGGAGACTTTTAAATATCGCTCGCTGCACTCCCATTGGACATAGTTGCCACGTGTGCTTGAATCTGATTGGCTACACCCGAGGCCTTTTCATTAAGCGGCGCCATGGCAACACAGGTCGCTGCTTCGTTTCCCGAGGGTTTGTACTTTGTTTTACGCACATATAATACTTATGGCTGCAATAATATATTTGAGGCATTATTTGAAACGATAATAAAGTAATGGTAATATTTCTCTCGCATGGCAATAACTTCAAAGAATCGCGATATTTGGACACAGGCCCCGAAGAATCATGGGAAATAACGCTCGTACGTAGCGTGCGTAGGAATCATTTTTTGCGTGGAGGTGTTCTTCGTTCTTCCAGTACGTTTCCATAGTTTAGACAAGGCTGCGGACTGCGGTGAATCATTTTTTCAAAATAACTTAGCCCGGTTATTTCACCTACTGCAGCCGAGGCATTGTTTAACCAAATTTCCCAGTGTTTCTTTATTGGAAAGTGCATAGATGTGAGCATTTACTAATTATTTTTAGTAACAATGTCCTCATATCCTGAATAAAATTCTAGGCAGGTCCCACTACAGGTTTCCACCTCATTTGTTATATAGCACAGGATATTTGGTTCAGGAACTGGTTCATACCTCCCAACTGTCCCTTTTTCGGAGGGACAGACCCTCTTTTGACAGCTCAACCTGCAGTCCCTTATTTATACTGGAAAGTCCCTATTATCTCTGCACTGAACATCCAGAAAAAGAAACAACGTTTCAAACTTAATTGGCTTTTGGCAGAGAGCCCAGAACAGGTAGCAGGTGCAAATAAGCTACTTTGTAACAATTTTGAGATAAGAAAATAAGTAATTGTAACAGTTTAGATAAGGAGAAATATTTTCAAACTTTCATGACATGCAAAATTTTGTAAAATGAGCATGGTAATTAGGAGGAGTGAGCACAAAAATGGGCATGGTCAAACAAATTTGTTGCCCTACATAAGAAAATAGTTTTTGTCCCCTCTTTTTACTTCCAAAATGTTGGGAGGTATGTGGTGTTGAGGCAAAAATGTTTTCAAGGGGTGGGGGAGTCGACGTCCAATTTGGCGCTCGCCGTGTTAATTGCAGCCTAGGCTCGGCTCGGCCCAGTTCAGGACTGTCCGTGGCCTGGCAGTTGGGGACCCATGATATAGCTTAGTACTAGCACAGTGCCTGACATACTTTTTTTTTTTTTTTTCCCTTCAGGATGTGAGGAACTGTCATTTATATCTCTAAAATGGCTATTTTACTGCAGGGTATGCTTATTGGCCCATTTTGAAAAACTCCCTTGATTGCACTAAGGTTGTACTGCACGAAAATGGAGTTCTCAACCCAACCCCAAAGAAAAAAAAATTGTCAGTGCAGGGTGCTAATCCGAAAAACCCCTCCCTCGCTTGGGGGTCAATAAAGTAATTGCAAAAAAATTCAGATGCACGCCTTTCAATTGCAATGAGTGTCCAAACGGTGATTTATTGAAGCCCAGATATACATCACAAAAGGGCAACGTTTCGGACCCCTCCGGGTCCTTTATCAAGCCTCTGGCATGATAAAGGACCCGGAGGGGTCCAAAACGTTGATACAACCTACCACGGTGTGGAGTTCTGTGAACAAATTAAATCCTAGTCACAGAATAGGTTAGCTGATCAGGCTATAAGTATTCAGGATGTCAGATAAAACAGAATATGTTGGAAAAGTATCAAGTCCCGATGATGCAGGTGTTCTATGATCTGGGGTTTGACACCTATAACAAAGCGCACGCCCAAATGTTGTCATCTGCCTTTGTGAATGGTTTACAGGAACACTTAAAAAAGGGCCTAATCACCGCCTGTCCAGAATATCGCACGTTGCCCCCGGAGACCCTAACGCTAGTGGCAAAAGGCCTAGAAGCCTCCTCTCAAGTCAAGCCTAAGCCCAATCCTCTCATGGTAGCTAATGGCACTACCACCGACAGGAAGAGAAGAACTTGTTATAATTGTGGCAAGCCTGGGCATTTCAGAAGGGACTGCAGGGCCCCTAGACGACACTGCAGACACTGTCTCTACAATGTTGAACCAGGCTGAAACATCTATCCTATTATCCTTGTCAATGAGGCCACCATCTTGGAAACACCCATCATGTCAAATCCTCATACCATCTTATCTGGTATCCCTCCCACCTCCACCTGGTTCACAGTAGTTGATCTTGCAAACACATTCTTCAGTGTCCCCCAATGCACGGACTGCAGATATCTTTTTGCTTTCACCCACAAACTGCAACAGTACACCTGGACTGTCATGCCACAAGGGGCGCAGAATTCTCCTACTCACTTTTCCCAGGCCCTCACCTCCATCCTCTATTCCTGGCAACAATCACATCCACACATCACTCTACTGCAATATGTGGATGACCTTCTCCTCTGCTCACCAGACCAACACACAGCCAACTTGCTTCAGAGAGTGTACTCTGCTACTTGGCTGCCCAAGGATGTAAGGCTTCCAAATTACAATGGTGCAAACAATGTGTTATTTTTCTTGGACAATGTATCTCCAAAGGTGCAAGACATATCTGAATGCCCTCCAGAACATACCCCTCCCACAAGGACACAAGACACTCCATGCTTTCCTCAGCCTCATTTCCTACTGCAGATCATGGATTCCAGAGGCATCCCTTCTCATGCAGCCCCTCTATGACATTTTAAAGACTGAACCCTTTTCCATGACACCTGAGGCCATAGATAACTTTCACATCTTGAAGAAGATCCTCTCTACGGCCCCAGCATTAGGGCTTCCAGATTATGAAAAGCCCTTCAAATTTTTCATTTCTGAACGTCAAGGACACGCCCTCAGTGTATTACCCCAAACTCATGGCACTCGCCTCAAGCCAATCGGCTAATTCTCTGGACAATTGGACAATTGTCATGATCGCTGCCCGGAGCTCTTCCAGGAGCTCTGGGCGGCACATCCTTCCTTGCCAGCGCCGCTTCCAAAATGGCGGGACCCATTGACGCCACGTGGTTAGCGGTGGCGGCGTGATGATGTCACGGAGAGGCCCTGGCGCGTTGACATTATGGAGTGACACCAAATTCAAAATAAATAGACGCTCTGGACGCCGGTTCGATTTTGTTATTTGCATATTATTCTTCTACTATTGATTCTTGGACTTCGACCTCTGCCTGAACCTGACCTTGATACCTGCTGCCTGCCTTTGAACCTTTTGCCTGGATTTGACTCTGATTATTGCCTGAACCCTGTCTGTACTTTGTTCTGGACTTTTAACCCTTCAGATTCCTCCTTAGTCCTGACAACTCCCCACTGGGAGCAGCTAGGCCCTGTGACAACAATGTGGCCGAAGGGAGTCCATCCTGCATGCAAGCTGTGTATGCTGCCCAGTTGCTCCTCGACAAAACTGCAGACCTCATACTGGTCCACGACTGCATCTTACTGGCTCCTCATGATATAACCGCTATATTCAGCTAGACACAGCCTAAGCATATGTCTGCCGCCCAACATCTTCGCCTTCAGTGCTCCCTCCTCATACCTGTTAATGTCACCCTCTGATACCTGATAATGTCACCCTTCACCAATGTACTATCCTCAATCCCTCCACACTTCTGCCAATTCCTGAGGGGGGAATGGATATGGATACCGATGATGACATAAGGGAGAGGGAAAGGGCACATGATGCACATTATTGCTTTGATCTTATGCAGCAAGAAACAGCCCATCTTCCCACCGTCAGTGCATCCCCATTGGATAACCCAGACATCACCATGGTTGTGGATGGATCTAGATTTGCAGATGACACAGGCAAATTTCATGTCAGATATGCAGTCACCACTACTGATAAAGTACTCCAGGCAGGAACCTTGTCCAACCCAAGAGGCAGAGCTAAAAGCCCTGACAGCAGCGTGCAAAATTGCCAAGGATGGGCACGTCAATCTCCACACTGACTCCTGGTATGCCCAAGGCGTGGCCTTAGACTTTGGCTTTATCCGGAACACAAGAGGATATTTGACGGCAACTGGAGCACCCAGGGCTGCCATCAGGGGGGGACAAGTGTCCCGGGGCTGAAGGGAGGCCCGGCAGTGCTGCACTTTTCCAAGAGCCGGGCCCCCCTTGCGAGCGCCGCCAAAGTCGTCCTGCTACCTTCTGTCCTGATGCGGAAGTGCCGGAGATAGTCGAAGTCCTGAAGCGGCGTAAAGACCCGAAGTCACGAAGGAGCCAACACTGAAGTCCTGAAGCGGCGAAAATACCCGATGTCACGAAAACAGCTATAATGAGATCCTGAAGCCATGAGTTCAATTCTACTGACACCAATGTGTTTTGGTTTTTTTTTTTTTTTAATCTCCTGGCCTCCAATGTTTTATTTTAATGCTCTATAGCCCCCTGCCACCAATGATTTTTTTTTTTTAATTTTCTGGGGCCCCAAATTTTTTTAACTTGCAAGGGGGGCCCTGGTGCAAAGGATTTTTTAAAAAAATATTCTTTGGGGCCCCAATTTATTTTTAACTTGTAGGGGGGCCCTGGAGCCAATTTTTTAAAAAGTTTTTAAAAAAAACTTTTATGGGTGGACCTGGTGCCAATGTTTTTTGTAACTTATAAGGGAGCCCTGACCATCGATATGTGTGGGGGGTTTACTTTTTTAGCGCCGATGTCTGTGTGGTCTTTTAACTTTGATGTGGAGTGGGCAGGGTCATGGGTGGGGCTTGGGTGCCAGGGCCCAGGGGGCCCCAAAAAAGTTGTCATGCGGGGCCCGTGATTTCTAATGGCGGCCCTGGGAGCACCCATCATACATGAACAAGTTGCCATCCTCAAGGTTAAAGCCCACGAAAAACTCCATTCCCCATAACCATGTGGCAACCACATGGCCGATCAAACAGCAAAACAAGCGGCCATGGGTCAATTACAGGAATTGCCAGAAGACGTGTGAGTAGAGTCGGCTCGCCAGGACAAGAGCAATGAAATACCCCCCCCTCTTCCAGATGGACCTCCTGGACAATTTGGACAATTTGGAAGAACTGAAAGAAAGTCAGACGACCGCAAACCAAGAGGAAAAAGACTTGTGGCTGGGAAAAGGAACTGTGTTACAGGATGGAATATATACACATAACAAGAAATTGTGCATACCAAGAAGCCTATATCCGGCCCTGGTCCAATGGGCCCATGGACCCAACCATATATCCAAAAATTTGATGAACAACCTCCTAATAACCACCTTCACTAGGAACTATAGTGCATCCTGCGCAATCTGTGCCAAATGCAATCCAGCAAAACCTCCACTGAGACATCTGGCTAACCCTTTATATCCCTTCCAGAGGATCCAGATAGACCATATCCCTTCTGGATACACACATCCCATTGCAAGAAGGTCCCAGCACCATCCACCGCACAATGATAGGGTTATATATCCGTTTCTTAAAGGAAAACTATACCCCCGAACAATATAGGTCTCTATAAAAAAATAGCATAAACAACTCGTATGTAAAACCCTGCTTCATGTAAATAAACCATAAAAAAAGGACCGCCTCCTGGGATTGTATTATTCAACGGTGCACACAAACATACCAATCAAACTATAAAGTTAGGTCACACGAGCCAGACAGAGTTCTGTCTTTTGCTTCCACACTTCTTCCTGTTACAGTTGAAATATTTCTGGTCAGGTGATCCCTGAGGTGATACGCAGACCATCATGAAATGGTGGTTCAAGGCAAGAGATGTAAAAGGGCCATATTTTCTTAAATATTTATGCCACTTTGGTAAGATTCTTTAATATGCCACTTTATTTGATATCTGTTGCTCAAGTATTCATTTTGGGGGTATAGTTTTCCTTTAATTTGGTCGGGGGGCTCAACAAGTTGCCATAAAGCAACTCCTCTTACACGCATGTAGCGACCTTTGTCTTTGACTACTGAAACATAGTCGACTGTACCAATATTCCCCTAGCTTGGCAATGCGAGTGGTATTGTGACATCCCTAAATGGAAATATATATATATGTGTGTGTGACTGAAAATTATTGGGGACAGAACTGTGGTTATTGTGGAGCGGTCGGCTGGAATATAGGTCCAGATTGGGGTTACAAACCAGAGTGTGTACGAAGAGGAGTAGATAAGAATCAGAAGTCCTTCATTAGCAGAATCATGTTATTAAAGTCAGGAACATGTACTATATTCAAACATGGCAATATGATCTCATATGGAGGCACGACTGGGCAAATAATAAAGCTTACCCTAACCATAGAGAATCTGAGTCCTGGTGATGCAGGCACTTACTGGTTGGGCATGTGGAATTAAGGGGGTTTCGATCATCCTCTATGGAAATTTCAGTTAAAATATATATATATAGCTCCAAAGACTGGATTCCCGATACCCCAGCCCCAAACCCATTAAAGCCCCATATGTCTACCTTGCACAATATGGTGGCCATTGCTAATTCCACTTTTTAAGATATCCTGGCAGTTGAAACCGGCTTCAGTGACACCAACGTCTAGTTAGAATGGATGAGATATAGTGCAAACCAACATAATAAGCGTAATTGCTTTGTCTGTGGTGGTGCCCGTCCTCATTTGGGAACTGTTCCCCTCATCCTCCTCACAGACATTGCTGCCTGCTTCCTCAGACTGTTTTATAATTCCACCACCAATCACTCGACATATGAAAACTGAAAAAATGCCTACCCCATCATTACAAAGTCTCCTAGGTCTGGTGACGATATTACCATCTACCATAGTAACTATACCAGCTATTATAATTATAGTAAGATGGTGAGCTCTCTTCTGACTACCGTTCTCAGTATAGTGATGTTCCCAGCCCCCTCTTCAGCGTCAAACTCAGTCACTTAGGGATATTTTCTGGATATGAAACTCAGGTCTAGACATGCTTGTTCATGGCATGGTGAATGTGCCCTGTGTAAGGTAATAATGCCCCTACATATCATATCTGACTGCAATCTTCAGATATCCACATCTAACACCAAACACAAAAGAGATATTTCTCCAGGGGGCAGCTTCGACCCACATGTTTACATTGGCGTCCCTAGGGGGGTACCCAGTGAATTTAAGGCCAGAGACCAGGTAGCTGTGGGTTTTTAGTCCCTAATTCCTATTATCACGATAAATAAAAATGTAGATTGCATTAATTACATCTACTATAATCAGCAGTGCTTTGTTAATTATACCAGAGACGCCTTACAAGGCCTTGCTGACCAATTAGGCCCTACCTCCCAAATGACCTTTCAGAACAGAGTCGCCCTGGATATGATACTGGCAGAAAAAGGGGGTGTTTGTAAAATGCTGGAAGGTACTGGCACCTGTTGTACATATATTCCAGACAAAACAGATCCCAATGGCAAAGTAACCTTAGCAATTAAGAAACTGGAAGACTTGTCCATCAAGCTAAAGAAAAATTCAGGCATTACTGATCCCTGGGACCAATATTTTGGATGGATGACTGGCTGGCAGAAAACTCTGGCCCAAATTGGGATCACTCTTCTTATAGTTTTGTTCTTTCTTTCTTTTATCATATGCTGTATCCTCCCCTATTTTAGGAAACTTGCCAGCAAGGCTTTTGACATTTCCTCCCCAGCTCTCCTCTACCAAGATCCTGCCCCTCTTGAGACTAAGTTCTATACTCCATTACAGTCTACCCTCACATCCACTTACCATGCCATTTCACCTCCTCAGGGATATTCCGTGCCACCAGCTCCCATGCACAGCAAGAAAATTCAGTGAGCATGAAGTTTTGGTTTTTGCAGCAGTATTCAGTGGTGCAGTGCAGGTGCCAGTATGAATGGGTGCTATTCGCAAAGACTCAGACACATTCCAAGATGGTGACCCCCTGTGACAAGTTTGAAGTCCTGGATCATTGCTGCTACAAGCTGAAATTTTAGGCTGGTGCAATAAGTTCAGTATTGCAAATATGGCATTTTTAGCTATATTCATTTTTAGGGCAGGACTACATGGAGGAGTTCGGAGCGTTTCTGTCGGATCCGAAGCTGGGTGATAAAACACCTGTACCAAGTCAGATCCAGGAACAGGGTAAGTTAATAGAACGTCAGACGATGTTGCAGGGTTGATCTGACGCGACTGTCGGATAAAGATGCAGCTTGCAGCATTTTCATCCGACAGTTCAGCGTCGGATCCGACAGAAACACTATGAAGACTTCCATGTAGTCCTGCCCTTAGGGTTAAGTTCTCCTTTAAGGCAAACAGGTCTTTCAAGAAATAAAATATTTGTTCCACTAAACAGTGTAGAACAGTAAAGAATTAACCACTTCTATTTTAAAACTTGATTTCACCTTGTTTCTTCAGATCAACTTTGAAGGTAATTCTATCAATTACTTATAAATTGTGTTATCCCCAGGACCTAGTATCCACTCCCACTCGGCTTCAGTAGTTCAATATATTCATAACACACGTAGCCACTAGATCAACCGTTACCATAAAATCTTTCATCCTTATTGTTATCCATTGTGATCCATTACATAGGGCCAATGGTGCAGTGCATCAGTGCTAAAGTGATACGGACACTAAAAATTTTATTTTCAAAATATAAATCTACATTAAAAGTTACCTATAGGTCATGTCGATCGTTTATCGCTGATAGATATGCTTTTGTAAGTAATTGGTATTTGAGTATTTCAGTTTCTAATGCCAATTGACTCCTACTGCACAAATATCGCAGCACCCTAATAGAGGAACATGGGGGTAAGAAAAGTAATGTAGAAGCACCAGGCAAGTACTTTTATGGCAAAATTACAAACAATATTCAAAGACAATATTATATTATTTTCTGATCTCAGTATCTCTTTAAAGCAGGGGTCCCCAACCTTTTTTGCTCGTGAGCCACATTTAAATAAAAAAAAAGGAGTTGGAGAGCAACACAAGCATGAAAAAGTCCATGGGGATGTCAAATAAAAGCTTTGATTGGCTTTTTGGTAGCCCCTATATGGACTGGCAGCCTACAGGAGAGAATGTTTGGCAGGACATCTGTTTTTTATGCAACCAAAACTTGCCTCTAAGCCAGTAATTCAAAAATAAGCACCTGCTTTAGGCCACTGGGAGCAACATCCAAGGGTTTGGAGAGCAACATGTTGCTCGCGAGCTACTGGTTGGGGATCACTGCTTTAAAGCTATGCCCCTTGGTGTTAAGACAGGGACCAGTACATGGCACTGTGCTAAAGTATAAAGTTCTGGGCAGCCATGTGTTCAGGGTCCATTTTGTGTTAGCCATGGCCTGAGCAGGCAGGCAGGGTATCCAGTGGAACCTAGACAGGTCAGGTCTAGTAAGGATAGGCTCACCTTAAAGGAGAATTCAACCCTGTAATAAAAAAAATCCATACCCCCACCCCATGTAGACCCCCTCCCTTCTCCCCCCTTCCTAACTGCCTCCCAGGGAAATGCCACATACTTACCCCTCGGCGCAGATTCAGGCAGCGGAGTTGCACACAGCCATCTTGTGGGTCTTTGGTAAGCTGATTAGGAGATCGGCAATTTCTGTTCATTTTGGCGCATGCGTAGTTGTCACAAACCGGCAAATTGCTTCAACTGTGCATGCACTGGCATGCCAATCTCCCAGTCAGCTTACCAAAGACCCGAAAGATGGCTGCGTGGAACTCTGCTGCCTGAATCTGCGCCAAGGGTTATGGGGCATTTCCCGGGGGAGGGGCAGTTAGGCTGGAGGGAGGGGGGGTCTACGTGAGGTAAGCATATGGTTTTTTTTTTTACAGGGTTGAATTCTCCTTTAAGAGTTACAGATACTTAGGCTATTTATCTCAGCAGCTTAATGCTCCTCCGAGGACTGTGAGTGGGGTTATGATCCCGGGTACCAATTTCCCAGAAGTAGGGACTAAGTGTACAGACCAAGGGATGTGAGTTTCCCCTCAAGTTCCACTTAGGCAAAAGGCTGAAAGCTGGGTGTACCCCGGGCAGCTGCTGTGTACATGTTACCTTCCCTGTGGGGACAGATAATGACCAAAGGTGCAGTAAGTATATGTGTAACCACTGTTGATGTATGATCCTGCTTGCTCTGTATATAAACTTAATTATGGATGCTCTTGTTCAAGAAATACATTCATTGATTAAGTTATAAAAATCACTGGCGCCCAATTATTGTACCCTGCACTAAGTTACAGTTATACTACACCCTGCCTCCACACCGTTTGCGAGGACTCACTCCCTAAGAATTAAGGTCTCATCCAGAGCACAGTATTAGGAGTGGAGCCTATAGATAGCAAACGGTGCAGTCAATTTATTATAGCGCTACACTAATATTGTTTCAATGAACAGGACTATGTTCAGCCCAAGCCCTCTTAAACTAATTTTGAATGCAGATATAAGGTTCAACTGTAAGAATATATATCACTTAAATTCATGGCCCATAAACGTGACATACCTCCACATCTTTAAATACTCACCCATGTACCCATATTAGGAACCTTTTTGGTCAGACACAGCTAAGTACTTAGCAAGTGTATGCTGTTCTGCATCAGCCTATTAATATAGTATAAAGCATTAGCAAGATGGGACACACATATTCTAAATAATTCATTCATTGCCTTTTAGCAGATAATACCCACACTGCAACATTTTGAAGCTCTGCTAAAGAAATTAAGTGGCAGTGGTCTTCCTAGATCAAAGTTAAACTCCTTGAGGATCATCATTTCCATTTCTCAAATTTGAGCTTTGGAGAAAGTGTGGCCTGTGATTTAAACAAAATTAGAAATCTCAGGATGCATTTCCTCATACTTCAAAGTGATGAAGAGTGTGGAGACGCTGATTAACTGTGGGAGATAGGCTGATCCTTCAAACATGAAGATGGTGTTAGGCGATGGTAATATCCATTGTTTTATAAAGACTATTATATAAGTATTTAACAGACATTTTTATTCCTACACAGCTGTATTCCTCAAAGCAAATTTTAATAGAATGCAATTTAAAGGAGAATTCAACCCAAGCCCACCAAGCCTCATTAGTCTTAGTAGTCATCCTTTGGTTCATGCCTGTAACTTGTAGAAACATTAATAGGCACCGTTTGGTGAGAGCAGGCAAGGGGATATAGAGGAAAGTGGTTTGATTGGATTATTGGTTAGGCTGGATTCTGTGGAGCATAACTCCGAAAGTTAAAATGTATGTATGAATCTGATTGCTCCTCAGCATTATTGGATTAAATTCCATCAGTCACAATAGTAATACAATAAAGTCTGCCTGAGAGCTAGTCAGCACACTAGCATTCATTTTATTAGATAACTTTTGCACAGGCTGGCTCTCCAGTGACTTATTTATAGGAATCTGTGGATGTGATATTTAAGGTATGTTGGGGCCAGTAAGTTTAAAAGTAGTGTAACTTTACAGCTGGTCAGTTTGGGCATATTCAGTATTTATATTGTTAATGTAAAATTGATTTTCCTTCTGACTTACTGTACATTTTAGTTTAAGAGAAGACTTCCTTCAAGTTGCCTGCTTAAGCAATTTCGAGAAAGCGCAGTGCGGAGTGTGAATAGGCGCAGGCGATTATCCATTTAAGTCGCTGGAAGGCAGGGGGAAGCTATTCGGGGAGATAAGTCGCCAGGCAACAAATCTCCCCGAATCTTCCCGTCTGGCTTGAGCCTTAGGGCCCTTACACACGGGCGTTTTTGACCTGCGCTCCGTTTGGCTGTGGTCTGCCACAGGGGAGCACAGGTCTATACGCACTTCATGCTTTTCAATGAGGTTGTACCCACGAAACACGTGTTGCGTCTGAACCTGCGTTTTACTCGCGTCTCGTGGGTACAACCTCATTGAAAAGAATGAGGTGCGTCTAGACTTGCGCTCCCCTGCAGCTGAACGCAGCCAAACGGAACGCAGGTCAAAAACGCCCATTTGATAGGGCCCTAATAGGTTGCAGTTCCATCAATGGATACCCTTAATTGCAGAGTCATGGAATAATAAATCAACCAGTGCCCAATCTTAAGAACAAAGGGATTTTAAGATTCAGTTTTTCAAGCATGAAAATTATCTGAATCCTCTCTCTTGACATTTGGCACCAGGGGGGCAAGGATTCAGGCAAGTGATAGTGCTTCTCACTTCCACCACCAAGGCTTACATATTCAAAATACCCTGCCATAGACAATACAGAGAATGGCCTCTGCTAAAACTCATGTAGTTTATTCATAAAGTATCACAACTGTCTGTTTTGTAGCCATGACAAGTAGCTGCTTCTAGTAGCTCTATGTGTATTTTTTTTTTTTTTGAGGAAATACTAACCAGAGTCAATTGGGAGTAAACTGTATGCCTCCTACAGCCTTTGTTTGCGGTTCATTTCGACCACTATTAACTGCACGTATGGGGAAGATAATTTAGGTGACAAACGTTGTAGCTTCTATGAAAAGGAACAAAAAGAAGCAGTGTCTTCTATTATTGCAGAGAGCGAGAGTGCAGGCAACTCATTGGATTGGAGAACGGTCTATAACCAAAGAAAAATTTAGGACCTCAGGTCTGACAATATGGATTTTCTAGCTACAGGTCAATAGCAAACACATTCACTTAGAGCAGTGTTTGTTGGACTGAGCATTGTAGGCATACCCTTGGTACCCAGGGCCACTCAAGAGGTTATATAGGCCTAAGGCGAAAGAGGAATGGGTTGACTGGAATTTTCCAAACCTGGGGCCCATAAGAACTCTGGCAGGCCAATACTGACTATGTTTTACTTTACAGCCATATATCAGATCATGTCATCAGTAAGTGTCATACATGCCAGACACATTCAGTGTTACAGGGATTCCGTTATGGGAAAACTATGGTTACAAAATGCATCTATTAATATTATTCATTATATTCATCCAGCAGAATCCTGCATTGAAATCCATGAGAACAGATTACTTTAAATTTAATTTTGAAATCAGACATGGAGCTAGAGATGTCAGATTTCCCAGGTGCCCTCAGTCATGTGACCTGTGCTCTAATAAACTTTAGTCAGTCACTCTTTACTGTTGTACTGTAAGCTGAAGTGAGATCACCTCCTCCATTTACTTCCAGCAGCTTATCAATAAAACAATGGGAAGGTAACCAGATAACAGCTCCGTAACACCTGCATTGCTACAAATTCAAATCTGGCTAACCCAAGTTTTTGAATTTCAGGCAGTGTTATTATGTAGCTACTGAAGCAAATAAAGTATTGTATTGCATAAAGAGGGCATAAACTCAAGGGATGAAAACATAATTTCCCTAGTAAGGCCTCATCTGGAGTAAGCAGTACAGTTTTGGACTCCAGTCCAGGAGGGATGTAAATGAGCTGGAGTGCAGAGACTAAGTGCAGCTAAACTGGTTAAGGGGACGGAAGACAAATTATAAGGGTAGACTGTTGTGGTTGGAGTTGTTTTCTCTGGAAAAAGATGCTTAAGAGGTTGCATGATTACACTTTACAAGTACATTAGAGGCCATTATAGACAAATAGATATTGTATGTGCAGTTTATGAGTATGGAAGGTTGATGTGTATGTATGGACACAGAGTTTCATTTGGAGGGGTCTTTTTTTCAACCCAACTATGTAACTCCAGTTACAATGAGCAGGAGAAACAATATCTGAAATAAGTTCCATTGGGAAGTGCTTCTTGAACCATATGACCAGGTAAAATGATCTGGCTGCCTACACACCATTACAACAAATTATATTTAAAAACAAGAAGGGCGAATAAAAAAAAGACAAAACAAGCAACTGCATTTAGCAAAGTTTATTAAATCAGAAACTCCTGTGGGGGGAGACTGTGGGGACCTTGAAAGTTTTCTGGATGCATGGACATCTGCCATTAGATCTGCATATTAAGACTATAGCATAATGTTAGACTGATGTTTAAAACCCAAATTAAGAGAACCAGTATCTAATTGCTATTGGACAACATGTAAGAGCGGTTTCACAGAAGCGAAGATGATCACGGTGTGTTAAAGTAAGAAAATAAATAATGAAGAACAGCAGTCTAAACTTCTGACATTTAAACATATTGCCTTTATACTGAAAGTGACTTAAAATGAACTGCATTAGGGAAACTGATTAGATCCAAACTGTGTTGCAAGTATTTATTCTAGGCGAGTCTCAAAGCATTGTGATTTTACAGTTAAAAATATTAATTGATTCAGCACTTTTTTTTTTTTACAGCAGCCAGTAGTTCCTAAATAAGGAATGTTTATTCATACATTTGTTTCCTCTTTTTTTCTTCTAGATCTTTACACATTAAAATGTAAAATACAAGACTGATTAAATTAAAGGGCGTCATTGTTAGTAATGAATAAAATTAGATGTTAATTTAGCATGGTACTGTGTAAAAACACACGCTCGCGCACGCATACACGCTCACAATTCTAACAACTCGAGCAGCTAGATCTTGCCTGCAAGTTTAAAGGGGCTTACATAGCCCATAATATGTGCAAAGAAATGCAATACAAGAGTCCATGCAAAAAAAAAAAAAAAAAAAAAAAAAAAAAAAAAAAAAAAAACACAATAAAACGTACAGTAAAAGAAAAATAGATGCAAAGAAAACCAAGGGAAATCATAAATACATTTATCCTTTTCTGCTACAAGTAATCTGCCAGCAAAAATGACCTACATATGATCTGTATGCAAGTGTAGTCTATAGCATTAGTTGTACAAGTAGGCAGAGTCGGGACACCAGATTTATTTAATGCTTCCACGTCTGTGCAGTTTCATCATGCCGTCTTTGGTTGGCTGCAGTACCGAAGGGGGCAATGGGCAAAATAATGTTTGGGGTAATGTCAACTTTCTGTAGGCAGCTGAGTGTCAATGTCCACTCTACAAATGGGGCACTTCTTGTTGGTGATCAGCCACTGGTCCACACACACTTGGTGGAAGAGATGCATACATGGAAGGCGCCTGCAGTGAAGAGGAGAAGAAGAAATGAAAATAATACTCAATATATATACATTGCATTTTAATATTTCAAGAGATCACCAGGGCAATTCTCTGCCTTTATCCAAATACAATGAATATTTCAGACTCAAACATGAGAAGACCCACTACCCTGGTGAAGATCTGCTACACGGTGAGCCAGTTCATAAGATACACTCCATTTATTTCATAGGAATTATGCATATTATATGGCATGATGGCTTGGATAAACGTGGCACAAAATATTTACCTGACATCTTCACCTTCCTCTAGTATAGAAAGGCAAATTGTACATTTCTCTTCAGTGTCCTCCTCTGTAGCTTCCTCGCCATCTTGCTTGCTGTGCAGTTTCCTCTGTGAGAACCAATCAGTGGATACCTTATTAGTAGAGATGAAATTATTGGCAAACTGGATAAAGATTTGTAAAGATTTGTAAGATTTGCAAACACAAACAAAAACCATTCCTCTATCGCTTGCTGAAAATGTGTCTAATCCAACAACACATTTATCTCCCCCTGCTCTGTCTAGTTTTTGGCAGACGTATCCCTTGTTCAACTTCAGTGCAATATATTAGGCTTGAGCCAAATTTAAGCAGGGGAACTGTAGCTACTCCATTTTTGGGCCATGTGAGGCAGATAATTGGATTACCAGTATACCCCGCGGGGTTGTTTTGTTAGCAGGAGTCCATTATGCAAGGGGTGCTAATGAAGAAGCCAAACATAAGAGTAGCTCAAGTCTCCCTAAATTTACACTAAGTGCTAATGCAAATCTTTCCAGTGTGCCATAAGCAATGGGATTTACATGACAAATGTCCATGTTCAGGGGATTGAACTTCCCCAAAGAAACCTAAAAAGAACAGTGTTGTGTCTCTTTAAGATCATAGCAAATCATTCACACATTAACTATAATCAAATATATGAAAATATACAACTTTTCCCAAACCAGATTTCCATTTACACACAGTATGATAGATGCTACTTTTACATATGGCAGATTCTACTTCTATAATAAACACTACAAAAAAAAAAATGAAAAGGCACTAAACACACAAAAAAACCCTGGTATTCTGCTACTATGATCATGCGATTCAAGTGCCTGTGTTTGCCCTGCTTTTCATAAACATAATGGTCCTATGACCACCAAGCCACAGAGATCTGAGTGGATCTAGCAAATTAGAGAAGAGGTTCTTATAGACCCAACTAGCAAGGGCAGGCCCCCCAAACCCTGTGAGCCACATTCAAATATAAAAAGAAAAAAGTTGGGCAGCAACACAATCAGGTCACCCCCAATAACTACACAACCATGTAGTTACCGGGGGTGACATATACGGGTTCTGACTGGCTATTGGTAACGCCAATGTGGACTGGATGCCTACAGGTGGCTCCGTTAGGCAGAAGGCATTTTTCGGCTACTAAAGTTTGCCGTCAAGTCAGGAAATTAAAAAAAAAAGATAAAAAATGTACCTACATTGAGACAATTGTGCATTTCTGAGCATGTGCAGTGGAGCAGTTTGCTGGTTTGTACAACTGCACATGCGTGAAATTAAACAGAAATTGTTGATCTCCCAGCTCAGCTTACAGAGATCACGGAAGATGGTTGTGTGAAACTCCGCTAGAAGAATCTT
>CM044436.1:46054506-46066951 GCA_024363595.1 Xenopus borealis
AAAAAAAATAGGGGTGTATTCTCCCACAAAGACCATTATCTCTTCTTGTGAATACTTCTGGATTGTGGTGTACAATAGTAAGCAAAAATTTTTTGTTGTGCCATGGCCTAGGTCAAGCAAAAACCCCGATTGCAGTTTTTTAATTTGTTTTTTTTATGTTTATTTCTATGTTGTAGCTTGTATAGTTTTCCCAAGTTTTATTTAAATATTACATATTAGTATGTTATTTCAACCATCTCTTTTATAGCATTGAATTACTGTAACAAGTAAGTAGGAAGTGGAAGTCAGATTATAAAGTGAATGGAAGAGGCTTAAAATGAAATATGCATAAATTGAGCCCCTCCATCTGGTTGTTGTCGTCAGGTCTACAGTCTGAGGATTTCTAAAATATATTTGTATTGGTTACCATAATAAAAATCATTTCCCCTTTGTTTTTATTTCAAGGCCAATGTTTGCTTTAAAGTAACCGTGTATTATGATAATAAAAAAACAACTTAACTCTCTATCCAAGCTTGTCCATGCATGTTGAATCAAACAATCTGTGTGTTCTTGGCATTAGCGTGCTTAATATTAAACTTTGTACTTATGTCGATCTGTATCTTTTAAATACATATTTTTGTTTTTAGCAATGAGATTATTAGATCTGTCCCTAGTACATGAAATAAATTGCAGTGTATTTCCCTCTGCTGAAATATTTCATCCTGCCGACATCATTGCTGTAACTTGTTTTTAAGAAGTGTTTTATGTACTCTGTGCTCCTCTTTTTTTCTCTTTTTACACTTAAGGCAAGTCATGTGAGATTGATAGGTTGCACTGCATGTGCTTTGGGTATGATGTCTGAAATCTTGGTTCACGTGCAGTATGGAATGGAAAGTAGAGAATTCAAACATTTCCTTGGTCATATTAAAATCAAGAAAAATGCAGGTAGATGGTGTGTCTGTACAAGTCGAGGATAGGTAAAACATTTAAGAATTTTTTTTTTTTTTTTTTTTTAAGGTACTTCGGAACCTATTAAACTAAAAATAAGGCTGACCATGGACTGTGAGATGACTGGTTTATATGAACCATGACTCAAGGATGTTTGGTGCATCATTGTGCTTTATTTTGCTTACCTACGTATCATTTTATTTGGATTTGTTTTTGGTTTGAATTAAAAGCAAAAAAATGGTTTCTGTGCAGGGCATTCAAAAGCTGTGGCATAAATAGTCCCATAGCTGTAAAAAGCATAATTGTTTTGGTTAGAATTGGCAGTTAGTGATTTATTGATTTTTATGATTTACTTTTGACATTTTAATTTAAATAACATGGTTTACATTGCAAATAATTCTCTTTCAAATTTTATTCTGGAACCAACAAATGTGTGTATGACCTAGGTCATGATCCCTAGGAATAAGCAGGGCTGTTCCTGCTTGGGTGCTATTTTTGTCAACCACTAGGTGGGGGCAAGGCCGCACCATAGGCAATGCAAACTATACTTCAGCAGAGGTGTCCTGTAGCTGCTGTCTGGTTAGCTGCTCATTGTTTAGGTTTATTTCTGGTGTGCCATCAGTAGTTTTTTTGTCAATTGATATAAATTAATTTTATACATTGTGTTTGTCTAGTAGTTTTTTTTTATCCAGCGGCACGATTAAGTCGCTCAAAATTGGCAATTTTGAGCGACTTTTAAAATCGCGCCACTGCGTGTGAACAAGCGCAGGCGACTTTACGCCTAGCGGGTACGCAGCGCTAACTAGCTAATCGGGGAGATTCGGGCTACAGATCTCCCCCAAAACTCCCCGTCTGGCCTTACCCTTAACAAAACTTTGGGATTATGCTCTGCAGGGTCAAGGATAAGAAATGTCGTAACTATTGTATCCATTTAGAGCTGTTTACAGGGACTGTACCCCCCCCTCCAGCTGTTATAGGGAGAGAATTGAGAAGGTGAAAAATAAACCAGTCAAAAATAAGAGAAACAGCTAATGGAATCAAATGGCACTTCAAAGCATTTAACTACGTGTGTGCAGTCAATTTTCATATGCTGTTCCTTAGTAAAACTATACATTTCTGGTGGTGTCTAAATACTAGTACTGCAGTATTGGCTTTTATTGATTTTTATACCATGTTAGTTGAGCAATTTCTAACTACATGTGTGGGATCTGATTTATGGACCTGAGCTTTTCCAAATATAGTGGTCTAGCTATAGTTTGGAGCAGAATTCCTCTGTAATCATCATCATTTTGCCAATAGTTAATTGATACTTAAAGTTCCTAAACCAGACTGTTTTGCCAACCTGACTGTCCCTTCTCAACCTCTTTCTAATGATGGACTACTGCTGTAGAAATATGGCAGCCCCTCATTAAGAAAAGTAATGTAAAATCATCAGACTAACAATGTTATGATGGATATAAAAAATGGTTTCTGGTATCCAGCTCTCTTTAAGGATACTGAAAGCATTTGAACCCAATAGGATTTGGAACAGTACAAGGAACTCTCTTAATATTACACTAATGAAGAAATCGGTAAAAAAAAAAAAATTGTTTGAAGATTTGTCTTCTGGATTGTGGGCTTCTGGAAGGTAAATCCCATGTTTACTTGCCAAGCTGAAATTAGGTTACGTTTAATGTGTTTTTATACTTCTAGTGTATGCTACAACGTTCTGGTTTGCTATAATGCCACCTATTTTAGCTACAAATTCAAGGCTGCAAAGGTTGCTGCTGGTCATGTACTTTTTCTCTGTATCACATACTTGAGAAGACAAATAGGTGGCAAAATAAGGGTTTCCCTTACCTCTTTAGTATGGAACATCCTAAGTGTTTTTAGCTTATCTACTTTAAACACAATAATTATGTTGCATATTTGCAGATAGTTTAGAAGTCATCATAGGGTCATCATAGGGTTTATTTACAAAGGTTTATGAGAATTTTTTTATAAACTGCAGCTCTGAACCCATGGCCATGTTGTGTTTCTCCACTTTATAAAAATACCACTAAATTAACATGCTAAAACAAAACCCTAACATTTAAAAATCCAAGGTTAGCTTGTAGTCCTACATTAAGTGAAATGGCTCAGAGGAAGTTGACAGAACTGGTTGTACAGACTGAGGGGTTTTCACTCATATAAATTATATGAACAAGAGTCTCCTGGGATCTTGCCTTTACCCTGATAGCATCTCAGATGCTTGGTCTAACTTAAACCCCCACCACTATGCTGTCTGTTGATGGTAAATGCAGAAACCTTGTTTTTAGAAGTTTTAAGGAAAATAATTTCCCCCGCTTATGCTGCAATTTCAGTGCCGTTCTTTGGCCGCCACCTATCCAAATTGCTTTGTAAAATGAAAAAACCAATCCACATCAGAGATTAGATGTTTTGGAGCATCATACATCAGTGTAATAAAGACTTATCTCAAATTTGGTTTTGTAGTAAAAAAAAATCCCCCACAAGGGATCATGGTTTCCCTTTTAAACTGGTACAAATGTATTGTACTTGCAATAATTCTGGGGTTTTATGAAAAAAAAAAAACCCAATTCACAATGTTGATAATTTTTAAAGGATAATGAATTCGAGTCTCAAGATTTAAGTGATCAAGATGGCAATGATGAACTAAAGGACTCTGAGGAGAATGAAGAAGAAAGTGCTACTTTTGTTAATGTGCTATCCACCGAAGAAGAAAAGGAAACAAAGCAAACATCACATTGTGACAACCCTGAAAGAGGGTCTGACATCCAGGTATTAATATCATTTTATTTTTAGTATGGTTATACGGATAGAGTTAATTTAGGCATTAACATGGAAATCATTCTGCCTCTGAAAATCATAACTATTATCCCATGTTAAATTTAGTATTCAAATATGTTCCTGCTTAGAATTTCACCGGGAAGCTATAGCTAAAACACACACTTCTTCCAAAAGTAAGAACATAACTGTTTTAGGTTTTTTTTTTTTTTTTTTTTTTTTGCACTGGCTTACAGGGGGCTAGAATGTATGTATCAAAAACCAAGCAGTACCTGCATTGCCATCTTAAACTGTAGCTTCCATTAGATTTTGAGATAGAGATGGTTATTATATGGTGATTTGGCAAAATCGCATTGGAAAGTCAGTGGTTCCTATAGTAAATAACAAGCCATAGAGCTGTTGTACTTTATTATTGCAATTATTTTTAACGCACGTCCCATTCATTGAGCTCCTGTTGAAAAATAGCTCAATACGGTATTAAGTCTTCATTAATTATTTCAAATTCAACCCCTGAGAATGAGAATGTTTAACCTCAAATCAGACATTAGTCTGCATTTAGACAAATATTTTTGAGCACAAATAAGGTTATGCACCACAGTTTGGAACATTTGTTTTAGAAGGAATCTGTTCTTTAGATATTTTTTTTCCTTTTAGTTTAAAATGCTTCTAATGTAATGGTTTTCTGTGTATATAATACAGCTTTACAAAAATAGGTTGCAATTGAAAGTTCAGAAGTGTTTATTTTCTTATCAGTATCTATTGCCTTTTAAAACATTTCTTTTCGCTACACATGCATTTAAATCACTCAATATAAATGAAGAAAACCAGAACGGATTTCCAAATAAACCCCTCAGTGGACTCCATGGAGTACATTTTGCTACTTCAGGTTTAATTGGTTGCTAAAGTAATTGCAGCAGTTGCCACACATTTATATGTTGATTTTAAAATATGCTTCTGAAATATGTCCTTTTATTCCTCCCTGACATTGTATTTGGCATTCCATTGATTTGGATAATGTAAAAAAAAAAAACCAAAATGGAATGCTTGTACATGTGCATTAACATGTTCTATGCAAAAGTTAATAGCAGAAGGAAGCCTATGCTAGGCTACTTTACTAATATTTTACAGGTTATCCAGAATGCTTGGGACCTGGAGTTGTCCAGATAACAGGTCTTTTGGTAATTTGAATCTTCATACCTCAAGTCTACTAGAGAATCATGTAAACATCAAATAAATATAAAAGACTGATTCTTCTCCCAATAAGGATTATATCTTAGTTCGGAAGTACAAGGTACTATTGTAAGGGCCCTTACACATGGGCGTTTTGGACCTGCGCTCCCCTGCATTGCGTTTGGCTGCGTTCAGCCGCAGGGGAGCGCAGGTATAGATGCACCTCATTCTTTTCAGTGAGGTTGTACCCACGAGACGCGTGTAAGCGCGGAACGCAGGTTCAGACGCAACATGCTGCATTTTTCCTGCGTTTGGCGCCTACATGCGTTCGTGTGGGTACAGCCACATTGAAAATAATTGAGTGCGTCTATACCTGCGCTCCCCTGCGGCTGAATGCAGCCAAACGCAACGCAGGGGTGCACAGGTCCAAAACGCCCGTGTGTAAGGGCCCTTTTTTAAAAACTTTGTGTATAAAATGGAGTCTATGAGAGAGCCTTTACCTAATTTAAGGCATTCTGGATCACTGGTTTCCGGATAAGTGATCCCATACCTGTATTTTGTCTAGATAACACTGGATGTTGGTTATAGTATTTTTTTTATTTTTTTTTATTAATGCAGAATCAGGGGAAGACAAGTGCCAACTCTTAAGTAGCATCTAATATAGTATTAAAATTATAAAACAAAAATCCCTATATACCCCAGTTTCATTCTTCTGAAAAGTATTTATATGTAAAACATTTAGTGAAATGTATCTTGTTACTCACTCCAGTTATATTTGAATTCCTTGTTTTTATAAGACTCCATACAGTTCAGTATCTGTATACATGAAGCCATGTCAGTGGGAAGTTCTTTTGAGGCAACAGTTCTGTCCACAATAGAACCAGAAGCACAGTTCAGGACTGACTAGCATACATAGCTGCTTGAAGTATAAAGTATAGAAATGTGCAAACGATGGTAAACTGATGGCTCAACCAGACACGTGCATTTATGTTTTAGCCAAAAATGTAATGTATAACGGCTGGAGTGACCGGATGTGGAACAGAACACTGCTTCTGCTTTTCAGTTCTGTGACTTGAAGGGGGTCCATGCGACACAACTGTTCAGTGAGTTTGCAATTAATCCTTAGCATTCAGCTCCGAAAGCAACAGTTATGTGGCCCCCTTCAAGTCACTAATTGGTCATTGCCTGGTAACCAATCAGTGGAAACCAATTGAGTTGCAAAGCAGGAAGTAATGTTTTGGCTATTGTGTTCCATATCCAGTCACTACAGCCTTTATACATTACATTTTTATCTAACTGTATTAGAAACATCTTTTTATTTTGTACAGTCTATCCATTTACCCAGTTTTTATTTTTACACTGAACAATTCCTTTAAAGGGACACTAAAATATACAAGATTGTGCTTTCTACAGCTAAATGGTAGATGCTGTAGGACTGGCTAGACATGTTTATAATTTTGACCAAATATGGCCCTCCTGAAACAAGATTGGATGCATGGAGTTTACCATGATTCAGAGAGCACAGACCATCTCCTTTCAAGTGCACTCTTGGCCCCACACCCCACTATGTAGGGTAGTGGATAGGGGTTTTTATTATGGGGTGGGGATTAGTTCTCCTCTAAAATCAAGATTAACCCAGTTTCTAAATGGACTTTGAGAACTGTTGCTGATCTTTTTATAGCGTGGATGACACTCCTTGGTATAATGTTCTTTCTCAGTCTTAATTTTGTACAAAGTTACCAGTTGTATCTAATAACAGGCCTTCTCCTTCTGAGCAAGATACTACTGGAAAACGATTCATTGAATTTGTGTGGAACGAGCTGTGTTGGTGCAAGACGAGCCATGTTTTTAGAAAGGTTTTAAAGTATCCCGATTTTGAACGTTGGCTGATACATTGCACTTTATGAAGGGACCAAGGAGAGTCGGTAGTCTTTTACTTGTGTTTCTACAATTGACGGAACAACCCTACTTTTGTTTAGTAGCCAACTGAATATCCGAACAACTGTACAGCCTCTGCTCAGGATTGTCTTTTGTACATTGTTTTCACAGTGACTAGCCGAGACAAACTTGTTGAGGTAGCCAAATCTGGCCAGGCCCACCCCAAAATGATTTAACTTTGCTATGCACTGTTACCTGCTTATAGCCAAGGGAAAGAAGAGTTTAGGGCTTTACTGTTAAATTGATTTCTTTTATCATGCTCTGTTTTGTAAATTCCTACCTCCCCCATGTTTTGCATGTTTGCTTTATTCTAGTTTCATACCTCCCAACTGTCCAGTTTTCTATGGAACAGTCTCAATTTTTAAAGCTCAGCCCTCAGTCTTGGCTTTACTTAAATGTCCCAATTTTTTTTTCCCCTCGAGAAAAAGATGCAAAGTTTCTGAAACAATTAAAATAGTAATAAAAAATAATTGGCAAAGAGCCAGAACAGCCAGAAGCTGCACTTGGATACAATTTAAGATGAGAAAAGCAATAATTGTATCTATTTAAGATAAGCAGGTATCTTGGGAGAACTGAGAATAGCAGCTTAAAGGGCAATTCAATTTCATTAGCAAAACTGTTATAACAAAACGTTGCACTAAATTGTGTTCAAATGTTCATGACCTGCCACATTTTGTAAAATGGACATGGTAATTAAGGGGTGTGGTCATAAAATGGGCGTGGTCATAAAATGTTTTTTTTTCTCCTTTTTCAAATTTGGGAGGTATGTGTTTTCTATAATAAAGGACATTAATAAGTTGGTCTCTTGCAGCATTATGTAAAAACATAGACCACTTTGTGATCTCCAGTGTTTACACTTGAAATCTTCAGTTGTTAACTCCTCAACTTCCTAAAGCATGCATAAAGAATACTGAAAGAGCAATAGAACGGCATGCAAATATATAGGTTAACTGCCTTTAAAATAAAATCTTGCACAAAACGAAGTATTGGTTAATTGCCTCTTTATACATCTTTATATTGAAAATATGTAGGTTGGGTAGCTTTGGCTCTTGTTAGAATTTTACAGTATTTGGATGCTAAATGCACACAAACCATAATGAATGATTGATTAATCAAACTGTTTCAGAATATTTCAGACATAGTATGCATTCTATTTCTACAGCAGTGATACTAAGGTGCTGCTTAATTTTGGATGGATTTCATTCTATAAGGCCAGCATGACTGGGGTGCCAATGTAGTAGACAGACCTTTTTTAATTGTCACTAAGCTGTTTAAATCCTTGTACATATTTTTATACAGATGTGTAAATGTTTTTATACTTTGCTGTTTCTTGATATTAATTTGTATTTTTCCATGCTGGTCTGGAACCTCGCCTTACTCAATCTAATACATTTTATTTTTATTTAAATTTTCAGGCAGAAGAAGCAGAGGAAGATGAAAAGAAAGGTTAGTTATTTTTGGTGTCTGGCTAGGTATTTTTCACACTCAGACTTTGACACAGCTTTTATTGCAATGTAGTTGCATAATTACATAATTTTCACCAAGACGTGGTGCTAAGTGAAACCAACTGTTCAGATAGACTTTTGCAGACTTTTTTTTATTCCTTTACGGTAAGTTATTTTATTGTAATGTAATTTCTACTATGGAACAACACCTCCAATGACCTCTACTACAGTTAATGAAGTCATGATGTTTATATTTGGAATATACTTTTGTGGAGGGACTATTTTGGATGGATATCTGCCTTGCCTTCTCATGGATTGAAAGTTTGATATTTGAATTCTTATGGAAGCTTTCATGAAGAGGATCATGGAACTTAAAACAGTGTCTGGCTCAAGATGATGTACTAGAATCATACTGGCATTTTGTCATCGTTGCAGCACATGGACAGATGAACATATTTGATGCACACTATACAAGACTTCATTTTTGTGTTTCATAAGGAACAAAGTCGATTTTTGGACATACTTTTCCCAACAATGTGAATCTAGTAGAATGGCTGGGGAAGGTTTCAGAAAACTGCTCGTCTTAAACTTCTTTACAGCTGGTCAGTGAAGACTGTGTGGTCAATTTGTACACATAACCAAAAATATAAACCTTCATTTCTGGACTGCCAACATGGTGAAGAAGGGACTTGTATTGTATCTTACAAGAGACCTTGTAAAACTTTTTCTGACTTGAAATTATGAAGATTTCTGATAAGGAAATGTACAGAAGAAGAATTGGAATCCTGGAGACTTCATCCTTTCTACTATAATGCCATGAAGAATGTTCCCATAATTTTAGTTTTATACCATTTTAAGATTTGTGTTCCTAATCTTCCTTCAACTTATAACCAGATTTGTTTTTCTAGGTCCTCATTTTAGGTTTTGAATTTGTGTAAACGTCTTATTTTGCCATGTTTATTCCTGTTAAATCCTCTTAGATGTAACAGGTTCTGGTGATGTCACACAAGAAATATCTAAACCTCTTCACTCAGGAGAGAATGAATCAGAACTGAGAATCAAAGAAGAAATGGAAACTAGCACCTCTCTGAAAGAAGCTGAGGATGATAACGTATCTGTCACAATCCAGGCTGAAGATGCTATCACGCTCGATTGTGATGGAGATGACCTCCTAGAAACAGGTAAAAATGTGAAAATTGCAGATTCTGAGACAAGCAAGCCAAAAGATGAGCAGGAAGCGAGTGACCCCAAGGATGGCCTGGAGGATCAAAAGGATATGATGTCCGAGAACCAGAAAGATGATAAAGAGGAGAGTGGCAAAGGAGATGCCATTAAGAAAGATGGTAGAGAAGCTTCAAAGAAAACTGAATCTGGAGACAAAGACAAGGATTCTCAGAAGAAAGGTGCCTCTTCTACAGGGGCTACTGGTCAAGCAAAGAGGTTTGTCTTTATATGTCAGTTCTTTACAGTACTGATTATCCGCGTTCACTAAGATCACTCTACATTAAGGGGTAGCATCAAGAATATAAGTAGTAACTTGAGTATGGTTTTTTTTTTTTTTTGGTCAAGTAAGTTATTATTTTTTATTTAGTTTTTTTTTATTTTTTTAATTCAAGATATTCCTGATCTGTTCTACCAGTCCTATAATCGAATTTCCAGCACTTTGTTCCCCCCCCCCTCCCCCCAAATTGACGAATTTCTAAAAGTTCTTGGGATGATGCCAAGGATGAGAACACACAATGAAGTCAAGTCCCACTCTTGAAATCGATCGAAGATTGCCATTTTTCCACACTGAATAGAATATTCAGAATCTAGACCTTCGGGCATCCTGGGGAAAATCAGATCAAGAAACTTTAAGGGAATCAATTGTTTCTAAGAACCAATTCTATCATTTCAAGGCATTATAACTATTTTGGGCCTTTGTTGCTTGATTTTTATTTATTTTTTTAATCTTTGTAAACCATTGCAGGACTGAAGTGTTTTTGATTTTTCACTTTATTTTCCTATATTACTTGCTTTTTGTAGCTCCTCCAAAGATGCTAAAGAAAGCAAGTCAACCTCCAAAGAAGATAAAGGTAAGACATTCTCTAACTTCGGCAGTTATACACAGATTATTCACTGCTTCAAAGAGAAAACATATCCTGCTTTTTGGCATGAGCTCATTCAGTTTGCTTTATTCAGAAAAGGTGCATGAGATCTGCACTTTCAAAAAAAAACAAAAAAAAAACTAGTTTAATTGGGCTTGAAGAGAATCTATGCATCACCCATGATGGAAAGCAGAGGGTCCTAAAGCTATCACTTCACTAGTGATCCCCAACCAGTGGTTTGTGGGAAACACGTTGCTCGTCAACCCCTTGGATGTTGCTGCCAGTGGCCTCCAAGCAGGTACTTATTTTTGAAATTCTAGCATGGAGGTGAGTTTTGGATACAAGTTCCAATATACTGCCAAACAGACCCGCCTGTAGGCTGTTAGTCCGCATAGGGGCTATAAAATAGCCAATCACAGCCCTTATTTGGCATCCCCAGGAACCTTATAATGCTTCTGTTGCTCCCAAACTCTTTATATTTGAATGTGGCTCACGGGTAAAAAAAGGTTGGGCCCCCTGCATTACACTATGAGCCACCTTTATTAAGGTATGAATGGTAAATTTGAATTTTCTAAATTTTTTTGTCAAAACTCTCTAATTTAAAAACACCATCTCAAATGCAAATTACAATGTCCGGTTTATCACAGGAATTGTAATTCTAATATTCACCACCTAAAACCTACACCTACAGAGTTAATTTAAAGGTCAATAGCAGTGGTCTGTTGAACCATTTGAATATGTTAATTGCCTTCCTGACAGAATTTAATTTTTTTTTCCGGAAGAAAACTCTATTTGAACTTTTGGGTCAGGACTATTCAGTCCAATAGATCGAGGTTCTTTTTAATAACCTCCCAATCGAGTTTTGAGAACATTATGATTTATTCGAGTAAAAACAAATTCAAAATTCAGCCTTTTATAAATAACCCCCTATGACTTGTAAGAACGATCTCCGTTTCCTTTCACTTCATTGAATCAATGTATGAAAAAGTTGGTCTATTTCTTGGTTTGTTTTTGTATTCTTAAATGCAACAGAATACGCTTGTCTAACCTCATTAACAATATATTTATGGGATTTGTTCACTGAAAATTTCTTTAGAATGTGTTCAAATAATTGTAGTACTATTTCCTATACGACAAAAGTAATTATATATTTTTCAAATGTTATTCTTTGCTCCAAATCAAGAGACTCTTTATCTGAAAAACTACAGTCCTAAGACTATGAAGATATTCATTCCAGTCCTAAGTTTTATAGCTAGGAACCATATATGTATAATGTTTAGTTAAGTATTAAAAGATCAGTTGAGTGTACAAATCAAAACTGGATAGATATACTGTACTAAATAAGAAATGGTTTCAATATAGTTGGCTAAAAAATGTAACGTATAAAGGCTGGAGTGGCCAGATGTCTAACCTAATAGCTGGAACACTACTGCTTTACATATCTAACTTTTGTTCAATGAGCGACTGGAGGGGGCATGACTCGTAACTGTTTTTAATCTTTCCCATACTAACTATATTGAAAAGTTTTTTTTACCTAGTTTTTATTTTTGCACATAGCCCTTTTTAATGCAAGAAAATGCCTTCTGAAAATAGGCGTCCACACAGCTCTGTCTTAAAATTAGGCGCCTTAAACCTCACTTAATGACAAGATATTGCTCAAAGGAATCCTCATACTATGCTGTTATTTCCCTTATTCTTTCAGTATTGTGTATACCACTTAACATTACTAAATAGCCCTGAGCACATTGGAACAATTAAAATAAACCATTCAATACGTTGTGACAAATTACATAATCAACCACCTGTTCTAAAATAAGCACTGTACACGTGGTTAGGACTGTATGTCTTAGATTATTGCAAATAAATGAAGTATTCCCGTCCTCCCCGCAAAATGAAAATGTTAATCTGCTTAACAATTTTTCTCTTAAATATAGCTAACGAGGTTAAAACTAATCAAATATTTTAACCTTTTTCTCTTGTAACCCCGATTTCATTTTGGGAATCAGCCTGGTGATTCACAAATGACTACAGTTGTATACTATAGGAACTTCTTGCAGTATTAGATGACTTTGGGTCACTTAAAGGGCACCTATT
>CM044436.1:46070351-46081154 GCA_024363595.1 Xenopus borealis
TTTTTTTTTTTTTTTTTTTAAAGGTACTCAGTGCAAAAGTTGTTACCAATGCACGAAGTCCAGGAGCAAAATGCTATGGAATAGTAACAATGTCATCTAGTGCTGATGTGGCTAGATGCATCTCTCACCTTCACAGAACAGAATTGCATGGCCAGCAAATCTCTGTAGAAAAGGCAAGTCTGGTTTCTGTTAATGTTAATCTTACTGCTTTTCTTTTCCATTATTGTGCTAAGTTATGTCTGTTTTACAGGTGAAAAATGATCCTTCCAAGAGAGACGTTAAAAAAGATGGTGATGAGAAACTTTGTTCTGGTAGAACATCTGGAGAGAGAAAATCCTCTGGAGGGGACAAAAGCAGCAAGTAAGGATGCTATATAATCAAGGCTGAAACTTGCAAATATGTCATTTCTGTTGTACAGCACTGCAAAATATGTTGCTGTGTTACTTGCCCATGCTTTTTAGGAATATTTTGAATGTTAACAGTGGAGAAATAGCCGTACACATTTACAGTCCTATGAAAAAGTTTGGGAAACCCTCTCAGCCTGCATAATTTACTCCTTTCATTTCCCAGGAGCATAGGTTGTTTAATGAACAAAGATTTTTAGTGAAGCCGTATTCAGTTGTATGAAACTAAATCAAATGTGAAAAACGGTCTGTGCAAAATTTGGGGTCCCTTGTAAGTTTGCTAATTCGAATGCAAGTAGTACTCAATACTGTTTACTGGCAACACCAAATTGGTTGGATTAGCTTGTTAAGCCTTCAACTTCAAAGGCACATGTCCAGTCATGGGAAAAGGTACAGTATTTAAGGTGGCCAACTGCAGTCTGTGCTTCTGTTTGACTCTCCTGAAGAGTCCTCAAAGCAACTCTCATAAGATCTGAAAACAAATATTGTTCAGTATGATGGTTCAGGGGAAGGCTACAAAAAACTATCTCAAACTGGCTGTTTCAACTGTAAGGAATGGAATCAGGAAATGGCAGGCCAAGAAAAATACAGGAGCGGCATATGCGTTGGATTGTGACAGTGGTTATAGATAATCCAAAGATCACCTCTAAAGACCTGCAAGAACATCTTGCTGCAGATGGTGTATCTGTACATTGTTATACAAGTAAGCACAATTTGCACAAAGAACATCTGTATGACAGGGTGATGAAAGACTTGCGCACACCAAAACAGTTGCTTGTTGTAAGCAAAAGCTCATTTAGACACCCCAGTTATTTTGGAACTGTGGACCGATGAGACAAAAAATGAGTTATTTGGTCATAACAAAAAGCGTTTTGCATAGCGGAAGAACACCGCATTCCAAGAAAAACACCTTTTACCTATTGTCAAATTTGGTGTAGGTTCCATCATGCTGTTGGGCTGTGTGGCTAGTGCAGGGACTGCAGCCCTTGTTAAAGTCGAGAGTCTGATGAATTCAACCCAATATCGACACATTCTTCAGGATAATGTTCAAGCATCCATCACACACTGATCCTAAACACACTTCAAAATCTACAAAGGCAAGAAGTACAATATTTTGCAATGGCCATCACGGTCCCCCAACTTGAAAATCATTACAAATCTTTGGGATGATTTGAAGCAGGCTGTCCATGCTTGGCAGCCATCAAATTTAACAGAACTGGAGATATTTGTATGGAAGAATGGTCAAAAATACTGCCATCCAGAATCCAGACACTCCTCAAAGGCTATAGGAGGTGTCTAGAGACTGTTACATTTGCAAAAGAAGGCTGAACTAAGTATTGATGTAATATCTCTGTTGGGGGTTGCCAAATATAAGCAAATATGCATATTTTCTGTTAATCTGAAACTTTGTCACAGCTGAAATACTACAGTTTACATAAGGCATGTTCTATATTAAAAGGAAGTTGCTACTTTCAAAGCTCAGCTAATGATAAAAAAACTCCAAAGAATTAAGAGGGATTCCCAGACTTTTTCATATGACTATGTATGCATATATCTTTTTTTGGTAGATATATATAGCTACCTAACCTGCTTTGAAGCTTACCTAGTTATTTGCAAGTAGCTGTTCTATGGAACCTCATAGTGCTGCCAAACTGCTGTTTTGTGATGGGGAATGGCTTTAGTCTTTTAACATTTTGAAGTTAAAGTGGACCATTTGCCAAGCTGTAGTCCAGTTTCCAAATTCTTTACAAAATGAATTGAACATTTTCAAGTTTATCATGAATTTTTAGTTAAGCAAAAAAATCAATTCTTTGACAAAAAATCCTTGACAAAGTTAACTCTTTAAGTTAATACATAAATATTGCAATAAAATCTTTCCTCTGGTTGTGCACAGGGTTTTAAAAAGGCGATGTGCGACTTTGCACTTATGTGCGTGCGTTAATCCCCTTCTAGCCGACTTCCTTTTTAAAACCAGCAGTTACTTGCCGACTTTACAGAAGATTTTCATCCTGTATTCTCCTCCCTTTTGGTTAGCATAGTTTATTTCCCTAATTGCTGCGAGCAGAGCAGAATAGGAGTGAGCATCCGCACACTGACTTTGTGGGGGGTTTTATTTGGTCCTTGACAGATTTAAGGCTGACCTGTCTATCTAAGAGCTGCAAGCAATGTAGGCAGTAAATAATAGTCGCACACTCTCATGCCAAAAATGTAAAAAGGGGAGACTAAGGCAGGTTTAAAATCGTCTGTAAAGGAAAACTATATCCCCAAAATGAATACTTGAGCAACAGATAGTTTATATCCAATTAAGTGGCATTTTAAAGAATCTCACCAAACTGGTAAATATATTTTGGTAAATATTGCACTTTTACATCTCTTGCCTTGAACACCATTTGTGATGGTCTGTGTGCTGCCTCAGATCACCTGACCAGAAATATTTCAGCTCTAACTGTAACAGGAAGAAGTGTGGAAGCAAGAGACAGAACTCTGTCTGTTAATTGGTTTATGTGACCTAACTTTATAGTTTGGTATGTTTGTGTGCACCGTTGAATCATATGATCCCAGGAGGCTGTCCTTTTTAAAATGGCAATTTTTCTATTTATGATTACCCAATGGCACATGCTACTACAAAAGTATATTATTGTGAAAATGGTTTATTTAAATGAAGCAGGGTTTTACATAGGAGTTTTTTTTTTTAATGAAATATCTTTTTATAGAGACCAACATTGTTCGGGGGGGGTATAGTTTTCCTTTAAAGTTTGCAAGTAACTTCTTGTTTCAAAAAGTTGGCTTGCAGGAGATTGGAGCTCGCATACAAGTCACCATATCGCCTTTTTAAAACACTGTGCACAACCGGAAGAGAGATTTTATTGCAGTATTTCATATTAAATATTTGTTAATTTTGTCAAGGATAGTCATATTAATGGAGGGCAGAGCAATTGATTTTTTTAACTTGTACATTTTTAGTCAGACTGTCTTGACACCCAACTGCTGAATGAAGAGAAACAGATGCTGAGCGAGAAATAGTGAATATAAACTTGACTATTTCAGAAAGTTGTTTGATTGTATTCAGTATGCTGAATCTCATTTAAAAATTTTTCATTTTCACGATAGTCTTTAAGAAATGCATGCAATAGCCACATAACAATTGTAGAAAACATTTCAGGATCAATTGGGCAATCACACCATTTAATGTTGTGTTTTTCAATCTTCTCCATCTACAGTACTACAACCAATTGCAGTAGTAGTCTGCTGTATTTAGAATGTTGAAGGGTAACTGGCTAACGTGTTTAGCCTGAAAACTGCAAAATTTAAAAAGTTTGCATGTCGTCACTGGGGCATTAATAGGGCTGTAACTGCAACTGTGCAAAGATCAGCGGCCTATGTTTTCTGTGCAGGTCATAGATTTTTTGCAGCATATATATATTCCCTTGTTTTAAGAACAACTTTTTTAATTTCTCTACTTCATACTTGCTTGTGTAAATCTGTTTTTTTTTTTTAAATTACAGAACTCAAAGTTCAGTGAAAAAAGATGATAGGAGATCCTCTGACAAGCCAGAGAAAAAGGATGGCAAAGAACTCAAAAAGGATAGCAAGGAGCATAGTGAAAGTGCTACCACTGTGCCTTCTCCTGAATCTTCAAAGAAGAACGAAGAAAGGAAAAAAACAGGTGAACAATGTCAGAGCAGTGATCATGTTCAAATTATCTTTGCATTGATGAAAATGTTCTGTGGCAGCCAGATATTTGGCCATAATTTGTAAATTTTGACACTGGTCTTGCTCCCTCCCTCCACCAAGGCTTTTAACTTTTCATTTCATGTTATTAATAAGTACAGCATTAGAACAGCTTATAGTGTACAAAATAATCCTCTGTATATTCATGCATACAGCGGTTATAGTGACTGTCTTTACAAGGGACACTTCCCATTGCTTTGAAATGAAGGTGGTAATATTGCTTGCTAAATGTGGATTTCACCTATCACAATTTTGTTTTTAATTGCCATCCCTTAATGTACTTCATGTTACTCCTTTAATTTTTAGGTATTGCATTAGTCATTATACTCGTGTGCCTATGATATGAGATGTTATTTTTGTACTTTAATATTGCAATTTTTTTTTTGTGTTGTCATGATAATAGTAATACAACATAAGTTTCACAGTGAGAAATATCTGCACAATTCTGCCTCTCATTGTTTCATAGAACGTGTGGGGATTGCAGAATATGGAGCAAACAAGCTCCAGTTTAATCTTACAAAAACAGTTTAAAACGCTTCATAATCCTTCATATTCCGTAACTAAAATTATTAAAATGCAAGTTTTAAAAAATGTGTTTTCTCCATTGTCTGCTTGGTGGACACGGGGGCAATAGCTGGCACTACTAGGAGGTAGGACACAACATAAAAAAATGAAACTCCTCCTACGTCGGCTATACCCTAGGCGGAGCCACATTAGTTTTAGTTGTGTTTACAGATTCATGCTGCTTATGTTCAGTTACTCTTGACATGAATGAGATGATCAGGACCCCTACACTGAGTAGTTTGTCCACTTACTGACATCTTACTACGTAGGAAACGGTCACCGGGGTCATTAGCTTGGCTAAGACCACCAACCTAATATACCTCTCCTTCCCATTAGTGAGAGAGTCGACTGCCAGGAGACAATAAGAAGCAAGGCCATGCAACTCGGGGAAGGTGAGTAAACTGCCAAGTTTCAAACCGGCGTTCCCTGCTTCTGGCTGTAAAAGTCACATACCTCAGATATAGGAACTGCGGAATTTAAGCTGCGGTGCGGGGAAGACTATTTTTATTTCAAACTCCACTCTTACGGGTCTTCGGCAGTTAGACTAGACTAATGTAGTCAAAACTGTCAGCCTCAGGGACATCCCTACATCCAGTATTGGCCATAGCATGGGTCAGTAGGGCCATGCAAGCTTGGAACAAATCACTTGCTCAAGCAATATTGGAAGGAGCGCCACGTCACAAGATATCCCAGTGGGCTTCTCAGATTAAGGAGGTAAATGACTACATTTGTGAGGCTTCACTAGATGCAACTCAAGTAATTCCTAGGACCTCAGCGCTTTCTGTAGCAGCTTGATTATCACTATGGATGATACTTTGGTCAGCAGGCCTCTCCTCAAAAAAAGTCACTAACCTCCCTCCCATTTAAAGGGAAACTCCTGTTTGATCTCGACAAGATAATTAGTCAAGCAACAGGGGGAAAGAGTTCACTCCTTCCTCAGCCAAAGACTCGTCCTTCCTTTCGTAGGGGAAAATGTTTTTTTGCCCTTCACAAAGTAAGACGGGCAGGACATCTCCACCATGTCGGTCATCCTCCGGCAGAGGTCGATTCATTGTCAAAGCCAGATCCTCATGGCAAGCTCGCAAATAATCTTTCAGACCTACCGACAAGCAGACCTCTGCATGACTGGGTCCTACGCCCGCACAACCTGATCCCCTTAGGAGGAAGACTGAGACATTTTGCAGACACTTGTCTCACACACAAGACCCCTGGGTTCACGAGGTTGTAACGTGGGGGTACCATTTCTTTATGTCCAGACTCACTCAAGAACTGATCAAATAAAGAACCTTTCGAGAGGTTGTTGCCGATCTACTACACAAGGAGGTTATCATACCAGTTCCTATGGGCAACCTATTCAGGGGCTACTACCCAAACCTCTGTGGATTCCAAAAAGGACTGATCAGCTCGACTTGTACTAGACCTAAAGGGCCTCAACAAGTTTATACACCCACAGAGGTTCAAGATGGAGTCCCTCTGATCCATCATAGCAGCAATGGATCCAAACCAGTTTGACATCTATCGACATAAAGGATGCATATCTACACATTCCCAATTTTCCCTCCCCATCAGAAATACTTGCACTTTGCTTTTCAAAACAGACGTTATCAATTCACAACTCGCCCATTTGGTCTGACGTCCGCTCCTAGAGTGTTCACCAAGATGATGGCAACCACCACGGCAGTGATTCGAAAGGCTATCTCACACCCCATCTTGACGACCCGCTCATAAAGGCTCCCTCTCAAGTGGAGGCCAACAGTCCATCAGTGCTTCTATGAAAAGACTGCAACAACTACAATGGATTATTAACAAGGAGAAATCTTCCCTCATTCCCAGCCAAATCAGTGTGTTGAACTGCATGCCCAGGAAAATCACTAACACAGAGAATATCCCTTCCTCCGGAGACAGTATCTCGTCTACAATCCCTTGGAACCTTAATGCTGGAAAAACTCTCAATTGGTACAAAGCTGCAGTACCATTTGCACAATACCATTTCGGGGAACATCAGTGAAACATACTCGACTCTTGGAGAAGAAAATAGCTACTCCAAAAGTTGCGAATATCACGCAAGACCTGAGCCTCCCTCCTCTGGTGGTTACAGACCAAAAGCATCTCCGGGGGCAGACAACTGGGTGAGCCCCAGTGGAGACTAATGAGGACAGACGCAAGCCTATTCTGATGGGGAGCAGTAATGGAATGAAGTTCAACACGGGGACAGTGGTCCCGAGAAGAAAGTCTTCTTCCAATCAATCTGTTCGCGATCTGGGCGATATGCCTTGGACTGCTACACTGGCAGAAAAGTCTGATGGGACCAGCGGTAAAGTTTCAGTCTGACAACTCCATGGCCGTGGCCTACATAAATCACCAAGGGTGCACCAGCCGGGGAGCACAAAATGAAGTGAACAAAATCTTCGACTGGGCAGAAAACCACCAGGTATGACTGTCGGCCATATACATTCCAGGTCCGAAAACTGGGAAGCAGATTTTCTCAGTCGGCATGCCCTAGACCCAGGCGAATGGGCACTAAAAACAGATATTTCGAAAAATAACTCAAAGATGGGTATTGCCAGACGTGGTTCTCATGGCAACCAGAGAAAACAGAAGGATAGAGACCTTTGCACGGTACCGGGATCCACTGGCAACAGCAGTAGACGCCCTCACTGCTCCATGGAATTTCTGACTAGTCTATGCCTCCCCTCCACTTCCTCTGATTCCTACAATGGTCAAGAGGTTGCTCAGAGAACACACCATGCTGTTTCTGATAGCACCAAAGTGGCCCAGGCACACGTGGTTAGCCGAACCATGGATTTTACCATGTCAACCAGATCTCCTCCAACAAGGGCCAATCTGTCATCCAAATCTAGCAAGCCTCAGCTTGACGGTGTGGCTCTTGATCAAAATCCTGAAGAAAGGTTTCTCAGACAGTGATAAGACACCATGAGAGCTGCAAGAAAATCTGTTTCAGCTAAGTCGTACCACAGGGTATGGTCCATTTACTGGTATTGGTGCCTTCGCCACAACATGGACTTTGAGAAATTCTTCGTGCCATCATTACTGTCATTCCTACAGAACAGTCTAGACATGGGTCTATCTCTTGGGTCCCTTAAGTCCCAGATATCCGCCCTTTCAATCCTTTTTCAAAAGCGACTGGCATTCCTACCAGATGTGAAAACATTCATACAAGGAGTCGCTCATGTTAACTCCCCCTTTTCGCGCACCAGTACCTACGTGGGACCTCACATTAGTCCTAAGGGCATTGCAAAAGGCTCCTTTCCAACCGTTTGCATCGGTCAACATCCAATGGGCTACGTGTAAAACTGTATTCCTATTGGCAATAGCCTCAGCCAGAAGAGTTTCTGAGCTTAGCGCTCTGTCATGCAAACATCCTTTTCTCAATTTCCATCACGACAGGGCAGTACTTCGCACAGTTCCTCAGTTTCTTCCAAAGGTAGTATCAACTTTCCATCTCAATCGGGTAAGTTATCCCAACGTTCTGCCCTTCTCTGACCAATCCTATGGAAAAAGCACTTCATTCCTTAAACCCAGTAAGAGCCTTGAAGTTCTACCTGAATATGGTGCAGCATGTCCGCAAGTCAGAAGCTCATTTTGTCCTCCTCTCTGGTCCAAGACAAAGGGGTGGAGTACGTACTAGGTATACGGGAACCAGGCTTCGGTGGAACAATTATGTAAGGCTGCCACGTGGACTTCAATCCACTCATTCACAAAATGTTATCACTTTGATACTTTTACGGCAGATGACACATGCTTTGGCAGGAAGGTGCTGCAAGCAGCAGTGGCTTTTTCCATGTAAGGGCCGCAATCTCCGCCCTTGCTATTAAGGGACAGCTTTGAAACGTTTCCATTGGCCCTGTGTCCCCCCAAGCAGACAATGGAGAAAAGGAGTTTCCTGTTGGGTGATACCACTCCCCAAAACCACTCCTTTTTGATGTGTGGTGTGTAGTATTGTAGTAGAGAGAAGGATAACCCTGCAGAATATAAAAATGTTTTTGTTTTTTTTTTGTTTTGTTTTTATCTGAAAGGTGGCAAAAGTCCTGGGCAAATGGTGGTTATAGATCAGACAAAGGGAGATCAAGTTTATGGAAGGCCACCAATCCGAAGAGGACGATTTGATAAAGTAAGTGAAATTCTTGTTTAGTATTTTCATGGTTTTGATCTTTAACTTGCTTCTTTTGCTTTCATACCAAAATATATGTTTGGAAGTTTACTAGTACAGCTATGGGACCTGTTGTCCAGAATGCTCAGGACCTGGGGCTTTCCAGATAACTGATCTTTCTGTAATTTGGATAATCATACATTAAGTCTACTACCAGTTCAGGGGCGACCATGTGAATTCACCTGCATGCACATAAAATGCAAGCTGGAAAACGAAGCCTTATTTGCATACTTGTTGTGTCTGCATATATCTGGAGCTTGCTTCCCCAGTTTTTGCCTTTTAAGATATCTACAGTGTAAACAAAGTCCCAGGGGTTTATATTTAATAAGAGCAATATGTATTTATGGACTACCCTTAAAGTCCCTACCAGTATTATAGATGTCTAGAAATTGACAAAAAGGCAGTAAATACTATAGCTAAATTAGTGTTTTAATCCCCCTGACTTTACACATCCGCAAGTTTTGTAAATTGTAGCCTGTTAATACAACCATCCCTGACCTGCTTTGGCCATGGCACACTCTATTAATAGATGTCATTCAGGGAAGAGAACTTTACTGGTGGTACCTTAGGGTAGGGCAGTGGCTATGTGTTGTAAACAATGTTGCATAGAGCTGAATGTCAAAACAAGCATTTGACCTCTTGCATATACATGTAATTTTTTGTATTTCCAGATGAGAAACCGGGAAAAGTTTTTTCAAAACAAGATGAATTTCAGAGAGTTTAGAGATAGAAAAGACATCTTGACCTTTGAAAAAATGAAACAGCAAAGGATCCGGGAGAAAGTGGAACGAATGGAGAGAATACAGCGATTCCGCAGAGCAGTTGAAATGCGAAGGTAAAAATACAATTCTTCATAGGGATACAATTATATTGTCTAAACCTAGAAATATGGTTAGTTTTTTTTTCAAACTGGGACAGGGTTGGTATTTACAGTATAGTTATGTATAAAAAAAAAAGTCTGAAATATACTTGGGGAGGCACATTTATCAAGGGTCGAATTTCAAATTCATGCAAGGTTTTTTTTTCTTTTCTTCTTATTCTTCTAAAACTCCCATAAACTTGAAAATCGAACATTTGAAATTTATTAGTAAAATCAAATTTTCTCCGCTCTAACTGAAGCGACCCCAAAAACTCAAATAGAATTCGATTTGAATTAGAAAATTATAATTCATGAATTGATTATCTAGTATTGAGTACGATCGACTCAATTAGTTAATTGAATTATTAAATGGAAGTGTATTGAATTTATAGTTGAGTTCATGATTTATAAGGATTATTCAACGCAAGTCACTTTAATCTACTAGCACTGGTAATTCATTACTTATAAGCACTAGCACTTTATAATTTATTAGCTTACTATATTTATTTTGATCAAGAGGGGATTTCTTTCTATTTGATTAAAATAACTTCACTGACATAAGTCAGATTTCTCTCTTTTAATCTGTAAAGATAAAAGAGACCAATTCATAACCTACTACCTACTATTCAGAAAGAAATACATTTTTATAGCTATTAAAATGAAAGTTAAAATAAAGTTTGCCCATGGCTTTTTCATAAAATATCCACAAGATTGATTTTTCTATTTTTAGAAGCCGAGAGATGGCTGAAAGAGAATGCCGTGAAAGAGAGCGAATTAGAATAATGCGTGAGCGAGAAGAACTTGACCGCTTGCAGAGAGAACGAGAGAGACTCGAAATAGAAAGGCAAAAATTGGAAAGAGAGAGAATGGAACGTGAACGACTAGAGCGAGAGAGGATTCGCATTGAACAGGTGAGCTTTGGACCTACTGGAATTTGAGTGGGGTAGATCAATATAGAATTAAGTACTGTATATCTCCAACTATATCCCAGCAATCAAACATTTTGTTCTGATCCATTTATTCCATATTTTATTATTTTTTACAATCCAGTGAGAATCCTAGTGATATAGTAA
>CM044436.1:46101597-46158705 GCA_024363595.1 Xenopus borealis
AATCTGCCAGTTCCTGTTGGATCTAGCAAACCATTCAGCGAGCTGACACGGCACAAGGCCAGTTGCCTACAGCGAGGATTACTGCCCACTCTACCAGAGGTATGAGGCCTTCAGAAATCAGGCCTTGGCAGAACAGCTGTGCAAAGCAGCTACGTGGACTTTGGTCCACTCTTTTTGCAAATTTTACCATTTCGACACTTTTTTGCGGCTTCTGACCCTCACTTTGGCAGAAAGGTGCTTCAAGCCGCAGTGGTCTTTTCCACATGGGCCTCACTCTCCCACCTGGGAAATTAGGACAGCTTTGGTATGTCCCCACTGTCCCTGTGTCCCCCAGGCAGACCCCGCTCCCGCCCTGGATTGAGGCTCTCCTGTTTTAATATCAAACATGTTACTTGTTTTTATTTTACTACTACTGTTAAGTTATAAAGGATTATTTGATTCCTGTTGACTTTATTACAAACTGAGTGAAGCTCTGCCTGCTGGGGGTATAGCCAGTGGAGGAGGAGCTAGTTTTTTTATTAGTTGTGTCCTGCCTCCTGGATGTACCAGCTATAACCCTCCACTGTCCCAGTGTCCCCCAAGAGACTGAGGAGAACGATTAAACGGTGAGTACACAAAATCTCCTTTTGCCATTTCACGAATTTTTGACCAAGCTAAAAGGGTCAGATTTGCCCATCGCTATTCGTATTATATTCTATTTCTAATGTTCTATTGGCAGTGCTCCAATACACGGTTTGTATTTTCCTTCTGGATTAATATTTCTGACCATAAAGAGGAACTGATCAGGAGGTGGCGCTGTTGCACAATTCAAGTCAAATTAGCAGTTAAAGGAGAACTACGGCTTCCAAACCAAAATTTGATAAAGAGGCCCACATAACACAGAAGTCCCAATATACCCTTCACAGTTACATGTTTCCTCAAAGTATGAATAAATGCCATTTTCTATGTTGAAATCCAGCTGTTTAATAGTTCTTCTCTTTCTGCATCATTTTAAATCCTGGCAGGGAAGGAGGGACTAAACACTGATGTTACAACTTCTTCCCAGCTTAAAGTTCTGCATGCTGTCTGTATCACCCATAAGGCATTGCACTATGGTGTTCCTATCCTTACTGAAATCACATGTGCTGGGAATTGTGGGGTTTGGAGGATGCAGGCTAAGGACAGATGGCTGCTGATACAAAGTAACAGTAGTCAGACAGTTCAGCAAAGTCAGACAGATCAACAGGAGAGCAGGGGGCTATGCTTAGGGAATTGTTCCAAACCATTAGAAAACCATGAAAAGTCTGCACATTTTAGTTGATGTATATTGCATAGTTGCTTGAAATTAGGTTTACTTTGCAAAAAGCTTAAGTTATGTGGATTTCTCCTTTAATAAATGAATGCATACTGCACATCAATGTTTGCTTAGGGTCACCCATAAAAGAAGAAGCAACCAAAGTGCTAGTATCACTGACCCTTATAAGTATTCAGATGTTTCACTGAAAAAAGATAGATGATAATAATAATAATAGACTTCAAATTGGTTTTTAAAAACAAAACCATTTTATTTAAAGTTATTGTGCTGCAACAAATTCTGGAATTTAAATATATGGCCAAACATATACTGTAATGAACCCTCTGAACTCCCATCTTGTAACGATTCTGCATTTCATTAGGCTACTGTGGCTATTGTTCACACAATTCCACCCAATACTTTCATCATGTGGCAAAAAGATGGAATCCAACTCTTGCCATAGGGACTGGAGATGAGGAAGCAGTTTCCTAATTGTGCAACGTGTCGTTTTCTGCCTGATTACTTTGAGATTTTCTTTATTTTTTCTAGAGTCCAATCAGACATTTTATTTTTTGAACTGCATGTATTTATTTGCTTTAACTGCTTCAGTTCTGCTAATGCTGGTTTGGTGGTGCAGTTTATGGGGGTTTGTGGTTTTACACTGCAGCGCTGTTGTTGCTAAATAAACATTGTCCCAACCCTAACACACAGCCTTGTGTAAAAGCAGCTGCTCAATACAATGTTTCTTTTATAAAGCTTTTAAAAGCTCTTGTTTCCCCCATCCTCTCTGTGTTTAACTTTCTTCTGCTGCAAGAGGGTTTTAGCAGAACTGAAAAAAATGACCGTCAGATTTGATAATTATGTAGGGTTATGCAAAATGGAGGCCTAAGGCCCGAACTGTTAATGCGCGCAGCAAGAAAAGTGCAGCAGTTAAAAGCTCATAATCAACTGCCATTGCTTCCCATTATTATCATTGTGTTTTCATACAGTGCCAACATATTTCGCATAGGGATACATGTAAAATCCAGTGACCACGGCTGATGTGGTGGGGACAGCAACTCCCTGTATACATATCAGCCAACACAGGCTGCTGACTTGAGCACACCACACCATATCAGCAGATTTCTGGCCTATGACTGGGTCCAACACCATGGACTATGACTAAAGCTGGCCAGACATGGGCCAATAAAAGCTGCCAACAGACCATGTTGGCAGCTTATTGGCCTGTGTGTGGGGTCCTATGATGGGCTTCCCCGAAAAGTTGGCCGAATGTCAAGGGTTAAAAATCCTGTTGGTTCGTAGACTGCATCTGTCCTGCAGGACTACCTGCATGATCCAATAATCCAGGTAGCCATCGTTGCAATCTGATCATTTTAACATGAATGAATTAGTTAGTGTGATAAACACAGACATACCCGCTTGTTAAGTGATGGACAAAGCAATGCTGTTCCCATTATTTGGTCCCCAGCTGTTGACGGTGTCCTCAGAGGTGATTATGCAGCTCTTTTTGGGAGAGGCTTAATGCATTGTTCAATTTTGGCCCTTACATATGGGGAAATGGAACTGCTGACTTGGTGTATTGAGTTGGCAGTGAATGTCTGCCATTGTAAGACTTGCTTCAGACACCTACAGTATAGGAAGTGCTCTGAGATGTATGAAAAGTAATACTTACCCAGCAACCCCTTGGTCAGGCACTCTGAGGAATTCCAGGCTCTGTGGATTTCTGTCTGAAGATCCATTAAGTTGCCGTGGTAAATTTGGGTGGTCCGCATGTGAAGTCCTAGAGTTGTTATATGGTCTGGCTGCTTTTGGTGGGTGATGCCCAATTGGGGGGTTCATTATTATCCCATTCTGACGACCTCCTTTTTGGAGAAATAAGTGAAAAATGAGCACAGCTGTTTTAGCACCTGCAAAGATAGTTCTATACATGGAACTTGTTCAGCACTATTAAATGCTGCCTTCATGATTACACTAGCAATTGTTTCATTTGTATGGATGTCTATAAAACATTTCTCCTTCCCAATACTACTACAATGGATTGATCATTGGCAACTACACACCACAGCCAGCAGCTTTATAGAGGGGACCTCGGATCTCAAACAATACAGGGGATGAATATTATTAACATGAATATTACTAATAAGGTAAAACCCTGATATATAGTTAGGCCCATAAATATTTGGATAGAGACAACTTTTTTCTAATTTTGCTTCTGTACATTACCACAATGAATTCTAAATGAAACTGCAACGTATTTCAGCTTTAATTCAGTGGGTTGAACAAAAAGATTGCATAAAACTGTGAGGAACTAAACACAATCACTTCATTTCAGGGGCTCAAAAGTAGTTGGACAATTGATTTAAAGACTATTTCATGGGCAGGTGTGGGCAATTCCTTTGTTATGTCATTATCAATGAAAGCTCTGGAGTTGATTTGAGGGGGGGGTGCTTGTATGTGGAAGATATAACTGCGAACAGACAACATGAGGTCAAAGGAGTTCTCCATGCAGGTGAAACAAGCCATCCTTAAGCTGCACAAACAGAAAAGACCCATCTGATAAATTGCTACAATATTAGGAATGGCAACATCTACAGTTTGGTACATCCTGAGAAAGAAAGCACTGGTGAACTCAGCAACGCAAAAAGACCTGGACGTACACAGAAGACAAAAGTGGTGGAGGATCGTAGAATCATTTCCACGATGAAGAGAAACTCCTTCACAACAGCCAAACAAGTAAACAACACTCTCCAGCTAAGTGCAGTCAAGTTGATTGGGAGGTGTTTCATAATACAAATGGACAATGACCCAAAACATACAACCAAAGCAACCCAGGAGTTTATTAAAGCAAAGAAGTGGAATATTCTTGAATGGCCAAGTCAGTCACCTGATCTGACCCCAATTGAGCATGCATTTCACTTGTTTAAGTCTAAACTTTGGACAGAAAAGCCCACAAACCAACAGCAACTAAAAGCTGCTGCAGTAAAGGCCTGGCAGAGCATTCAAAAGGAGGACACCCTTAGTTCCTGAAATTTTTATGCAATTCTACTCTTACCTCGTGTTTAAAGGGAGAATCTATTACCTGGTGGTGGTGGGGCAGCTCTGCTTGGGTAAGACTTAGATTTGCTAGCGTTGCCTCTTCCATCTGTAATGTTCCGTCTGGTTGGGCCTGCAATTATGACACTCGGTTAAGATTATGAAGGAATGGAATTATATATGTTGATGATTTAGAATGGAATAGCTCTGCTTACGGGAGTTCTTTGGCAGGCCTGGTCCAATGCTGACCTGGAGCACCTTGCTACTGTGTTTCAACACTGCTGAATCTCCCTGTGCTTGAAGAAATTGCACTTGACGGGAACCAGCCCCTCCGCTCCATGGGCCCCAGTTTTCCTTCTTTAACTTCATATCAAGACTGTTATTTTTTAAAAAGTTATATATTTTTTAATATATATATACACACACAATATAATTGTTTTTCATATGAAAACAAACAGATCTAGTGTGGCTTCAGTGGTTTAAACAAGATTATTTTGATTACAATCCATATATAGAACACATCTGCCAAGGAAAACAAAATATTACAGAGTTCCATCAATAATATACTGGTTCCCAATTACATTTAGGATAGCATTCCATATATTTTCCATTTACAGTTACTAAAAAGTAGCCAGAGGAGCCACCTAAACAATCAAACAAATTCTCTCTGATCAGACAACTTCAGGAAAGCTGGCCATACACTGAAATCTAGCCAATGAGCAGTTTTGCTCAAATCAACCACCCACTTGGAGCACTAAATAGAAAAATGATTAAACCCACAGGCCGAATGGGCATCATTTTGTCCTCATACATCTAGAAGGTACTGACAATATTGTCAACCTGTATATATCTGGAATCTACTGTATATATCTGGCATCCTAAACCCAAAATAAAGTAAATTCCTCTTAACCCCTGTAGGATTGAACAGATGTAAGGGTAGGGACAGACGGGGAGATTTTGTCGCCTGGCGTTTTTAGCAGGCAACAATCTCCCCAAATTTCCTTCTCCCTGTCTGTCCCTACCCTAAAGAAACAAAGCACCTTTCGCTTATAGATTCAATTCAGAAAATATATTGACCCTTGGAAGTTGTACTCACCGTCTCCAGGAGTATCGTTAAATGGTAAACAACAAAATCAAAAGATTAGGTTTCTGTGTTACTTGTACAGTTTATCCATCAGAGTTAAGTGCTAGACGGTTGTTGGGGGGCAGGGGCATTAATGAACAGTTGCTATGGGCTAATAGAATTGCACCTATGAATTCCTAACCAAGTAACAAGAGTAGAAATAAAAGACAGATCAGTAAATGATTAGGCTACACCTTTCCAAAAAAAAAAATGGTAAATTAACAAGGTCCATTCTTCATCTATTCGTATAAAGCTTGTTATATAAGGGCAGATGGATTCAGCTGATGTTTAACAATTTGGACATGTTGCTTGACACATGAATGGATATAGAACTGGCAGTTATATGCATTAGAGAAAGATTCTAAATAGATTAAAATAAAAAGTTTACGTACATATTGTTAAATTTTAGAGGTAGTTTTCTTTGAGTCTTTTCCTCAAAGTGCTTTGATAAAAGGCTTACAAACTCTGTCTTGAATAGTGATTCCAGCAGGCTGTCATATTCTTGTTCATGGAGTATAAAGAAATCATCTTGCATAGTGCTGTAAAGAAAGGACCCTAATTAGTTTTTTCAATTTCCACCATTGCTACACAGCAGCTTGTTTATATGAACTATAGTAGTGTTTCTGAAGCAAACAGATCAGTTCTAGCGGTGAAGCGCAACAGTACATGATATTTTCATTACTTTAAAACATTTTTATTTTTTGCTTTTAATATTCCTTTAAAGGGCATGTAAAGGCAAAAATTTAAATCCAATTTTAATTTTCTTAAATGAAAAAGAAACCTATCTCCAAAATACTTTAATTAAAAAATGTGTACTGTTTTTATAAGAAACCTGACTGTATGCAGTGAAAATTCTCCCTTCATTTACTGCTGTGGACAGGAATTGTCAGACTGTCCCTAACTGCTGGGCAGGGAAACAATCACTTATGAACAGCAGGGGGAGCCCCCACCTTACTTCCCAGCCATGCAGAACTCCAGCAGTTTTGTTTTTTCGTTGTTTAGAAAATTTTATGACAATCCTTAAGAAGCCCAGATGACACGGAGCATGTGCACAGTCTTGGTCTTGCAAAGATGTATAACAAAGTTACAAGAGGACAGCCCCTTGTGCCAAAAAAATCATTTGTTTGATTAGGTTTTGTGTGTGTTTATGTTTAGTATACAAAATACAGCATTTCTAGCCTTATTCTATTTTCTATTTCTTTCCTTGTCCTTTAAAAGCTCCTATGCCAGTGAAATGCCAACATGAGAAATACAGATATAGAGCTGGCCTGTATAGGAAAAAGTGCCCAAAGTGCTTAACCCTCGATGTGATTAAAGGGCAAAGCAAGCTGACCTCATCACTAAGCACATTTCCATATACCCACACTGAAACCCCCTAATTAATATGACATAAATGTATGCCAATGAGGAAGATGTATTAGTACAACTTAGAGAATCTACTACTTAGAACCTCTTGTGGAACACAACAGTGGATACACAAATCCCAGTGTTTGGACAAGGAAAGCTGTGTAGTAAAATGGTGGCGACATTATATTTATAGGGTTATTAGAAGATGAATAAGATAAAGCACATTTCTGGATGTAATCCAAGAGAAAAACTGGAAAGTAAAAAAAAAAAAAAGAATATAGTCACGGCTGATTTAATGCAGCTCATGCTAGAAAGTTTTTGGAGAGCAGTGCACTACCTATTAGAGTGGAGCAGAGAATAATGAAATGGCTAAGCAACTATTCCCTTTGTAACGCAGATTTAGCATTCTCTTTTATGAGCCACAATCCAAGGCAAGTGGTATATCCCAAAAAAGTACAAAAGCAGGAGCAGATGTCACTACTCTGTGCCAGAAGGGTGAGAAAATATGAGATAGTATGAGATTATTTTGCTCCTATGCAGACTTTTCCTTGGATCCTTACACTGACGTACGCATGATGACAAGGCTACAATGTTTTACAGATGTTCCCAGCTGCACATCAGCTTTCCAAAGTCATCAGAGCAACTGTTTTAATTGCAGAAATTTGAGGTCTCTCTTGCAGACTTAAATAAACAACACATCGAATTGGCTTGCACCAGTTAGTTCATATAGGGGCAAAACATTACGAGAAATTTTCCCAGGCCTCCCATTTGCCCTCCCCTCCTAAATACTGCAGCAGAATAGTGTAACTGTAATGGACGTAATGCAGTGTTTTATTCATGTCTTGGGTGTATATTTTTTATTTGTATAACGCTCCTTGAGGGCAAAGCACTGTACAGCAAAACAATAAATTAGTAATAACAAACAAGGGGTCATTGAAGTAAAAAGTTATGATTAGTGCATTATTAGAAATACGTGTATTATCCAACCCTTAGGTAGTCATACACAGGCCAACAAGGCATGCTGTCCAACTGATCAGTCTGATTCATCATGAAATGTATGGCTGTCTTTCTATTTTTCAGATTGTTTGGCCTTTCAGCAGCTCCCCTTCTTCATCGTAACCCCCCCCCCACACACACATATAAATATTTATACAAGCTCGTGAATAAATATACACAGTATTTATACATACATATCACATATATAGATAGATAGATAGATATTGTTCCAAAAAAAAAAATAGACTTCTTAGGAGCAGCAAGATAGGTTTTGAGTGGCAGTGGATGGTGTGAAGAGAAGTTGGCTCTGAGAGGAGCGGAGAAGACAACCAGGAATGTATAGCGAGACGAGAAGAAATGTAGTAAGGAGTGAAGGGCATTGATTGTTAGTAGAAGGATTTAATATGCAATCCTTTGCTTAACAGGCAGCATGCTAGGGATTTTAATTCGGGTTGAACATATTTTATCTTAGGGGAGAGCAGGAGAATCCTGGTAGCAGAGGTTAAAAGTGGCCATACACGAGGCAGATTTTTTACTTCCAAAATGACCGATTCCAGAATGTTCAGATAATATCGGTAACTTATGGTATGGTTGATGATGTACAAACGATCAGATGAATGATCGGCCCAACATTATCATTTGCAAAATTGATTGGATGACTTTAAAAACTTTGGTCGTTCAGGAGTAGAATCTGGCAGTGGTGTGAATCACAGACAACTGTTCTTTGCACATCAGGATTAAATCACAAGGCAACGAACGGAAGATTGATTGGAGGGGAGAGAGAGATGGGAGTTGGGAAGACCATTTAAATTGCAATAGTTTAAGTGGGATAAGATAAGGGCATGGATTCGTATTTTAGCTGTTTTTTGTGGAAGAAAGGGGGTGTATCTATGCTATATTGCGGAGGAAGAAGCAACAAGTTTTGGCAGTGTTATTGATATGATTACAGAAAGAGAGGGATTTGTCAACGATGACCTCTGAGCAGCGTCATCAATAGCAATGGTGACAGGAAGAGATGGGCTCAGTTTGGGTGGAAAGACCATGAGCTCAGTTTAGGCCAAACTAAGCTTGAGGTGGCGTTGGTTCATCCAAGAAGAAATGGCTACAAAGCAATCTGCGTAGAGCAGAATACCTACTTCTCTCCCCCACAACCAGTAGTGTGGCGGGAATGAGAGAAGCAGAGACCACCATATGCAAGAGCTGCCTAAATACAATTGTCATACTGAGAGAGCCAGGTATCAATTAGAGCAGGGCTGTCCAACTGGTGACCCCCCTCACCTACCTGCTGTGTTTGCTTACCATGTGTAAGCTTTAAATGGTATCACTAACTGGCCCCTGCATTGTTTAAACCTCAAATTCAGACTAACCCCCTGTCATCCCCCTGCATTAACACCTGTGACACCTCTTTTGTCCACACCCCTAAAGCCCTGTACTGTTCACACCTGATTGATATCTGAATGAGCCCCCATCAGGAGATGAGTATTTGGGGTCATACATGGCATTCAATCAACATTTTACTTCACTATAAATTTCATTTTTGTACATGTTCTTTGAAACTTGAGATGGAGGCATCATTACAAACATATTTATATTAGCAACACTTCCTTAAAAACAGATGAAATCACAACGCCCAAATGCTTGGTGAGAGTTAACATTGAAAACTACCGGCTTCATTTACAGGTGCATAAAAAGGCCCAGGGCCTAAATGCCTATGGCATGTGTTATGTACTGTGTAATATGTTACGCTCCCCATCTGAAATCTCTGTGCTCTGCACCTTACACAACTACAATTTGCATCTCTTAGTGCTTGCCCTCTACATTCAGTAAATAATCCCTGTAAGGTGTAAATATGCACCTATGGAATTCAGTCACTTATTTTGCTTGCCTGGATAGCCCAGGGGGTAAGCTCAGCAACCACTACATATGTAAATGTTAGGTTAAACATTGTAACCAAAGGTGACAAAGCAAAGGTAACTCTATGCACATATCCATATGAAGAATATCCATGCATCTTAATTTTACAGTCTAAAGTAGACACTTACCTTAAAGAGACTGAAAGAATCCGTTCTACATCAATCTTTTTTTTCAAAACCTCTTTCACCAGCCCCTTCTCTGGACCTTGTTTAATTTTTTCCCGCCCAATCAGGTAGACAGATTTTGGGGTTAAAATAAGATCCCGTTTCACACCCTGAAAAGCAAACAAGGCAGTTTTTCTTTGTCGTGTATGTGTATACGGTCACTGCAACAGTGAATTCTTATGAAGTGCAAGTTCTCACACCTGGTATGAACTAGTCAAGTCAATGGGAAACATTCAGGGGACAAGAAGAATCCATGGAAAGTACTGAGGGGGGAGGCAATTGTGGACTTTTCCAAGTAAATGTGGATATGTACACTAGGCTTATTATATGCTTTAAATGATTAGGAGGATTATACATAGGCTGAGGTTTGTGGATGTTGTGTGGTGGGGTACTTATACACCATTTCTTACACCTGTATATGAATAAGCCTAGAACTGTTCTGTAGGTTGTATAAAGTGACAGAGGCAAGAAAGGTCAATCAGATTTGGATGTGTAAAGTGGCCATACACAATATGAGAACTGCATCAACTAGCCAATGCAGTCCTCCATTGCAAGGAAAATGAAACCTCCCCGATCAATATCTTGGCCACATGTCGTTCAGGGAGACCCATCGGAAGCCCCAATACACTGGCAGATAAGCTGCTGAATCTAAAGGACCAATATTGTCAGCTTCAATCTGCTTGTTTATGGCCACTTTAACACAAGCTTTTTTTTTACCAATGAAGATCCAAACATGGTGCAGATTTCCTTAATGAACATACCTTAGACCTTCTGTCATATTTAGCAACGGTGTCCGCAAAATCAATTTTCTCTCTTTTTCCCACAAACTGGCGAAGCTCTGGGTGCTCATCCATACCAATGTAGTCACCGATGAAATTTCTGTTAATGCTGTTCCGTCTTCTTTCCTTTTTGTTAAGGAACAGGTCAGATGCTGTGGGGGGAAAAAACCCAGTACATAAATCAGTTCATCTGACTACAGTAAACTTTACATGTATATTTGTTTTCAGCAGATTATTTGCATAAATATTCACTTGCTTCCCAATCCCTTCTTTTGGCATCTGAGTTGGTCAACACAAACTTGTGTGCATATAGCATCATCACTGTTGTGTATATGAATTAACCGTGTAGCTGGAGACCGGTGGCACAAAAGAAGCCAGCCAAGGCATATCTAGCCATCAGGGTTGCCCACACCTAAATGACCAAAAATGAGTTTCTGGTGGCTGTCTGTGTGTTTTTAGTGAGACATGCTAAATCACACACTCCATATTCTAAACTGAATAACATCACAGCAGACAGCTTCCAATAAGTTCTTTTGGAAAGAGATGCCGCCCTCTCTTCATCTCTGCCTCCACATATAGCAGCATCATGATAATGAAGGCTAAATTAGCCATAGCTTAACATATATCCCAACATTTTGGAAACAGAAAGAGGCAAAAAAAAGTTTTGCCGCATGGAGTGAGGCAAAACGTTTTGATCACACCCCCTAAATATCATTAGGCAGGTTATGAAAGTTTGAACACATTTATGTGGTTTCTATGTGTTATGAAGGTGAATTGCCCTTGCGGCTGTGAGTCTAAGTTCTCCCAAGAGACCAGCTTATCTTCAATCTACAATTGTTCCTTTGCTTATCTTAAATTGTTACAAAAGTATGAAAAGTACACCTGGCACATTTGCTGGCCTCTCTGCCAAATTTTAGAAACATTGTATCTGGCTGTTCAGTGCAGGAGATCAAAGAAAAAGTTGGGATATTTCAGTAACAATCCGGGACTGCAGGTTGAGCTGTCAGAATTGGGACTGTCCAGCTCAAAACTGGACAGTTGGGAGGTACGGTGTAACATGTACATGGGTTAAAAATGGGTGTCTGCTATGGCAACATGGCCCCCAATATTTAGGGGCCGATTTAGGAAACTCACGTGAAATGATCGAAGTTCGATTAAATACCAATCGTACAAATTTTTCGAGAAATCGGATATGCAAATTTGGCCTCTTCGATCATCGAATATTGAATAGATCGGATATTCGATCATTTGATGATTGAAGGAATCAAAATTTTTAATTTATTCAACTGCCTACTTCGCCCGATTGAACCTACCGAATTGTAATAGAAGCCTATGGGAAGCTGCCCATAGGCTTCTGAGGCGAAGTCCTGCTCGAATACCATTCGTACGATTGGAGCGTTTGATCGTTCGAATTTTTCGGACTCTCGAAGGAAATTTCACAATTTTTTTCGTGAAATCGAGTGATCAGTATCCGATTGTACGAATTCATTGAGAAATCGTATTGCGAGCAAAATGATAGCCTAAAACAATTCGATAATCATTCGATGGTCAAATGCTTATCGAATTGCGAATTTGGTCGAGCTAATTTCCGGGAATAATAGTAAATGTTTCATTATTATTACTTGGCAGAGGGAAGTGATCCTACAATACAATTCTGAGAGAGACAAGTGAAAAAGGTCCTTATCAATTTAAGGGAGGTTCATAAAAAAGGGAAAACATACAAGACATGTATTATACCTTGCTCTCTCATCTGCACGTATTTCTTCCGTGCAACATACTTCCTCCAGGCTTTCTGAATTGAGCGAGCATAGCCATCGTATTTCCTCTCGCGCATCTCCTCCAGCAGAAAGAGCTGTACAACAACATTGAGGTTTGCCATTAGAACATTGCACTGAATAAAAAAAATCTCTTATCAAGCACACAATCAACTAAATAAAGAATTACTAAAGCAGTGTAACAGCAACTGTTCAATAAAAACAAAATATTAATACTAACAAATGATTGGAAGATGCATTTAAAACAGAAAACCCCTTACTTTATATCTCCCGAGTCCCTCCTATATACTGTTGTATTGGACATGGTGGCAGTCACTGTACTGTTACTATGATGGAAAGGAAAATAACCTTATCGTAACCTTAAAGGGATACGGTCATGGGAAAAATGTTTTTTTTTTTCAAAATGCATCAGTTAATAGTGCTGCTCCAATAGACGACTTCTGCACTGAAATCCATTTATCAAAAGAGCAAACAGATTTTTTTATATTCAGTTTTGAAATCTGACATGGGGTAGACATTTTGTCAATTTCCCAGCTGCCCCTGGTCATAAAACAGTATGAATGTGGTCTAGCTTAGCCCCAGATGCATATTTAAAATCTCATGTTCCAAAAATGTGTATGACCAAAAATGTGAATGAGCTAACAAAAGATGATAGAATAATTGAATCAGCTTTATTGTAAAGTATATGACATATAATACAGATGGTACAAATAAACTTAGGGAACTTCCATTTGTTCTGTTTAGCTAACTGGGGAACTTGCTGCTGTATTCTTTGTAGGGTCAATGTGCTCTAGATGAAAGTATAGGCAGATGCCTGGAACATTAGGAAGAATACCATCTACAATACATAAATATACATTTTCCCATGGAAACCATCTATTGGTAGCCTCCTAAAAGTCAACAACCATTTATTTAGCTTTGGGTTATGTAGATTTAAATTAAAAAAAAACTTTCCAATTTAAATAGAATACTGAAAGCCATTCTGTGTTTCACATAAAACGTATCCGTGCAGTTACAACATATACAAATAATGGTTCAGTGTATGTGGAAGGGAAGTCTAGCCCACAAATAAAGAAATATAATCATTGTGGTGCAGCGTATGGAAATGATGCCAGTAAATTCTGCACTGAAGTCTTTGTGGCTAGGGAGACCTAGGTGGCCAAATAGTCTATGTTGTTCTGCAGGGGCCTTCTAGAGGAATGCTTCTATATGCATCCAGAAGCATATCCATGGGGTGTGTAAAAGCAGGCCATAATATAAAATACAGAGACTGTTGAGAAGGTCCTTGCATTTCGCTGCAGCTAATGAGATTGCTTCTGAGTGGCAGGTTAACAGCCAATGAGGCAAACGTATAAACAATGCTCTACACTTCCTAGCAAATCACCTTCACTTTCTATTGCCGTGCTATGTCTGGCTGTATTTTTGATAGTGTCCATAAAGTCTGGGACTTCCCCAAGAAAAATACAATCCTTATTCGCAACATATCATTGGGTCTCCACTAAATCCTTCTAGACTATTCTAGAACATACAGAGACATTTCCTATGAAAAAAGGGATAATCAGAAGAATTGTAGTGTAAAATGTTTGTGCTATGTGAAATTTGTGAGAATTCTATTCAGGTGATATTGTATCAAGAGCAAACAGATGGACTTATTTATTCAGGTGGGGTGTGGATATGTCAGTAACAAAAGTTCCCCTACAGCACAGTCACCACTGCGGACTACTCAGGATGATGCAGTACATTAAACACTGAGGGGGAACTACTACACAAATTCTGTTAAAATCATTTATAGTTCATTATGAGATATTATCAAACATTTCCCTTTGTTTGTCATTCGTGTTATGCCCATTGAAAGATAACTTTTAGTATTTTATAGAATGGCCAGTTCTCGGCAACTTTTCAATTAGTTTCCATTATGTTTTTATATAGTTTTTTTTTTTAATTATTCGTCCTTTTCTTCTGACTCTTTCCATCTTTCCAAAAAAGAATGCTTTGTAAGGCTAAACATGCCTTTGCTAAATGGAATTGCTACTTTTGTATTATTCATCTAATTCAAATCAATGCAGGGTTGCTAGGGGAATTTGGAACCCAGATTGTTGACACTGTCTACTGAAGAGCTGCTGAATAAAAAGCTAAATAACTCAAAACCACAAAAAATTGTTGAAAAAAATATTTTTGTACAGTATCACCGTCTATATCGTTAATCTTGAAAAAAAACCTTTAGTGCTGGGCAGCCTTCGCTTAATAAATATGTAGCTTCTGTTGCATTGGTTCCATTGCCATATTAAGTGGAATCATCTTGATTAGAGCCAAAAATGCTGCAGAGAAGTAAAGAGCAGATTTCAGATAGGCTCTTGTACCTCTGGGATCGGACTGCTAAGGGGTGGTTCTAGTTCTGTAGGTGTTTTTCCTTTGAGATTAAAGGGATCTTGTCATGGGAAAAATGTTCCATTCAGTTACATTGAGAAGGAAAAACAGATCCCTGGCACAAGTCACATGACTTGGGGCAGCTGAGAAATTGACAAAATGTCTAGCCCCATGTCAGATTTCAAAATGAAATATAAACAAATCTGTTTGCTCTTTTGAGAAATGGATTTCAGTGAAGAATTCAGCTGGAACAGCACTATTAACTGATGCATTTTGAAAAAAAAAAAAACATGTTTTCCCATGACAGTATCCCTTTAAATTAGCAATTGTGTTCTTAAGAATGTCCTGATCGGATTGTTTGCATATGCAGTGGTAACTGTGCTGATGCATACTTCATACTTCCAACAGTTCTACAGCACTGTAGCATGCATTGGTGTGGTCTAATTTCTTCTTTGTCTATTAATAAGTATGAGGATGGAGTAGAGAATGAGGATACTGATGTAAAAAAGCAGAATAGCAAGACAGAAGGGAATTGTGGATGCATAAAGTAAGATAAGATTGGAGAAAAGTAGGCCCATAATAAAATCTAATAGTAAACTTAATAATAGGGGGGCTGCTGTTCCCACCGACAAATGAAACTTGGCGGACAAACAACTTTTTCATCCTAATGACTAAGTTGTCATCCAACACTGGATTATCTTAGTTCAATTGAATTACTGTTCGTCAAACTTAGAGGGATTGGGTATTTTCTTTAGAATATCACATTATTCCACATTCTTCATCAAAGACATTTGCTACACTAGCAATGCTGCCATATACAGCTAGTACATTCATAAACCCTGCACAAACGCCATGTGAAAAGATCATACTCACAGACTCTGGGGCTTTAATAAAGATCTTGGTTTTCCCAAGCTGAAACTGATCAGAGTCCATGTTAACAGAATGCAGTAGGTGGAGAACTCCCTTCTTCTCATCTCCCCTCCATGACGGCCAGGTCTCATTGGTAAGGATTGCGTATCTTTAAAACAAGAAGAGAATACGATTTAGCCCAACAGCCAGGCAGTGGTGTCTAATTAGATTTTTACTCCCATAAACCCTCAAATTCAACCCTTAGCAAATCTTCCCCACAGTGTTCCGAGCAAAAAAAATAAATAAATACGCATGCGTTATGCTTTTTTTTTTCCTTAAAGGCACAGCAAAAGACGATGTTTATGGACACCTTGCATAGAACTAATGTACTTAGCAATGTTATAGTCAGGACACTGGATCAGCACAAGGTTTGTATTTTCTCCCTGTGGCTTCCAAGAACATACACGCTGGTCAATGGCCTCCTGTTAAAACGGACTATCGTGTGCATGGTGGGCACCTTCCATTGTAGCCTTTATAGGGTTCCAAAGTGACATCATAAGACTCAGCTGTGCTGCCTCTTTAAAGCTACTGACCCAGATGAGTCAAGACTCATCCCAGTGCAAAGACAATATAAAAAAAGGGGATTGTGGGAGCACTCTAAAGGCTAAGGTAAAGTATATTGAAGTATAATGGAAGTGCTACTTACAAAGCACATTCCCTGGGCCCCTGTCTCTTTACTTAGCCTTTAGAGTGCTCCCACAATCCCCCTTTTTTTAATTTGCCAGTGCAAAGAAAGCAGACAGGCAGATTTTCTTAAAGCATTAGATTCTTCATTGGCAAGTGCACAAACCTTCTAAATATTTACACAGTGTGGATGACTTTTCTGAAATCCATATGCAATTTTCCCACTGTATTAGTATTATTATATTGTTTATATAATTGCACATACAACATACATAGCAATCTACTTCTACTAACACAAGACTTCTTAAGCTAGGACTCTGTACCCATAAATGGTTCCCCATGTTCTTTAGGGTGGGTCCCCTGGTCCCCTTACATACAGTAGACCTATAGAAGTACATTATTTGTGTAAAACCATTTTAGACACTTACCCTCATATATAATTAAAGGCACTAAGTTTGCCCAGGAACAGCAACCCATAGCAGCCAATAAGACATTTGCTTTTAAACAGGTGACCAGTAAATGCTACCTGCTGATTGGTTGCTATGGGTTTTTGCCCCTGGGCAAATTTAGTGCCTTTTATTATAAACCCCCTTACTCTTTTGATATACACCAGGAAAATAAGTAATGAACACGACAACATTTTTCAAGAGAGCTCCAGACCTTGAATTAGCAGGTATAGTTGGAAACAATAAGGATTGAACTCAATTGACACGGTCTCTATGCACGGTCACCACACAAAACTCCACTACTGAAGAAAAGCCAATGAAATTCTGGAAGAATATAATCTGGTGGATCTTTGGATGTCATTGCACACACCAAGTTTGGAGGAAAATGACCCTTCACACCACCCCAAAACTTAAATACCAACAGTGAAGTTTGGAGGTGGGAACATCATGGTGTTGGGCTGTTTTTCAGCATATGGTACTAGCAGATTTCATATCATGTGGCTGGATAAGAATCTGCTGCCTACCAAGTATTAAATACTTCAGTAGTAATTTAATTTCAGTGCGTTCGATACTTAGTCCCTGTGCCATTCCACTTTAAATACACATAACTTAATTAATGGACTTATTTATTTATAGTTCTGTGTATGTGTGGATTGCTTGGGCTGTTACCAACATCTGGTGTAAATTTCATGTCAATAGCCCCATTAGAAATAGATTTACTCCGAAAAACAGACGTGTTCAATACTTAGTTTCCCTGCTGTAAGTTGTTACATGTCCTTTCAAATATTCTGCAAAGAGGTAGATATATAGCATAGTCTGAGTAGGAGTAGGAGAGGGCTGTAATATATATATATATATATACTGTATGTAGTTACTCTTCTATTAAGAAATATAAACCTATAGCTTCACTTGTTCAGGAGACCATAGGTATTTACTTTATACTATGTTTTTATAAATCCCAAGACATGACATATTGGATAGTCATTTCCCTACTGTAGAAAGTCACATTTATGTCCCACATGGAACACCTGCTCATACTTCCTCTTGGCTTCACACTACATGTTAGAACAAACCATTCTTTCACTTTTTGTTCTTTGCATGTAAATATAAAATAGTGCACAGAAATGACTATGCACAAGCTCAGCTCAGGGCTGCCAGGAAGCCGTCACTTGGGAACATACTGGGAGACTAGAGAAACAGGCTGTTCCTGCCTTGTAGGTTTATATACACAGCCTAGTAATTTTACTATGCTTTTCAGCACACAAAATGATGTCACCAAGAAGAGATTGAATCAGATCAGGTTCTGCCCTCCTGGGCCCTGCCTCTGCTGAAGGGGAAATCAAAACATGTCTTTCACAGTAACTAATATAAGAATCAGAACTTGATTTTGGAACCAATTGCTAAAGGTGGCTATACACCGGGAGATCCGCTCGTTTGGCGTCAATCTCTCCCCAATGACCACATTGAGATGGGCGATATTGCGCTGATCCAATCGTGGGCCCTGGGGTCCAACGATTGGATCAGAATGCAGACAATACTGGTGGTCAGATCAAGGGACCACATCATCGAACAGATACGGCCGTGATCCGACAGCATTTTTTATCCTGCCAGATTGACATCTTTCCGACAGATACGGATCAGGGAAGCCCATCAGTGGGCCAATGAGCCAACGTGTATGGGTGCCTTTATTCAGACATACCACACTTATACTAATGCAAAGGATTTACTTTAGGGCAGTTTGTAACATCAAGCAAGTGTCCTTGCTTAATGTTACAAACCTTTATTTCCAATAAAAATGCATTGGGTGGTGCATTTTGTGGATTGAATTGCATCATGGATGAAATTTGCCATGAGATTAGTAAACCATGGCAGACATCTAGTAATGTACTAGAACAAATTCTGCCAATTGTATCTTGGTTTATATAGTACACAGAATTATAGAAAATCTCCACCCTCAACATCAATACCCAACGGGCGACCAAACTACTTATGGTTTTACTGCAACGACTGATGTGGAGACTGGTGACACAACACCCTCAGCAACACTGGAAGAAAATACCTGCGATTCCATAGCAGTACACAATGTTTCCATTCTCTGGTTCTTGAGAAAGAATGTTATATATATATATATAATAACTCTTGCTTAGGAAACAAAAAAAAGTTGTTGTTTTTGATCTGAGTTTACATGGTGGACAAGGCTAGATTTGCTACTGTCTAGTCACACAGCATTTACTGGACACCGTCTCACATGGTGGATACTGGCATGAAAATGCATAGTTTCCTATCGCAGCTCAAATTCTCCTCATGTGCGGGAACAGAGTGCTGCAAGCCTTAATGTTTGAAAAAGCAGCTCTTAGAGATGGGATTCTCTTATTTTGTTTATTAGCAAAAGACTGTTTTGTTCAGTAACTCCATAATTATGTTTCTACTTAAATGAAAAACAAGACAAGCATGTAATTACAATAGTGAAAACTATTCAAAAAATTCTACAGCAAATTTTTTTGTAAAGAAAACAGCAGTGACAAGATGACATACAAGTGGGCATTCTGGTATTATTGGTTTGACTACTATATAAAAAGAAAAGTGTAGCCCAGTGGCTGACATGCTTAGACGTTACAATGATTCTGCACTTTTCTCTTTTGATGTTACATTATCACCAATTAAAACTTTGCTATGAGGCTGTTCTGTGAATCTACTTTTTCCCTGTCGTTAGGGTTGCCACCTGGCTGGTATTTTACCGGCCTGGCTGGTGTTTTTGATGGTTGAGCCCAATGTTGTTAATAGGAAAAAAAGATAAATATATAGGAAGACCAGTTTTTTTTTCAAGAAAAGGTGTCAACCCTACCTGTAGTATCAACCCTGAAACTATTACCATTGGTGTGAGCACCCACTGTTGCACATGCCCTTCACTTGTACATGCAGAGGGTACATGCAGGAGAGGGTGACTGCAAGGAGTGCAAGGAGCTTGGTGGTAGAAAAGTTTAATGTTGTAGGGCTGCTATTTATCCGGCCAATCCGGATGGATTGAGCAGTAAACCCTCATCCATGAGCATTCCCTATTAACACTGCTAAGGTTCCCCTCAGTATTATACTATGCACTGGTTTTGTTTTCATGATGGTATAACAACCATACTCATCTCACCTTTGCAGGAATTTCTTGAATAACCTTCTGTATGCATATCCAGCACGGCGCACACGTATGTTTTCCTTTAATCCAAGATATTCGACCTGATGTTTGACCCTATAAAAAAAATATAGCGACATCCAACTGAAAAGGTTTTGCACATCATGGCATAATTATGCCTTGTTTTAGAGGCACTAAGTTAATTAAATTATGCATGGGTAATCCCTGTATTTAATGACTGCTCAAGGTAGAAGTTAAGCAGGGCCATCATCAGGAATCACAGGGCCCCATATTAATATTTTAGCAGAGCCCTCTCCACCCTCATTTGTCACCTGCACCCCCGTGGGGAAGGTCCTACCAACAAATAGAATCGGCCCACCAGTATAAAAAAAAATGTCTATACATGTTCACCATGCTCATGATCTACCCCAGACAAACCCCATATAGCCAAAAAACTCACCAGCTATAAGGGCATCACACTAAAATGACCACTGCATTCTGCATATTGATTTATGATATACTGCTCTCTGCTAATTTGTCTTATATCTCATGGTGATCGAGTAGTCAACTAAAAGACACTTCAGAAAAATGTTTGGTATCAACTTGGCTCCTCGGATGAGGAGATCTTGCCTTAAACACACCGACCTTTGCCCATCCTAAGCAACGCCCAGTGGCCTCCATACACACCTGCTCTCCTCCCAGTCTCTGGGTTTCTTGGTTTCATTGGGTTTGATGCAACGAATGTAGTGTGGAGTGCATTTCATCAGAGTGTTGACTAGATCATTAGCTTGTTTCTTGAAAGGCAAAAAAATATATAAGTATGGGATGCCTTACCCAGAAAACCATTATTCAGAAGACTCCAAATTATGGGAAGATCGTTACCAATAGACCCCATTTTCAGGAAATAATTCTAATTTTGAAAAATGCGTATTGGAAATTTGTGGCCAACCAATCCTATTGGATTTATTTAATGATTTTTAGTACACTTGCGGTATGGTGATCCAAATTACAGAAAGATACTATACCTGAAAAAAACCCAGGTCCTGGGCATACCAGAAAATACAATGGTCTTTAAATGGACCTAAATACTTAGCCAATAAATGTTCGTGTTAAGTCAACATTACCTTACTGTACAAAATTATGTTAAAGGTAACTTTGGCTGCAAAGGACTAAATGCATGCTATAATTACTTTCAAATATACAACACCTTATTATTGGTTATATGAACTATACCTTGAGCTAAAGATGTAATGACCTGTCTACTATGCAAACCCAGTCTTACCTTGATCTTACTGCCTGCAGTTGTAGGACGCCCTTTCTTTTCTGCTTGAAAATTTTCAGGAAATAGAGCCTGTATGAAATACCTACATAAGGAAAGGATAAAGGGTATCACATGCCAATATAAAGAATCTGTCTTCCCTGTCGATACCATGAATATTACCAGAACATGAAACAGTTCCTCGAAAAAGTGTCTAAAACCCTTCAAGTTAAAACACCCACAATTTCAAAGCACGGGACTCCTGTCTGGACCAAGAGTTTAAAATCTGGAAGGGATTGTGCTTTACGCATGCAAATTTCACCTGGAGAGATATTTTTTTAATTGCAGTTCCTTAATTTAAATTCACAATATTTTATAAGCTGTATTTTTTGGTTTAGTGCAAACCTCTTTTTTAGGATTATGTCAGATTTTTGTCATTATCTGAATTACATAGGATACAAACCTCTGATTAAGTTCCAATGTATATTGGTAAATGTGCATACTTACTGCTGGCTACTCTGCATTAGTTCAATGAGATCCATGAATAGAACATCCCGATTCCTCTCACAGAATCCGTCTACATCATAAGACACCTAAAATATGAATGCTATGATTACAAAAACAATACGGCTAATCTCCATGCATTTTATACATCAACTCAACTTAATAAGTAGCATAAACCAACCTTGCAACATTTGTTCAAGGGTTATAGAATTTCTGATATATGACTAAGATCCAGGCAGGTATGAAACCCATAGGGCTCATGGTACTTATACTTACTTATAGTACTTACTTATACTTTTAAATTATGATTATAATAAAAAATAATGTAACCTATTTGTTACTGGTGTCATCCAGATTTGTGAAGAATTTCATTGAACTAACAAATCATAAAAACACAGTATTTAAAAGAAGGTTGCTGTTTTTCTGATTTATAGAAGCAGTAGGGCCACCATCACACATTTTAAGTTTTCCTTAAAGAACAAGGAAAGTCTAAAGTAGAATAAGGCTAGAAATGCGGTATTTTGTATACTAAACATGAACTTACTGCACCACAAGTCTAATCAAACAAATGATTTATGCTTTCAAAGTTGGCCACAGGGGGTCACCATCTTGTAACGGTCTTAAACAAATGCAAGACCAAGACTGTGCACATATGCAGTGTGATCTGGGCTAAGCTTAGGGATCGTCATAAATGATCAAAACAGCACAAGTCAAATAATATCTGCCAGAAAGCAATACAGCAAAGACTGATTAATAATCAGAATATGCAGACTGCACTGGGCCCTGTGTTGTAATCTAATGTGGATTTTATAGTTTTTGTATTGTTTAATGCAAACTTCCTCCAACTCTGCAGAACCATTGACTGCAGCAAAATAATCCTCCAAACAGAATCCCAGTTTATCTGTTTCAATCTGGCTCCATGATCTTTGTCCCTGCAGCTGGAGTTACAAACAGTAAAGGGGTGTAAAGAATCCAATACAAATCTCTACACAGTCGCAGATTTCTCTACAGGGAGACAAAGCTGCTGGAGTTCTGCATGACTGGAAAGCAAGGTGGGGGCTCCCCCTGCTGTTCATAAGTATGATTGTTTCCCTGCACAGCAGTTCCTATCCTCAGAAGTAAATGAAAGGATCATTTCACTGCATACAGTCAGGGTACACATTTTTTAATTAAATTATACCGGAGATAGGTTTATTTTTCATTAAGGAAAGTAAAAATGGGATTTTATTTTTTCGTCTTTCCTTGTCCTTTAAGCAAAAAATGGGACGGGCTTAATTTTATTTTTCATTTATCATCTCTTCCTAGAGGGAAACAATAGATCATCAATTAATTTAAACTCATGGACAATGCACACTTTCTCATAATGACCTGTTGTTTAAAACAGCATAAGGCATGTATACACTGCCCTGTAACATAGCAGTCCTCAACTCCAACTGGGAAGTGCCAAATTTGTCTTCCAAAAATATTATATAAAAAAAAAATGAAGTGGCACTGACAAAATAAAAATGGTTACTGCAACTACTGAAAACATATTTTGTATGACTGTTTCTATAGCAATTAACAGCGTGTCATATCCTGTAAAAACCCTTTCAATGAGGTGTATGATATAGCACATTGCATCCCTGAAATGTCATGTTAATGTCTATAATATTACAATTTAATACAAATCTTTTTTTCATTGGAGAATAGTGGAGACTTTTGCAAAAAAATCTTGTATTTAAGATGAGGTATGCACAACCAACGTTTCGGTCCCCATTGGGCCCTTTCTCAAGGTTCCAAAGTCCAATTAGTACTCGCACGCCCTGGCCTTACCAAAGATAGTCCTGGTGCACAGTGAGATGGGTAAACGGCAACCTCACAATCCAATAGCAACAAGGACTCACTAGCACACAGGTGATGCAAGCAGGTTATACCTTGCTAAGTCTTTATTGCAGCATGCAACGTTTTGTATATATATGTATATATGCTTGACAAAGGGGGTAACCCCGAAACGTTGCATGCTGCAATAAAGACTTAGCAAGGTATAACCTGCTTGCATCACCTGTGTGCTAGTGAGTCCTTGTTCCTTTCTCAAGGTTCGCCAGGCAAAGCGCATTTACGCTAGCGATGCCTAATTTGCATACGTGCGAAGTTAAAAGTCTAATAGAAGCATATGTTACAGCCACTACATTCCACTACACAAGCCCAGGAAACCTTTAATAAATAAATTAAAGTTGTTCTATTGCCCTAAACATGTGCCCACTGTAAAGTTGTGTTGCCATATGTTAGGAAATGTAGGGGGGGGGGAAGGAGGGTAACCCCCAAAAAATTTTCACTATTTTTCAGACTATCACCCTACAAAAGGTAAAATACGCCAGTGTTTTTTTGGGACTTAGAAAAATATCTATTGTACGGAACTTTGACCTGGGGAAGTGAAGTCTAGCTAGAGGTAACGTTCAGTAAAATGTTCATCTTAGCAAATTAGCATAGGTACGTCCCTTCGTCAGTGCGCAACTTCGCCTGAGTGCGAAGTTGCGCTAGTCTATCTACTTCACTAGCGAATTTTCGCCAGAGTCTAACTTAGTAAATTCATGAAGTTGCGAATTGACGTCACGCTGGTGAATTAGCGCTAGCGGCTTCTCGCTTTAGTGAATTTGCCCCTAAGGGTGTCAAATTATTTTTGATGCACTTAATTTTTTCTCCCATTATGGGAGTCTACGGGTGTCATTTTGCAGCGAAAAATTTCACTCGTCACTAATCCTGATTAGCATGAAAACATTTTGCAGGCAAATCTTAAAGCCCAGTAAGGCAAACAAGCAATAAAAGTGAGACATGGCAGAAATGTTCCCTGCTTCTGAGCTAATCAAATACCAGGATTACCTAGATTTACAGTTTCCTCTTAAGCCTGAAGTTGATAAAGCTACTAAACAGATTGATTGCACTAAACTGCGATCCAGTTACAAAAATGAGAAGTCAATGCAAAGTGTGAAAACCCAGTCAGCACATTCTTACACTGCAGAATAGAAGTTATATGAGCAGGGAGTATTAAACAAACACAAGAGAATCTGAACGCCCTTCATAAAAATAAGAAGGTATTAGAAATTTAATACAAAGGAGTGCAAACCAAACAGATTTCCCACCAACTAATTCTGCATTAATTCCTCAGCTTCTGGATGGCATTAATAAGCTTTGTACAAAAATCTCGACTGAATGGTTTGGGGCTGTATAATCATTCCCTTAGCCTAAAGGTTAACCATCAATCATGCAAGTGAAACGCGCTTTTATAAAATATGTTGTTTTCATTATAATGGATTTGTGTGGCCCTTGACACATATTTTATCCCTTTTGTTAATGCCATTATATACTTTGGTCCCAATTCTCATGACATATGCCATTTTTAATAAATATAATATGTATTTAATCAAACATTGAATGAACATTTAATTATACAAAAATACCAGCAACAGCATTTCCGCATACTTTGTACACGGGCTGTGATTAGAGAGCTCTGAATTCCTTCCCCTTTATGTTCACTGCTAAAAGCAATTTTATAAATATACAGAAACTGCAGTTGCTGAAGTGCATGTCTAGTCTATGCTAAAAATTTTGAATTTGATAAAAGCAACCACAATGTATGAGGGAATTACTGGATCAGCTAGCAGTTTTGGTCTTCCGTAAGTTGCCATTCTCTAAGGCTTTTGTGCCACAACCTTCCTTTTCCACTCCTATAGCCTGTCTCTTACAAGAAAAGCAATGAGAGTCAACATAAGAAATATTATGATTTGCATCCAAAAATTATACCGTTGTCTTGTAACTAGGGTTGCTACCTTTTTAGAAAATTTCCACCGGCAGGTGGTGGGGGCGGGAACAAAAGGGACAGGTTGTGATGTCAAAAGGGGTGGGTCATGATGTCAAAAGGGGCGGAGCCATGGCATGCGATGGCCAGAAGGCGGCAAATTGTACGTTTTGATCAGATTGGGGGTGAGCCAAGGGCTTTTGTTAGGGGTATTACAAATTTACCAGCAGCTACAGCCAGTAAATTTGTAATACCGGTCCCAGCAGGTGTTTTATTGGCTAGGCCAGTAAAATAAGAGCTGGGTGTCAACCCTACTGGTAACCTGCACCCATTTCATTATGCATAAGCTAAATTATGTTATTTAATTCAAATCCAATTTTTTGATCCAATTTTAACTCTGTAACCCTTATTTGTAAAAATATTGTAAGATCTCTGTTTTAAAATGCTGTGCAACTTGCTGGCATTAATTAAATAAACGATGATGACGACATTTGCTTTGCAAACACCCTGCTTTAACCAAACTGCATTTATTCCTAGCTTTGTATTTAAAGCTTCCAGTGCACATGCTTCTGGTTGTTGACCACAGCGTCTGTACTGCATATGGTGCAGTAAGACACTCATCTCTTAAAGGACAAGGAAAGTTAAACTAAATAAGTAGCTAGAAATGTTGTAAAATATGTTTTGTGCTTCTGTACCAACCCCAGGCAACCAAAGTCTTTAAATTGGACCCGTCACCCAGACACAAAAATCTGTATAATAAAAGTCCTTTTCAATTTAAACATGAAATCCAATTTTTAAATTTTTATTAAAGCATTCATAGCTGTTTTAAGCTCATTTATAAATCTCAGCTGTCAATCAAATATTGTCTGACACTCCTCTATGCCTTAGGCATAGAGGGGGGGCAGATAATTACTTTCACTTTCCATTCAGCACTTCCTAGATGTCACTGCTCCCCACACATTCCCCCAGTTCTCTTAACCACTTAATTGTGTAGCCAGGACATGGGGATAGACATCGGGTCCCCCATTCTGGTGCACATCATTCTGAGATGATGCAAGGCTTGTCTTAATAACAGTGTCCACAAAATGGCTCCTGCCTGCTTGCTATAATTATGAATTCCCAGACTGAAGAAAACAAGATTAAAATAATTTATATAGTGTAATTAATGTTCATTTTGCTTGACTAATGTGATAAAATATGATTTTAAATATTTTTTGGGGTGACGGGTCCACTTTAAGCAGTAAAAGATCAGTGTCTCCAAAGATGCCCCAGTAGCTCCCCATATTCTTTTCCGATGATTCCCTGCACATGCTCTGTGCTGCTGTCACTGAGCTTAGGGACCAACTCAAAATATACAGTACACATATGACAGGCCAACCGATAATTTGCGACGACCCCTAAGCTTAGCTTCTCATTAGCTGCTCAGAGCCCACTTTCCAAAGTGGTGATCCCCTGTGACAAGTTTTAGCCATATTCATTTTTAGGGTTTAATTATCCTTTAAATCATAGGTAGTGAGGATGGTAGGCATTTCAAATGTGTTAGAACATTTTCTTGGTCCTTGAACCCATTGAAGAGCATATGTCATTTTGCTCTGCATTCCAAACAACTGTTTTTGAGCAAACACCAAACTGAACTGATCATGCCATTAAAAGTTTTAGTGTAAATGTGGGTACCCCATGTTGTAAAACATCTTGTAAAGATCCCACCAGTAAATGTAATTGTTTAAAGATAACAGCTAGTATTAAGACAAAGCCACTGAATGCGATTTAGAGACCTTTATGAAATCCAAGCAGTTAAAGAATCTTAATTGTTTATGAAAACATTCTATCGCATGGCTGCTTCTAGGAGATACCATCAGATCTCTTCAAGTCACATTCATGGCGGACTCCAAATATGACATTCAGAGATGTATTGACAAAATATAAACATGGGTGTAACTGGCTGATGCAGTCTATAAAGTTGAAAAGCCTGATTGAATACATTGTCTAGTGTATGATAGTATCTTACCTTCCCAGCATAATGGTGTATGATAAAGCCCTGGTTCCAGCTATTAAAATGTTCGTGAGTCCCAACGGCCATCTGGAGTTTCTGAAGAAGCGTCTGATCTGCCCCTTCACCCACTGCATGCATCGTGGCACAAACATCATCCAAAATACTCATCACACCAGGAGGATTCTGAAAACATCATAGGCAAAGTTACTACTGTTATGTTTTGTATCAGCTGTCCCGTATTTAATCACACATATTACCAAAAATGTGAATGGTTACACTTCTGCTCTAGCGGTGTCCCCCTTAATATTTATGCCAACAGAGCAGTTCTCCTCATAAACATTAACATGTAATAAGCTTTACTTACCACTTTGTTCTCAATGAGATCACATACAATTTTGTTATTGAAATATTCTATAGGGGTCCATCGGATTCCTTCTTGAACATACTCTTCCTGCAAGACACGGGGAAGTGGTGTGATATCGAACGTTAATGCAAGTTATATGGACAGATGCATTAGGCATTAAAAAATCTAAAATTCTATAATTATATAGTAAGGATGATTTGATAGGCACTGGAAAAAGATATGCCAACATGGACAGACTACGGAATCAAGACACATAAAAACACAAATAATACAAGCAGTTTGTAAAATGTTTTTGCTTGGTGTAGTTCAGGGCATCTAGTTGTATTAGGTTAAAATGGCTATCATGCCAGTGTTGCACCAAGTTTTTCCATTTTTGAGGCTATTGATCTGGGCCAGAACATGTTATTACGTTCATTTATGCTCTTTAGGCTTAGGATATGGATTTAACCTGAATGTTTATACTACTACAGAAAAAAGGACAATATACCTGTTCAGCCTTGAGAGTCAGTTCTATAAAAATCTGCTGCAGTTTCTCATTCACAAAATTGATGCAGAATTGTTCAAAACCATTTTTCTGCAAAAAGAAGAAAAGAAACTCAAGAGGATTGCCCCATTATCATTGTTTATTATAGAAAATGTCCTAACTATCGTACCTGAAATATTTCAAAACCATAGATATCCAGGACGCCAATATTATAATCTTCATGATCTTTCTTCATGGCTTTATTAATAGACTGAAAATGTAAAACAAAAAATACTTCAGAGAAATATAATAATACATTGATATCACTTAACTGGATTTAGGCTGAAATTCTACCACTTACAGCAGTGCTTTAGTCTGTTGCCCTCAACTTGACTTGTACGATTTGTCATTGCTTTCTACACTAGTGCACTCAGTGTACCCAGACTGAAGCCTACAAAAACCTCACTTTCTAAGACCACAGATTTTTGTTGATTGCTGCCAGTGCCCTGAATATTTTAAACACACGCACATATACTATATGTTTTACAATAATTCAGTATCAATACAGGACACAGCCACTTTAAATTGTTAAAGCGCACCAATCACAGCTAAAATCAAACACACATTAACAACGTGACCAGTACAACCTAAACATGTTTAATCAAACTACATGTACAGTTTTTGTGAAAAAAAAACAGTTTTTAAAAAATCCCATACTTTGTCACTGACTACAACATGCAAATGAGTTTACGAGCATGCTCAGATTGTAGCACTGTCCGAGTATTCTACCCAGAATGCCTAGCTTTAGTAAACTCTAGAAGTATCAAGAGAAGTGCACACAGCAACTCCCACAAGGTGGCAGCACTAACACGGAAGTTTGGCAGGTTTCAAAATAGCTTAGAAGCTTTATTAGGCAAGCAAGAAATTTCAACTGAGCATGTGCAAGATTTCAGAGCTACAGTTGGCTGTGAAGATATAGGTAGGAGGAGTCCGTGAAATCCAAGATGCCTGCCTCAGCTAGAACTGCAGTGGAGATAGGGGAGATTTTGCAGAAGGTATAGTGAGCTGATGATTTACATTATACAAACAATTCTAACGGTTTTAAAAATCGGATTTCTTGAACTTTCACACAGTGTATTTACTTAGTGAATCATTTTAGGTATGATTGGTGCCCTTTAATATAGAGATTATAATTGTGTAGTGTAGAAGTATTTCTAAGTGTCAGAGTCATGGTTATTTGTTGTGTTAGTACATACTTCTTGCATACATTTTACCCCCCATTGTAAAATATAAGGATATTATAAATCACAGAGGAAGAGTTTTTATCCAGGCCATGACAGCTAATATTTTTTTACAACATTGGTATGGGATCCGTTATCTGGAAACCCAGTATCCATAAGGTCTGAATTAAAGAAAGGCTGTCTCCCGTAGACTCCATTTCATCCAAATCAATTTTTTTTTTCAAATTAATTCCTTTTTCTTTGTAATAATAAAACAGTGCCTTATCCAAACTATGATCTTTATTGGAAGCAAAACTAGCCTATTGGGTTTATTTAATGTTTACATGATTTTCTACTGGAAAACCCCAGGTCCAGAGCATTCTGGATAACTGATCTCATACCTGTTCATTATTACACAAGGATCTTGTAACAAACATTACATCAGTGAGCACTGATTACATCACTAAGCATTGTTTAGAAGCATATCATTTACAGGATTTTCTTCTGTATTTAAGGATATTAATTAATTGCCATGCAATGAAATCTCAGTTTTACACACCATGATTTTAAGTGTTCCTGCAATTAACATCTTTTTTTATGGCCCAGCAAATTTATAATGCATTCCAAAAGGTGTGGGTGTGTGTGTTTTCTTTAATTTACAAATTATTTTCCTGGATAAATAAAAGTTGTCCTGATGTCCCAAAAATTCTATGTTTGTCCTCTGTGAATACATTATTAGTGAAATTTAGAGGCGTAAAATACTATCCAGATGCATTTGATATTGCTGTGGTTATGTCTGTAAATAGTCGATTCCAATTAGTCTGCACCTCATACAGTCATGCACTAATCACTTACAGGGCCCAATCTCCTTCTTCGCCGCCACAGTCTGCCTGGGTCCTAGCGCCTGCCCGCACGTGTGCGTGCCCACTCCTCTGCAAGCGCCTACCCCTCTGCAAGCGCATGCGCCAGCCAGGTCCTAGTGCCTGCCAGCGACCACGCTCCGCAGTTCCCAATGCTGCTATAGATGCGGCTGGGAGGCATGCTGCCCCTCAAATCTTGCCTCACCACAAATCCAGGCCTGATCACTTATTGCTTTAGGTTGTTTATGTGACTGACAGAGAGGTCTTGCACATGCCCCCCATAGTGTAACATTGATGTCCCACTGCTTAACCCTTGTCATTAATACAGTATTTCAAAGAAAACTGAATCCTGTGCATATATCCTTTGAGAACTTACACATTCACACACATATTTCCCAAAGTTTACATTTTCCTGGATATTACACAGTTTTTTCCTGATCCCCTGAAAAGAAGCTGTGTATGGCAATAGTGGAAAAATCTCTATGAAATGTTGGCTGTGAGATACATGTCGGAGCTGATTAAGATTTGTTAGCTTCAAGGAAGTCAACACCATTAGCTTCAGTCTATAAATTGGAAATATATATATTCTTTTCTTAAAGGACAAAGGAAGCCCAGTTTACTGGCAGGGTGCCAATATCTTAGCCACTGCCCAGTGAAGCTTTGTTCTGAGGTGGTGTAGTTATAAATTTGCATACAAATGTTTTTTTAATATTATTTATATATTTATGATTCATTTCACTGTAAATTGTGATGTAATTAGGAAGCTGAGCAATCATTTCTTGAGATTATGTAGCCATGTATAAAAAAATAAGATAAAAGCAGGTAAAAACAAGAAAGTCAGGTACTGAAAAAAAAAACAGATTTGTTCCTGACACTTGACAAAGCTTTTAGGATTTCTGTAAACTGACTGTCACTATTCTGCATCGTTACTTACATCAACCAGGTAGTCAAACACACGAGCATGAAGTGCCTTGGAAAGGGCATCTCTGGTGTAACAGGCTTGCTCCACATTTAGTGTCACGTTAATGGATTCTGATTTCCCTCCCCATTTGCTGTCCATCTGTCTGCTGGTTAGCTTGTCCTTCAGGCGGTTTTGGTCTATCCCCAATAAAAAGGCAGGGAATGCTAGAACTGTAGGCAAATATGAATGTTAAAAGAGGAACCACTATCTAAAATATCAAATTTATGGAAATGATATTGAAAATATGACTAGCAAGTATAAATGACTACATACACATCTATGTGGATACACAGATCAATTTCAGTGAGTTTTTTTAAATATACATTTATTGTTCTCTACAAAAATATTACAAATGTTCAGCTACTGAAAAACTTGAGAAAAATCACCATAATATAAAGCCATTCGGAAAAGCTATTAGATGGTAAAATGATAGTATGTTCTGTTAATCATCAAACAAGCTATTTTTCTGTAAGATCAGTGCTTTCTAAGTACAGGGATAATTTTATTTCAGGCTCCATGTTTGAGGTTAGACTTTGTTCTAACAAATATTTGAAGCAGCAGTCAGTTTAGAATGTGGATGTTTAGATTTTGTAAAAAAGGTTTATTATAAAAGTATCTGGGCCCAATTATACACCCAAGTGAGCTTGATCAGTTATTGATCCTAAAACATAGTCTCTGGTCCATACATGAGCTGACAAACTGCCAGTTTGGTTAAAAAGTCGAAACTGGTCTATGTATAAATTACCTTTATTGGTGGATGGGATTTAAAATACATAAATAAAATAAGTATAAGGTTATTAATCCTTAATGAATAAGGACGAATAGTATTTGTATATAAACCACAAGAAAGGCACCTGATGTTTTGGTCTTCAGTTAAAAAATATACATTTAATATCTACAGAAAAAAAGAGAACGATAATTTAAAGGGAAGGTATAACCGCACATCTTTGCTAAAAATAAGAACAATAAATAGGACTTGAAAATACATCTCTTTAATTAAAAAAAAAACATTTCCCAAAATGGTAAGCTATTATTAAGAACTAATCGAAAACGGATTTATTTTTCACTGAACTTCCTTGATCTGATCCATTGATCTGAATAAGCATACCCCTTCCCAGCCTTTGCAATTTGTGAATCTAGGGAAAGTAAAGTTTCCTGAAGAAGAGGCACTTAGAAGGCATATGATTACTTTTGTATAAATATATAATGGGGTTTGTTTATATAGATACAAATAAATGTATTCATAATTGCTTCTTAAGTAAATCTTCACTGTAGACATTCCTTTAGCTCATAGAAATATGGCTATGTTTAGAAACAGAAAGACTGAGCAATGTGCAACTCAGACATAAAGGGAGGATTAGAAATATTTTATAAATATATATCATCTATAAGTAAAGTGTATTTAACTATTTTATAAATGTGTCCAAAGAAACATATCACAAAAAAATACTATTTTTAAACATATTTAAGCAAAAATACTTTAAAAGTCAAAGTATACTTCATATACTTCATAAAAACAACTAATCACCACTGTTATTACTTAGGTCATGCTACTGTATTCATGCTACTGTATTCATGCTACTGTATTCAAAGGAAAGTAGAAGCCAGAGTGCCCAGATGGTGTGTATTATAACTTTTGTCAGGCCTATGTTCAGCCTATGCTTAACTAATAATCAATGGCACAATGGCTATTGTGTTGTGCCAAGTGCTGTAGAAATGTATTAACAGTCTAGGTTGCTCATTTATGCTTTTTGTATAACCATCATGTCCCCTAACAAGCTAGACAACAATTCTTTTTTGTCTTAATGCCATTAACCAGCTCCATACAGAAGTCTCTAAAAGAGTCCCAATTAAGAATAATCAAACCAATGACATCCTTCCCAGAACAATAAATGCACGGAGAAACAAAACTTCCATACTTTGTGTGTGACTAATGACTGGCCGTCTGCCCAGTTATGCTGGATGTCATTGTCCTGAAAGGGACAGACTAAATCCAAGAGCTCAAATATAGTCAAATTAAAATAGTGTATTGTAGCTAAGACAGACTGGCCACCTGAACAGCAGCTGTAGATTCAAACTCAAACCTAGCTAAGAGCTAACAACCCCCCAGATATTCCATACACGTAAATACATGCAGTATAACATCTGTGGATTTACAAGACTCTAGATGTATGCCCATTCAGAAGTGTGAATCATGTTTTTCCATGCACAACAGGGGTAACAGGGAAAAAGTCAGGATCATTTATAATAGTAGGTGTACAGTCACTTGGAAATCAAAAAGTAACGCTCTGCAAGTGCACAAGGACTCGGTCAAATACTTGCTACTCTATTGCTTGGAATCAGTACTGTAGTATATATAGTGAATTAAAGTACCCCCTATTGTAAAATATAAGGATATTATAAGTTACCGAGGAGTTTCATGACCATATAAAAACACGAGGCCGAAGGCCGAGTGTTTTTATACAGGTCATGGAACTCCGAAGTAACTTCTAATATCCTCATATGTGACAGAAATGACATCAGAACTCACCATTTATAACTGATGACATCAAATCTCACCGTTTATAAGGATATAATTTACAAGATATTCACGGATTTTGTGTATTATAATGGCATTAAAACATCATGTTAATATACATATCACATCATATACAGTTAGTGCATCAAGTGAAGTACCTACATTCTTCATTTTCTACAGCTGCATAGTTGCCTTTCTCTTTGAAGCTGATATTTCCCAAGTGAAGGACTCCCGCTACTATCTGCATAACCATGGCTTGTCCTTCAGCAGAGATTCCAATGACATTCATTGCATGCTGAGGGGATAGTAGTTATCAAAGGTAACTGCACAGCAATTTTTATTGCTAACAAGGCAACTGAAATGCATTCAATTTTTATTCATTTATTCTTTTCCTTCTAATTTTTGTTTTTTAGCATGAATGGCTGCTATACCATGGATAAAAATTTTTTGGCACTTGTGTTAAACTATATTTTATGGCCACTGTTAAATTGCACACTCTAAAAAAATAAGAAAAGGCTCACTTTCCCCTCTACAGTATGTGGCTTTTGAGAACACATTCTGTACACCTAGGGATACTGAATGATGAAGTTATTCTAGTAAAAGCGGTCTGTTAGATAAAGGCTACATGCTGCAGAAACCGTTACCACATATCAAAGTATAATTGCTAAATGGTATCCAAGAACATACACAGGTGTGCCACACAGTGGTTTATATCCATGTATGTGTTCTTGCAGGCCAAGGTTTATTGTTTAATGCTTTGCCTTGGTACAGGACAATATATAACATATACACACACACTATTCTTCTATTGATACAATATAACCTGTACTTTCGAGGCCTTACCATGGTTTCCTGAAAGTCTCTCTTATCATTAATGTCATCTACTTTGTAGGACCCAGACTGGTTAAGGTAGTTATAGTAGTCTAAGCTTGTGATTCCCAGACTCTCTTTTTGGTCTTTTGATGCACCTTCAATCAACTAGAGAAGTAAAGCAGGAAGTACAAATGTTAAGAGGTTGGAGGCATCATGCAAAGATATTTCACCTTGTACAGCTCGTTTCACTGCCAGTATAAAAAAAATGTAATGCATATTTCATGTATTTTGAAATGACAGTATCCATTTAAAGTACTTATATTTAACAAATAATTTAAGGCTAGCCATACCTGGTAAAAAATATGAAAGCTTCTTTCTCCTGGATTTCTCATTACCACACGAGATTTTTCCAGCAAAAAATTTGAGATCTTTCCGCCATCTGGTTCTCCCCCTGGGCTAAATTGTATTTCAAAGTATTTTCCCTTTTGAAAGGAAAAGAAAAAGAAGGGGATAAACAGAAATATTTTAATCAAATGATCTTTGCAAGAAATAGAACAGGTAAAGTTTTAGAATCATTATTTGCCTCAGAGTACGACAGCTGCCTGGCTGGCACATTCAGAAATCATCGTTTTGAGAACTTCACTCAAAAACTGGTTTGTTTTTTTTAGGATAATGAAAGGAAATGTAATTCTAATCCTTTACATATTCATCACAGATTCTTAATGATTAATAAAGTTATTTGTAAATGCAATTGCTGTTAAAAGCTGTATATAACTTCTGAACAAATGCTGTACAGGTATGGGATCCCTTATCCGGAAACCCGTTATCCAGAAAGCTCCGAATTACAGAATGGTCGTCTCCCATAGACTCCATAGAAAAATCCAAAATTTAAAAAATGATTTCCTTTTTCTGTGTAATAATAAAACAGTAGATATAATTAATTATTGGAAGCAAAACCAGCCAACTGAGTTTATTTATTGTTTACATTAAGGTATGAAGATCCAAATTACAGAAAGATCCTTTATCTGGAAAACCCCAGGTCACAAGCATTCTGGATAACAGGTCCCATATCTGTACACAGCAGATAAATAACCTGATGGGTGGAGGGTCCCTTTATAGAGAAAGTCATGGGGTTAGATGGATGGGTAACGCTTATATAAAGCGTTTGGTTACTACTATTTGCTCCTAAAGATAAACAAAATATCATATAAGAAGACTTTTAATCATAGCCTGCTTAATGAATGCCCGTGTAACTTTATTCATACCAAAGTTTCTTGAATATACTCGCTTCGTTCTCACCCCTCAAAAATCCAGTGCTGCCCTATCTACTGCATGTTTTTCATTATACGGCATATTTTAATCTTGTTCCAAACATACAGGGAAGACACAAAAAAAATGCAGCAAACTTACAAATCTACTTGAATTGTTATTCCGTACTGTCTTAGCATTTCCAAAGGCTTCAAGCAAAGGATTTGATTGTAGAATGATATCTTTAACATGCTGGATTCGCAGAAAACAAATGTTATAACCTTACAAATACAGTCACAAAGTTGCCATGCAATTATAGACACTATTTCGATTCTGCTTGATACCAATGTGCTCTAAAAGGGGTTTCTAAAGGATTTAGCATAAATCAGGGAAGTGGTCTATTAGAGTATGGTAAACAACAAAAACACGTTACTCTAATATTAAGCCTCTGCCACGCATCTGGTTCAAAATTAAAAATGAATGAAGTATCTAAATATATGATTTATTTATACTTTGGCCTCTTCCCCGTGATGTTATACGAGTGTCTGGTTCCCCATGCTGCTTTACAGAGACTTTCACTGGCAAATCAGAGTGCAGAAAGCTTTAGATGAGCTTCCCCGAACTCTGCCGCTCACTCATAGCAGGGGGTCCCAGCTGAAGTGCAATATTCTTTTTCATTTTAAAACTTAAAGGGGGTCTGTGGCCACCAATGTTTTCTTTTTTAACTTGTGGAGGGGGGGAGTATTCATATTTTAGCTCTTGTACTAATGGGTGGGGAAAGGATGGCGAGGGGGGGGGCCCAGAATTTTTTTTTACTGTGATTTCAGATGGCAGCCCTAGTTACGAGGAATCAATCCCCTTCAAAAAGTCTCTCAAAAAAAAAAGCCAACTCACCTGAACTTTAGGACCCCCTCCAGAAATCTTTGAGATGTAACTCATGATGTATTTTGCAGCCACTGTTTTTCCTGCACCACTTTCACCACTGCAAATAAAAAAACAAATTGTAAAAATGAAAGTATATTGCAGAAGTAATTAAATGTTACCTTATTTTATAGTGCTACTAATAATCTGTACATTACACTGTACACAATGTGCATTTTAGGACTGACTGCACCACTAGCTATATTTGTATACTAGTTTACAGATTAAGCAATACAGGTCGGGTGATGTATTTTCTTTATGAATGGAACTGTAACAATAGTGCTCTGAGAGAATTCCATTGTGTCTTCCAGTTAATCCCTTAAGGTTTTCCAGACATCCCTATTAAATCACAAGGCAGCAGTCGCCACTCCCCTATTATATGGATGGGATTATGGCCAGAGGCAGATTTGGACCTTTCTACCTGCCCACGTGGGTCGGAATACAAAACTAAAATGCTAGCCTCATAACCAAGCCCCTTGAAACATGACACAAACAAGCATACCTTAACCATAAACAGATCTGGATATTCCAGCAGGTCTGTGGCCTTATTATGCACAACTGAAGTCAGTAAAACGTAGCCTTGATCAACAAGGAGAACAATTACGCAAATATGAGTTTACTGTATCCTTTATTAAAGCAGTTGTTCTGTACTTAATTGATACCTGGGCAACAGAAGCCATGGTTTGAAGTCAACATCCTTTCCAGTATCTGAAATTGCTAATTGTTCCTATTAAAGCAAAAGAGGCCTCAAAGGACTTTCCACAGGGGATGCACAACTGGCACCATTTACTCTAAAAAATATGCTGTGATATTAACCTCCTCCTTCAACTCAGTTCTAATAACAACAGAACATCCTTCCAGGTGGGAACTTAAAAGTTTAGGAGATGAGGGAAATGTGGCTACTACTGAAAAACAGGATGAGTCATTAAATAGGCACGGGATTAGAGAAACTGGAGGATCCAAGCATAAAACTTTGCAGCGTTTGCCAAGACAACCCTCAGATCTGCAAAGGCTGTCAAAACTACAGGATCACAGCATTTTTTTGGTTTACTTTTCAGCACTGCGAGTTACCAGTATCCAGCAGTATACAGGTCTACAGAATTCCAGTTTCTTTAAATTGAAAGCAACAAGGCCCTAGTTCAGCAGCAAAATCAGGATTTACATTTTTTGCACATTAAAATTATTGATTCAGAACCTGTGACCCTAAGTGCTTAATTGCACGTTTAAACATGGGTTCTGTTGTGTATAATAAAGGGAAGCAACTGTTACAAAGTATGTACAAGATCTATCAGTATAAATACAATAGACATTATTTTCTGCAAGAACAGAAAGCCGTCATTTTAAAATTCTAAGGGTTGAGAAATAAATTATGTATGAGACCACGAATAGTCTGCTATTCCCCTTTACAGGACATCTCTGCTTCCTATGTTTTAATATGTATGGTAATTACTTCTGGATCAAAGCCAATCAAACTTAAATATACAATAAATGTAATCAGGAATACTCTGAATCAACCATAAGCCTTGTGTCTTTTTAGTGTTCAATAAATGGAAGATTAAATACTATGTTTTACTGTATACTTGAACACAACAGAGTAACGAATACAGTAGATCACAAGTGCCTTCAGTCACTGGAATACACACTTTTATGGGAGATTGACAGTAGCCACACTTTACTCCTTTTACATACAGGACATTATAAATGTTTGGTACAAGCTTTACATGTCTAAATGGGGTGATCAGAATAAGCAGGGAGAGCAAACTGTTTCCTGTGTGCATGTGTAAGAACAACACTGAAAGGGTCAAGTGCTTATAGATATCAGGATATTTATCCAAATAGTGCTAGTAAACAGTAAAATAATGATTATGAATATATATCCTGCCTCATTCTTGAGATCTACTTCATTGAGGCAAGTGTGACCCAATCATACAGAATGTAGATCCCCAACTGGCAGCAGCACACATGCAAAGACAACTGCAATGATCAGTGGCTCTGCAGAAAAGCTTCAAGTAAGAAATTATCAAGGGTATGAATTGGTTATTTGGTTCCAAGTTAAATGGCTGTTTTATTTATCAAAGTGATACTCTCAACCCCTTAGGTAAAAATCATTAACAGGTATGCTGAATTCATCCAAACTTTGCCCCTGTGCACCCACATAATATGAAATATCCAGACACTATTTAGAAAATCAGACCTGCCTATAGCCATGTTCTTTGAGAAAAGACTATATACTGAGGGAGAAACAAGAACTGCACCTTACCTTATAATAACACATTGATTTTCCCGGTCTATGATCATGTTTCTGTACATATTGTCAGCCAGTGCATAGATATGTGGTGGATTTTCGTACGGAGCCTGGAAAGTAAAGGATAACAAAGGATATTATTATATCTGGATCTTCAGTTTCATCACAGTATATAGATTGTGAATGCAGAGATATAAAAGACCCGTTACAATCTAAGCTGTGTAAGCTCCAGCTCCTAATGGTGTTCAATAAATTCCTTAGACCTAGATATTTACATTCCATCTTCAAAACATGCAGCATCAATTTCTGTGTGCATGGCTTAATCAATGCTCAGACTTGGTCCTGTTTATATTGTTACTAGGGATGCACCAAATCCAGGATTCGGCCTTTATCAGCAGGATTCGGCGGAATCTTTCTTTGTGGCTGAACCAAATCCTAATTTGCATATGCAAATTAGGATCGGGGGGGGGAATCGCATGACTTTTTATTACAAAACAAGGAAGTAAAAATTGTTTTCCCTTCCCACGCCTAATTTACATATTCAAATTAGGATTCGGCTCGCTATTCAGCCGAATCATATGCAAAGGATTCGCGGGTTAGGCAGAATCCAAAATAGTGCATCCCTAATTGTTACTGAACCTAACCTTCAGCTTAATTAATAGGGCTTGTGCTGAACACACTTTGTGCCAACTCTGTCTTAATTAGGAACATATGGGTTTTGCACTAAATAGGGTACATTGTGAAACTGAAAGTCACATTTTACTTCCTGACTCATATTGGCATGGAGAAGCCTCCCTATAGTGTGCAACTCCTTATCTCACAACCTAGCATGCCGCTGCTGTGGGAAGGGAAGAGTAGTTTACTTATGCAAAGGGCTTCTCAGTATGATTGTGGTTGCAGGGATCAGGAAAAGCATATGACTTTTCATTTACTTTCATTGTTAAAGGGAATCAGTCATGATTTTTATAGTGTACTTTTTATTTCTAAATTACACTGTTTACATTGCAGATATTAAGATATTATTCAATTGTATGAAATAACAGGTTACAGACATTGATATAGTTGTTGGGTTAATTGTTAGACTGTTAGAGCCCCGTGACTTTTCTGGGCTAAGGGGTGACAGAAGACATGTGAGTGTGATCTACATATGTGTGAGAGAAAGTGAGAGAATAAAAAGAAAGAAGAAATAAAAAGGAAGAGAAAGAATGAATAACCTATAAAAAGAGGGTGCAGGTTAGAGGGATATTTTACCTTCAAAACCGTATTAATTGCAAAGAGAAAACTGTAACTGATGTAACTGATGACTTACTACATTTTGGAAATTAATTAGTTTTAGGTATGCACCAAATGCAGGATTGGGTTCGTCATTCGGCCAGGATTCAGCCATTTTCAGCAGGATTCGCCCGAATCCTTGTGTCTGGCCGAACCGGTTCGGACAGGCACTTGGGTTTGGAAAAGGCTGAATCCCAAAACAAATCCTGCATTTAGTCCAACCCTACCTGAAATAGTGGGGTACAATGAAGTGGAATTAGCAATAAGGTTGAGTCTTTATAAGCAGCTGTTGGGGTTCTCCAAACAGTTGCTACCAGGGACAATTGATCTATCCATTAACAAGCTGTGATGTAAGTTAGATGCTCTGAGAAAAAGTTATGCTGTATGTTACAGAGCAGCCCTCACTGGTAAGATACACTGTTATGCCTGCCTTAAGGTGGCCATACACGGAGATCTACTCAAATGAATTAATGTAACAAATCATTAAAAAAATATTCATAACAATCAGGAAAATGTTTTGTAATGGTGATGCAAACTGCTAGACAGCCTTAATGATTCCCCATTCTGCCCCATATTTCATACAATAGATCAGTGCTGTCCAACGTATTACATGTAGTAAGCCAATCATTTCTTAGAATAGGGCCAGATTGAATTGTAAGCAATCTTTATAGGTACTGATGGGCAGTCTTTCGTTAACCAAAATTTAGAATGAATAAAACATACTTACAGCTCCTTGGTACATTTCTATTTCCTTGTCTCCAAAGTAAGGCATCTGTTTAAAGGGATTCACGGAGATGAGCACTGGCCCGATGTAGGTCTATAATTAGTTAAGGTTAATTAAGAGCACTGCTATTTGCTTTATTGCTATGAACAAACTGGGTAAAATGCAAATTGAAATCTGTACACATGCAAAGGCAGTAGTACATGTATGAAAGACTATGGGGCAGATTTACTATTGGTCGAATTTCGAATTGAAAAAAATTCAAAATTCAACCATGGAAATAGTTAGGGAATTAAAATCCTTCGAATTCGAAGGATTTTACCGCAATTCGATTGGCCGAACAATCGAAATATAAAAATTCGAACAATCAAATCGATTCAAACGACTTTAACCTTCAATCTGATTTTTATAATTCGATCAAAATTCGCCACTTCGGTAGGTTGAAGCTGGTGAACGAATAAAAATTTAAAGGGGAAATAATTCGAATAGATTTTTATCTGATTCAATCGAATTTACAGAATTCACTGGTCTAAGTTACATTTGCATATTTGAAATTCGAATCTTTTTGAAAATTGGATCCAATAATCCCTGCTTAAAGCGGAACACATTAACACTCATTCAACCCCTGCCACAGAAATAATAAGTGGTTTTAAAGCATGTTCCATTCTAAAGATGTAGATTTCATACAATCTGGGGCCTAAAAATAAATCAAATAAAAAACAAACCTTGATCAGGTTTGCAGCCATGGGTTAGAGTCCTGCGTGGGTCAATTTTTTGGGACCTGTACCCACAACCTGCAATCCGCGACCCGGACCCGCATTCTTACCCGCTTGGACCCGCGACCTAACCTGACCCGCAAATACCTTATGCGCAACCCAGACCCGTGACCATCGAGAATCAGGAAGTGCTGTCATTGTAAACTGGAAGTGAAATCGTCGGTAGTAGACGTGCTCCGAAAAAAGGAGTAAAAATCGCTGTGCAGAAGCTGTGCGGCCCATCAACCAGCAGAACGTCTACATGCAACCCACAGGATTTTGCAGGTAACCCGCGGGTACCTGACCCGCTGCAGGACTCTACCATGGGTGACTAAGATAGAAATCTTTTCATCTTGTTTTCTGCCGAAATGGGCTGATCAGTTCAACTTCAATGAAGTTGCTACAACACGTAAGTACAGGGTACTTCCTAAAATAAGCCTTTAAGCAATTTTGAATAATTTACAAAATAATCCTCTTCATTATATATTGAATTTGAAGCAAGAGCGGGGCAGATTCAATGCCACCCCACAGCGATGTTGTATAACGGAGCAACATAAAGCTAGGAAGAGCTGGGGGTAAGGCTAGCTTTAAGCGCCCTTGTGAACGAGTCTCTTACTTATTCATTAACCTATTGGCAGCCATCACAATTAATGCTATATGAATGAATGAGGAAGAGACAGGGTGCTATGCTGCCAAACTCTGCATCAGCTTTGTGGTATGCAATCTGATCAGTGTGTACTTCATATTCAAATAAAATGAATGAGTGTTATCACTTAAGCAATTCAACATGCTGCATTATTCCTGCATTCAGCGCCCACATACGCTTGTGTGAGTATAGCCCCATTGAAAAGAATTGCTTGCATACATTCCGGCGCCTGAACGCTACAAAACGAAACGCAGGGGAGCGCAGCTTTAGTTTCCTCAATAGAAGGACTTCAGTTACTGTTTTGGCAAGATCTAATATTGGAAGTTTTACTGCATAAAATGTCCTTGTGCATTCCATTTTATGATAATGGTGGGAGGGCTGATTTAAATAATTTGGACTATGCATTGGTCGAGGAAAAAAGTGGCAAGCAGAATCCCAAGAATTGCCCTGTGTAAAGGTGGCCATACACAGGCCGATAAAAGCTTCAGGGAAATTAGTCGCCCCAACAACAAACCGCCTGTTCTTTAGGGTGACTAATCTCCCGGAATCTCCTTGTGTAGACCTTCCCTAAAGGAGCATAGATTTGAGCACTTGAAATTAGTAGGTGAAACTTGAGTCAAAGAGTATACCAGTGAATTGATATCTGCTGTTACTTGTGTGCTATCAGTTTAAGTGCTGCTTATTGGAGTGGTGTGTGCAGTGTGTTAAAAGGATACAGTCATGGCGAAAAAAAACTTTTCAGAATGCATCAATTAATAGTGCTGCTTCACCAGAATTCTGCAACTTCGTGCGATTTCAGAAAATGAAGCGCCGTGTGTGAACTGCCGAAGGCGATTTTCATTTTAGCAGGTGCAAGACAGGGGGAAGCAGTTTGGGGAGATTAGTTGCCCAAAAGAAGAGGCGATTTGTCGCTGGGGAGATTAATCTCCCTGAATCTCCTCGTGTAGACCTAGCCTTATTAATGTACAATTAATGTACAATATATGAATAGTCTTAAATGTGCTTAGTTCAGCATAACCTATGTTGCTAAAGAAGTCTGTACTTAATACATTGCCAATAGAAATGGGGTGATTTATCCCGGCTATCAACTATTTTCACTCCTTCCATAATTACTTCACATAATGTAGAGTACACAGGGCAACTCTGGCCATGCTTTGCACGGCTTCTTCACCTGATGGCCTGAGCAAGCAGATTTGAATGGAAGTGAAAGGGAGGTAGAGCTGCATTGTGGGCAAGAGGCTACACTTTAAATCAAACTTTTCTTACTTTTCCCTTTAAGTCACATAATTTTAATCAATATTTTGTTGTAGGAGGAAGGAGTAGAAATTGAATAAGATTTAATTTAATAAACTGTTACTATGACACATGCAAGTATATATATGACAGGAAACTGTACCTTTAAGTCCGACTGAATTTTACTTGCTACCAAAAGGGCAAGTAACTAAATCATTGTTCCACCTCACAGAAAATGCTCTTACTAAGCGTTTCTGTGGAGCTAAAGATATTAAAAACGGCTTTGATGTAAGTGAAAAATCAACATTATATTGTGCTGCGTAGTCTTCTCTGCAGGGAAAGTCGTTGATAAAACAAACTCTTCCGATGTGCTTCCCATGGTTTTTTTTTCGCGATAGCAAAACCAAATTTCCTTAAAATATATTTAATGTGTGAACAATGTGGGCAAATGTAAGTAAAAATCTTCCAGCATTCATACCGTTTACCAACTATTTGCAGGGTTGGCCAACCTGCAGCCTTCCTACAAATTCCAGCACCCCAACAATAGACAAAAGCTGCCAAGGGGATATTAAAAGCTGCAGCTGATAACTTATATTTTATTTTTAATCAGGCATTATTAATGCAAATCTGGCTCAAGAGGTGGAAATGACAGCTTTTGTTTATCACCAATGCCCCTTATGACGACCTCTGGCTTGGTTAGCACTTTGTTTCTGCAGACTATGAAATAACTTATCCTCATCACATTCAATGAAAATCCATTCAATGAAAATTGTGTTGCATACTTTTATACAGACTATGTAAACTTTCATGACAACTGATTAAAGCATAGTGCTTGAAAACCCAAACAGTGTAAGTCTCTATAAAACTATATAGCATAAAACAGCCCATATCTAAAACCCTGCTTCATGTAAATAAAACATTTTCATAATCATTTACTTTTTTTAGTAGTGTATCGGGTAATCCCATAATCCAGTTTTTCATCCTGATTTTGACAGCTCAGCACACAGTTCTGTATTATTACTGAAAAGTTTCTCTTTGACCTCCGTCACTGAACAGCCACAAAAAGATATCAAGTTTCTAAAACTTAATTGGCTTTTAGCAGAGAGCCAAGAATACAAGGCAGGTGCACTTTTGTAACACTTTTAAGATAAGAAAAGAAACAATTGTAACAATTTAAGATGGGCTGGTCTCTTGGGGAAACTGTAAAGTCCATCTTAACAAAACAGTAATAACACACAAAAACCACAGAAATGTGTTCAAGCTTTCATAACCTGCCAAATTTTGTAAAATAAACATGGTAATTAGGGGGTGTGGCCACAACATGGGCATGGTCAAAATTTCACCACACTCTCCAGCAAATATTTTTGTCCCTCTTTCTAGTTTCATAATGTTGGGAGGTATTGGTAATCCTAAATAGAAAATTGCCATGTTAAAACTAACGACCCCCTAGAATCCTACGGCTCACGGTGCACACAAACCCTACATGTTAGGTCACATGAGCAAATTAATGGACAAAGTTCTATCTTTCACTCTCACACTTCTTTTTACAGTAATAGCTGCAGTATTTTTGGTCAGGTGATCTCTGAAGTAGCAAACAGTTCATCACAAAATGGTCACTTTAGTTAAGAGATGTAAAATCTATTTGCCAGTTGGTAATCTTATTTTATGTGCCACTTAATATGATATAAACTGTTGCTTAAGTATTTAAGTTTCCCTTGCATTTAAGTACAGTTTGTTTTTACTATAATCCAGGGGTGTCCAACCTTTTGGCTTCCCTGGGCCACATTGGAAAAAGAAAAATTGTCTGGGGCCACACATGAAATACACAAACACTTTTGATTTGTAAAAGTAAATAAAATGCACAGAAAAGAACTGCAATACCAGTTGGATAACCAGATGGAGCTATACACTGGAATATGGGACACCTGGATATTAAATAGACTTATTATTATTAACTGGGCAATAGGCAGATTAACCCCTCCTGCCTACTCCTATGACCTTTGCAACACAACATTTTCTCAGGAACCAAGTGTTTCAAGCTGGGCCACATTCATATTCATTCTGGGCTGCAGGTTGGACACCCCTGCTATAATCTATTATAGTATCTAGTCAATATAATTTAGTGTTAACCAAGGATACAAAAATGAAGTCATCCATATAACGTTTCTTTAGATTGTCTACTATAGAATCTTCTGTGATTTTGGAGAGAAGAACCATATCATCCACTCCGCTGTGCTTGACATTGTGGCTTTGCCAGTGGTATCTGTAATGTCCTTTGCTGCCCTGTAAAAGAACAAACCAAAGATCAAGATGAAAAAAACGGATAGACAACCACCACATACAGAGCTAAAATAAGACAATATGCAAGGCACTATTTTGATAAATTTCTGTTATTCTTCAACAATGGTTCAAAAGATTTAATAAACAGCCCTCAAAATGACATAATGCTTGATTTTCATTGAAGAAAACAGCAAGCATGCGCAGTAGACATGAAAGACCCTTTTTCATAAATTCCCGGGTACAAAGCATTTTAGATAACAGATCACATACCCGTACTATAACAGAAAAGAAGCTGAACATTAGTTGGAACCGACTAGTTTCAATGACTTAACTTGATACCAAGTTAGGAAGCCAAAAGGTAGTGTCACACTAGAGTAATTTGTTGCAAGTGGAGAATCTGACCTACCCGCAGACAACAAAGCTCCAGAAAAATTACTTTCCTTTAACTAGCATTGGTATTGCTGTGCACAAACACTTTACATTTGATGAGCCAACCTTATGGGAAAATGTCTTTTTCTGCACTTTTCAAGATTACGTTTGTCACAAAGGTGTTTCACACCTATGATATCCACATAAGAGATACGTTCCCCATGTGTTTTGCAGATTTCCCATGTCCGACATATCTCCTCGTCTTTGCTCTTAGGGGCTGCCATTTATAATGCAACACCAAAGCAAAGGCTTGATTTTGGTAACCTTTAAAGCATGTGCATATAAACAGCATTTCCAACACAAACTTTTGATTAGATCTCATTTTACACATTCAATCCTGATTGAAACAAAAACGGTAACTGTAATAGCTTATTCTCATTTTACAGCCTTCATTTCAATATTTATATTTAGATGATGAAAGTACAAACGTGTGATTGGTTAATGTGTAAATGCCATTCTATCTATTTAAAAAAAATGCATTGCAATATGATTTCTGTAGCATGTGTTTGAAACATGATGAGCAAGATGCAGACTTTGTTTTGGAATGATCTTTATCAATAAGGAATGGATTAAGTGTTGGACAGAAATACAGGGTAATTAAAAAAGTCTGATCAATTGGTGGGTTATTTAAGGGTTTCTTCAACTGATAAGAGATCTAAAGATATCTGCCTTTATTGTATTTTCTTTAGATCTTAGATGAATGAAAGCCTACTTCAGAGAAAAAAAGGATGTGTTATAATTTGATTGTTTGGATTTTATTCACTGTAGAAAATGGAATAAAGTCAGCAAGTGATTCCCTGTATAACACTTCCCAAAACATACATAACAACTTCATATCACCAAAAATGAAACTTTAAGCTATTAAAACAACATCGATCCTGATATCACTTTATAATCTCATACTTAACTGCATGTCAAATTAATAACCATGGGCGGTGGGGCACAGTAAGTAATAGGAAGTCGGATGGTGTCGCAAAAGTGATCCGACGCTAGACGATTGTTGGCTGCAGATGCAGCTTGCAGGATTTGCATTCGACTATCGTGTTGCATCGGATCACCATTGCGACACCATCTGACTTCCTATTACTTACCTTGTTCCTGTCGGATCCTACTTGACACAGGCGTTTTTTTGTCGCTGAGCGTCAGATCCGATGGAAACGCAGGTAAGTCTGCCATGTAGTTCTGCCCTTAATCTTAAAAAAAGGGTTTTCCCTGAAACATTGTGTTGAGATCCCAATAACCTGCACATGAAATAGCACACTGCTTCCTGGGGGGTCATCTGAATTTGACTTATGTATTACTAAGACCAGGCCTGCCCTGTATGCCATTATTATTTTATAATATAATTATAATGTAGTTTGAGAATTAATCATTCCACTACATGCAATATGTTGGACAGCACTGACAAAACTTAACAGATTTTGGACTCCACTGATGCGTACAGAACATTTTTCAAAGCTTGTAAATTATTGTTTTGGAGTCACAACTCATCATCTGACAAAGATAGGCGTCAACAGCTTTCCTTTTGTTTGTACCCACAATCTGCATGCCTGGTTCCTATGCCTATTCACTGATGGATAAACAGCTGAACCCTGGGTTCTACAATGCACATAACACTGATCAGATGTTCCTGCTGTAGGGTTTTTCTAACAATATGTGTGCAATATGTGTAGACTTCAAAGATTTGTGCATTAAAGTTTTTTTGTCGAGAAATTACTTCAGATGCACCACAGATCTGATACATCCCAAAGATTTTAATATTTACAATAAATTTTATGCTTTTCATGTTTATTAAATGTGACAGAACCCATGATTTAGCCATGATGAACCAAATCTTGCTCTAGATCCAAAATGAACCATAACCCATTAACAAGGCTCAAAGGGAAATGTGCACGTATTACTGTATATGGAGGGGGTGGTGACTTCCTTCTGCATGCCAGACCAGTAAATTTTAAGAAAAAATGATTTTTAATAGCTGCATAACACATACACATGGACAGGAGATGAAAAGTCAAAGAAAAGCAACATACGGTTAGCAGAGAGATGTGCGAGTGAAAACCCAGTTAGATTCTCTCATTATGGAAAATACCAGTATGTACTTTTGTCAAGGTTGTGTAACACTCCTAAGGTAGATAGTCTCAAAAGTAAGCATTAAAATAGCATAACTATGTAATGAGCTCTGTGTTATTCTGTAACAGTCACTGTTGATGCTTCCCCCAGACTGTCTAGATGGCCCGTTTCATAGATTTTAGATGAAGACTATTTACTGACCTTGCTACAGTATCTCCTTAAACATATTAAAATCTTATGTTCAACAAATAATCTCCCTTAAAATATGCATTCCCTTCATTGACCCCTATATCAAGTCACTGGCAGTATTTTTTATATATATCTTACTAGAGTCAATATATCTTTCTAGTGTCAATAATTACAGTGTCAGAAAACCTTTAAGATCTCAAAACAGCAAAATAATACCATAAGGGTAGGGGCAGACAGGGAGATTCGGGGAGATTTTGTCGCCTGGCGTTTTTAGCAGGCGACAATCTCCCCGAATTTCCTTCTCCCTGTCTGCCGATCGTAAAGGCACAAAGCGCCAGCGCCTGTGCAGACGCGGCGCGGCGATTCCCGGAATCGCCCGAAGTTTCCTCACAAGGTATCTTCGGGCGATTCCGGAAATCGCCGCGCCGCGTCTGCACAGGCGCTGGCGCTTTGTGCCTTTACGATCGGCAGACAGGGAGAAGGAAATTCGGGGAGATTGTCGCCTGCTAAAAACGCCAGGCGACAAAATCTCCCCGAATCTCCCTGTCTGTCCCTACCCTAAAAGGAGCATTCACGGTCTCCAGTTGAAAAGTACACAAACAGACATCTTATTTAAAATCACTCCTGACTATGCCAAGATAAGCAATGTAAGCAATATCATTAAAGGAATAATGTAAGCAATTTCATTAAGGGAATAAACATGTCCCTGTGCTTAAACCTGAGCTTGTTACAGGTTCTAACCATTGTGGAACCTTTGTGGTCTCTGTTGAGATGTCTTGTGCTTTCCAAGCAACAATAACTCTCCAGTGTTAAGATGGCCATAAACACAAAGATATAGCATAAGAATCAAAGTTTCATACGATTTCATGACGACCAGTCGTTTAATCGATCTGACAGGTTTAAAGATTTGTCGGCTAACAATAATTTCTCTGCATGTATTGCCTATCTGATGAACTTCCGTACAATTGCAGAATATTGTCTGATTTGTTCATTTACTACTTTATTTAATATGAATGGTAAGTGGCAGTTCGGATGATTGGAATGTCCGATCACTCATACAATACAAGGGTAAAATCTGTACATCAATGGCCAGCTTTAGGTACCATCACACTGAAGTTGGGCTCTTACTTGGACACAGAACACTTTAATATTTAGCTAATACAGAAATATATTAACTCTACTCTAAAGTCTATTGCAGTGCACTATAGTCAGAATACTATTACCACATGCTGCCTGAATGTTATAGTTATCTTTCTGATGTGGCCAACACAGCCATTACGCAGCAATGTGTCCCCCACATGTCTATTTTTCCAAAATACAGCAGCTATCAACTTTACAGATGTTGTGCGCTCATATTGTGATTGAACACAGGGGGAAGATGACATTAGCAAGAAATTATTAACTAGGAAAGCACCAAATCCCAGATTCAGCCAAAATCTTCATGAAAGATCCAGGATTCAGACAAATACTAAAACAGAGGATTCAACACATCTCTATAATCAACACATATTTATAAAGCACCAACATATTCTGTAGCATTGTACAATAGATGGTTACTGATCCTGCTCAATGAAGCTTTATATATCTATATTTTATGGTGTTTAAATAATTGAGAAACCTTTTGCATTTTCAATATTTCTGCAATATGACCTTAAATGTAATCTGCTTATCATGGATGTTCTAAAACCAGATAATGTAACCCAATTCAACAAATAAGTAAAAAAACTTCCTTGGTCATTTATTTAGGAAAATGATCAAACATTTCATATTTGTGTGTGGCAATGGTATATGAACCTCAGGCTGGAAAAGTTTATAAAACTATTTCTAAAGAGTCCACTGTACAGTACAAATAGAAGCATTGCAAACCATTGTTATTGTATCCACAAGTGGTCGACAAAGATCACACAAGAGCAAAGCATTGTAATACTCTTAAAGAACCCGAAGGCCTCTCATGAATTGGAGAATGGCAGTTATGGGTCCACCTTGAGGATATCACTGAACAACAATGTTGTGCATAGCAGGGTTGCAAGAAGAAAGCCACTGCTATCCAGAAAGTACATTGCTCTTGTCTGTCATTTGCTAAATAACCTGCACATGTCAAATGGCTACTGGAAGGACAACTGGAAGTTCTGTGGACAGATGAGACCAAAGTAGAACTTTGTGGCTGAAATGTTAAGTATTCCTTTGGCAAAAAGCAAACACTGCATTACAGCAAAAGCTTACCCCATCTGTAAAACATGATGTTAGCATTTTCACAGTTTCTCTGGACCAGGATGAATGCCATTATTGAAATGTTGTGGAAACACCTGAAGGGGGCAGTTCATGCCAGGAAGCAAACCAAGATCAGTTGGAGCTGTTCTGTAAAGAGTAATGGGCCAAAATTCTTCCAAGCTGATTTCCTGGACCGATTAACAGTTATTGGAAATGTTTAGTTGCAGGTATTGCTGCCAGAGGGGGGCACACCAGTTACTGAAAGCAAAGGTTCATATGCATTTACCACATACACATATGTCATTTTGGATTGTTTTTCTGCTTTTCGCACATAAAAACAGTTTGGTTAATGCAGAGGGCACTGAGTTATGCCTTTTACATCTATTGATGTGTCCTTCTGATGCAAAAAAATTGCATTCTTAGTATTCATTTATTCACATACGGAGCATTGATTTGCTTTTTGCCTCTTCTGCCTCTTCTTATTGGCATGGAATGTATTCAAGGCGGCTATACACAGCAGAAGCACAAATGCAGTACAAATGGTGTTGATATTCGGAGTAGTTTGTCCACTTTGGTGATGTGGCCTAACGTGAGAAGAACTTTTACCAAAAAAAGGAAAAAAAAAATCAATTCAGCTCCTCAATACATTTCCTATTTTAACTGCAGTTTCCTGCCTTTCTACAGCCTTGGAATCCCTGGAATTTTAGCACCACCACCAATCAAACTGAGCTTTCACGTCCCCTCCTAAAATTATGCGGTAATGGATTTTTCTTTATAAAGCATAAAGGATGAACATGCCTCATTGTACCATATACTGTATTTTATTATGTATTTTTCAGAGCACATACAGTAAAGGTTGCAGTACTGGCTTCTTCCCCGAAGATAACAGGGATAGATTTAATGCGACTGAGAAGACCTTCATTTCTGATGCAAAAACAGGCTGCAATGTAATATACAAACTACATTATAGATTAACCTTTAATATTTTAATCCTTAAAATACAGAAGTTTGCAGAAACACAATATGTTTACATAGACCATCTTAGCAGTGGCTACAGGCAGAGGTCGGAATCAGATTAGCAGAGCCAGGAACTTTGCTAGATAGACCGATAATGGGCATGGAAGGAAATAAGAGGTAGGAATTTACAGGTTGGATAATTGGAGATTTAGAGCAGGTGTGGAGAAGTAGAAATCATTCCTGCCTGGGAAACATTATTGGAGTGAACCAGAAACCCTGCAGTTTGCTTAAATAGGTTCAAATCCAGGTAGGATGTCTGGGTAAATGATACAGATGCCTCGGTTATACATTCTGCAACCTGTCCTGAACCAGGGTTACATTTGTATTATAGTCCTCTAAGTCAGCCTTATGCTGGTTTCTCTCACATCAGCAGTTATGCTTATATACTGTAAATTCCTGTTTAAAGACAAATAAACCAAGCAGTGTTGACTCATAGCAGTCAGCAGATTCCATTAAAACTTCACTCTAAATCCCTGTTCTTTCCAACTAACTCACCCAGGAGGGGATATTTTCCTTTTTCTCCCAAAATGCTAGACTTATAAATGGAAGCTGCTGAGGATCTTATTACTACTACAATGATTAAGTCTAGCTTTATAATGCTTCCATTTAAGGTACAATTTACCTATCTTGTAAATTACATCTTACCTGGATTGTCCTCTAAAAAAAAATCTATTGTAAACTGGAAATTATATTTAATTCTTCCTACCTGTACTAGAAAATGTATTGAAAGACTTGTTATATGCTATGTATACAAGTAGTGCTCCAAAAAAAAAATGTAAAATACTGTATATATACCGACACACAAATGCAAGCAATATTGAGGTCTTGCTTGTTTTTATTTCACACAGTGTCTGTCTGTTATCCTAATCAGATTATCACCAAATCTACTGCATTCTGAACATCTGAAAAGCAACATGAATAAGAGCAAGCTCTTCAGGCCATATTATACAGCTAAAGTAACATTAATCTATCTGAACAGGTTCCCAGGGAATCATTGCTGTTCAAGAATACGAAGAACTAAATAATAACAAATTTACTATTATTATAACAAATTACAAAGCAAAACACATTCTGCAGTCCTGTACAATAAAGAGGCGCATACACTGAATTTGCAGCTTTAATACAGAACAACAAAATATAGAACAGTTGAACAATTAGCATTTAATTTTTGCCATATTCTTTTAAATTAAAAAATTTGTGTGGAAAAAGAGGCTTAATAATGGAAGAGTATAGCAAGTAGATCTAAGAGAATAGGAGAATAAAGAAGTTAAAGGACAAGGTAACCCTAAAAATGAATAGGACTAAAAATGCCATGTTTTATATATTGAACTTATTGCACTAGCCTAAAGTTTCAGCTTGTCAATAGCTGCAATGATCCAGGACTTCAGAGTTTTGACAGGGGGTCTGTGACACTCACATGCTCAGTGGGCTCTGAGCAGCTGTTGAGAGGCTAAGCTTAGGGGTCGTCACAAATTATCAAGCAGAAAATTAGGTTGCTTGTAATACAAGCTGATGCTACAGGGATGATTATTAAATTCTGATGCTAATTGCACTGGTTTCTGTGCGGCCATGCAGTAATTATCCATATTAATTACTAATCAGCCTTATACTGTGACAGTTATATTCCATGTGTACTGTATATAATGAATCAGTCCCTAAGCTCAGTAACTGACTGCAGCACAGAGCATGTGCATAAAAGAAGATGGGGAGCAACTGGGGCATCTTTGGAGACACAGATCTTTACTGCTAAAGGGCTGTGGTTGTCTGGGGTTGGTACAGAAGCACAAAACATAATGTACAACATTTTTACCCTACTTCCTTAGTTTAACTTTCCTTGTCCTTTTAAGTGAGTAAAGAAGGATTAATAGTTGGGCCCCTGGTCTAAGGTTTTCTGGTGAGTGGCCATTGCAGGTTAGGGTTGGATGCAGGGCTTCCTCTGGTGAAAAGACAGGGAATCTTCAGATGTGGAGGTGTGCACAGAGGTAGTGTACAGAGCAAGAAGATGCGGGTATGGGTTGAGCACCAGTCCTACAACCAATCCTACAACATTGTGCGGGTTGGCCTCAGATATGGGTTATGGTTTTGTAAGTTAGGGTTGTGTTTTTCCTGAATCACACACAACTACTTTACCACACTAGTAATACTGCAGACTGCATATTGGAACCAGGAACACACTGCTGGGCAACTTTAATATGTAACATGATAAAGAGCTTTGTTTTGTTTCACAGACTCCTAATGAATATATACTATACAATATGACACTATAGGCAAAGATCAAAACAGTGAGGCTGGACAGAGACCTGCTGGGTAGAAATGTTTAGTATTCTGTGGGTCAACAAAGTTATAGCAGGAAATGTAATAAAAGGTGCAAAGTTTGATATCAAAAAACAACCTTACTATATTTTTATCATTCTTCCCTATTAATAACTGGCATAAAGCAGAGAATTTACTGGGTAGATAGCAGAGCTAGTGACCAAGTAGGCTATAACCCCGTGAGCAGCATGTGGAATTTACAGGTCAGATGTAAATTAAATTGGTTGCGGAAGTTCTAGATCTGGACAACCTCTTCCCTTTTATTATATTCCCCCCTGACATTACAATCGCTTGCCTAATGTGTAAACTGATTTCTATCTCTCTGGTTTAACAGTTTAAACATTTCCTTTATGGAACAGCAATATTCATCTACTAGGGTTGCCACCTTTTCTGTAAAAAAAATACAGGTCCTCCTCTATTCTTGCCATTTTTTCCTATCGATAACATTGGCACCAAGCAATCAACGAACAGATGCGGCCGCGATCCGACGGGATTTTTAGTCCCGCCCGATCGACATCTGCCCCGACTTTCGGCCAGATATCGATCGGTAAAGCCCGTCAGAGGGCCCCATACACGGGCCAATAAGCTGCCGACTTGGTCTGTCGGCAGCTTTTATCGGCCTGTGTATGGCCACCTTTAGTACTAGAGATCGATCAGGCAAAGTGCTCTAAACCGAGCTTATGTCAATCAGAAGGCAGTCAGTGAATAGTCAAGATTCAGAAGTTGCTCGGGGGCTAGAAAGTTTACACCTGGGTGTACTTCTAGATGATTATCCGTTACATGTAGGCACCCAACAATGAAGGTCCAGATTAACCATAACGGGATACATAAAATAAATGTGATTAACTTCAGCAAGGATATTTCTTACAGAAATTTCCATCTATAAAATATGTAGACATTTGAATTCTAGTGGAATTTTCAAAAGGTACAAGATTATGTGCCACAGAAAATCAAGTGTTTCTCTAGGTGTAAAAGCCAATCCACTGGAACAGAGAAACATTACTGACCATTTTAACACAAACCAGATTATATGAGCGCTGTTTAGGACTGGACTGGGATTCAAAATTGGCCCTGCCATTCCTACTAAACAGAGGCCCAAACAGACTCCACCAGCCCACTTAATAGTCACTTTTTATGGCAACTTACAGCAGTCCCTCTGGCATTTGCCAGAACCCACAAATTGCCAGTCCGGGCCTGGCGCTGCTGCACACATTACATTTAAAAACATGTCAAACCGATTCTCATAGTGCAGAGAATGTAGCAAATACAAGGATAGTAATGTATGCACAGTGCTGCAAAATATGTTTGCAATATATAATATAATAATAATAATGCTGTGTTTTTGAGAAATATAGATTTGTCTCCATAAAAAGAGAAATACAGTCTACCAAGCACATTAACCTAATTGTCAGTGAAATGAAAAGCTACACTTTACTGTAACTGAATGAAGCCTTGTTTTTTTGTGAGGGATAATCCCTGTAAGACAAATGCACACTTAAGAATCCATTTTTGTTGCCAGGAAATGACCACAGTTTACTGTTTAGTGGAGTCTACACACACACACATGTAAAAAAGCCTGATACATATTCTTAAAGGGGGAAAAAGAAGTATTCATAAGAAGACACTATTCTGCTGTGGGACTCACTACAGTGACGTTATCTTCAAGAGTCGTGGACAGTGAGAAGAAAATTGGCAGTCATCCTGTGTTTGCACTATGAATGCTGCTTTTTTTTATAAAATGAACCCACTCATTTACCCTCAACGTCTTTTGGGAATATATTATTGATGTGTGTTCTCACAGGCCATTGGTCTGAATACTACATAATCCCAGTATATTTGCAGTAAAGTCAATACTGTAGCTATTTGTGTTCAATCAAGAAACTATGATTCAAGAAGTATTTTTTCAGTAACATAATACATTATAAAATAATGATTACCATGCTTTTTGAGATTAGTTGTTAAAAGCCAGTAGGTTTTCAGGAAATTGTCCAAAACTAAATCAGCAGCCATATAAAAATGTAAGACATTTGTGTATCTAGGCTAAGATTTACCCCCAATTTTCAGAAAAATTTTCAGAAAAATGTTGCTGTACATTTTTATTTACAGTATACCTCCTATTAAATTAGAAAATGTTGGCAATGGTTTATTCTATGACAAGTTTCATGTCAGTTTGGCTGCCCAAGCCCTCAAGGAGGATGCCCTTGGATTGCCAGACCACAGTGTCTTTTAACGTCTTGCAATGGCATTATAAACACAAGAGCCCTACATGGGGCACCTGAAGGCCTGTGCCTAGGACAGCAGTTTTAACGGACAGCCCTTGTCTCCTGCTGCCAGATATATTTCCATTAAATATGGCAGCAGAGGTGGTGAGGTAAGTTGTGTTGGGTCCAGGTGGCTACGGGGGGGATGTTATGCCCATTTGATGTAGCCTAGTAGTTCCATGCTTCCCTACAATTCCCTACACCATTCATCAGAAGAGGAAGGATAGATACATTGCCATGTAGCAGTACAGGAATTGTTTAAACGTCAATGCGTCTTCTCGTCCTACTACTGTAGGAGCCCCATGATACCATCTTCTTGGATCTATGGTACTGTGGGTGAGCATGCACAGTAGACTAATAACCTCCAGCTAGAACTTCCCTCTACTGTACATGCACACCTGGCCAGGGGCTGGAGAGAGGATCACAGAACAGAAAGCTTGTGACCTGGTGCTTCTACCACAGTACCCTAGGACAGTGCTTTTTTCAGCATACAGGAGCACTGGCCCAGAGTGTCACATAAGCAATTAGAATTACTTTTTGGGGGGCGGCCCTCGGGTGCCTATAGATGTATTTTTAAATTTACAAAAAAAAGGACACTGAAGTCCTGAAGCGGCGAAAATACCCAAAGTCACGAAAACAGCTATGACTGAAGTCCTGAAACCACAAGTTCAATTCTACTGACACCACTGTGGGG
>CM044436.1:46162326-46173917 GCA_024363595.1 Xenopus borealis
ATTATTAGCATATTAATAGGAATTGACATTTTATAATAAGGGCACAAGTTTCTGTCTAACCCTAGAGTAAAAGCCTCATTAACAAAACAAGTAAAACACAGATTAAACAAAGTGCAGTAGTGCAGTTTTTGGTGCTTTGGCACATGTGTGTGGGCTGCTAAAGAGACTCAAAATAACCCTGTGTGTGTGTCATTCCGATACTATGATAGAGTGCCAAGAGCAAGCTCATATAGTTTAGAAGAGGTCAAAAAGCAGTACTTTGAAAAGAAAAAAAAATACCCTTTATCTTATAAATGTACCCGGTCAGACATAATATATGTATTGTAAACCATTCAACTACATTTCAAAATCCAGGGACCACCCAGAGATGCTGAATAAAAACACTGTTAAAAAGATTTTAAAAAAGATAAATGCATTAACAAGATCTGCATTGTCCAGCAGTGGCTGATTCATGCAATTTTTCACATTTGTCCACTTCTTATTTGTCTTCAATAAGAATGAGTCATATCATGTGCCAGGAAATTATTGTTTTTTTCTCTACAAATAGTAAATTACAAAATCAGAGAAGAATTAGAAGACCAAGAAACAAGGGCAAAAATAAGAAAAAAGATTAACTATGCTCAAATTAAAGAAATGGCAAATGGGCTGTATATTACTGTTGGTTAGGTGGGTCTGCAGCAAAGATGGCAATCCTGAAAAATGGAGGGTTTGTACCCCTGAAATATTCAGTCTGCTACATTGGCCACTCTGTGGTACAATAAATTCATAAAGTACCTAAAAAATCCAATTTTACATATCCTGAAATAGAGACACTCATAGACCGGAATCCACTGGGAGAACGGAAGAACCAAGGGAAGACTGGTGGAAGTGGATTGGTGGTGAGATTTTGTACAGATGTATCCTTGGTTCAGAGGATCACATCAGGCCCGGACTGGCAATCTGTGGCTGCTATAAGGTGCCACAGAAAGTCAGTATTTAGTGGGCTGGTGGGGGCTGTTTGGGCCTCTCTGTGTGGGCCGATTGGGCCTCTGTGTACATGAAATGCCAGGGCCTATTTTGACTCTCAGTCCAGACCTGGATCACATTACTTATACACTCCTAACCAACTTGTGTTACTCCACGTATATGTGGAAATCAATGAAATTCTATGCATATACTCTATGAAACAACCAAATAACCTTCATGGTTGGTTTTCACAGAAACAGTATCAGTATAAGCGCCATGAATACCTTTTAAACCATTTCCCTTTAAACAGTGCTTAGTGATGTAATTGCCGTCACATGACTCACTGAAACTTGTGTCATAATAAAAAGTACCCCCTGTTGTAAAATATGAGAATGTTAGAAAAGTCATGTCAGAGTTCTATTACGTGGATAAAAGCATGTGGCCAAGGCCCTGTATGGTCATGGATCTCTACATGACGTATTATATATTTATATTAGCAATAGGGGGCACTTTATTTACTACATCATACTACTAGGGTTGCCACCTGGCCTGTATTTTACCGACCTGACCGGTATTTTTGATGGTTGATCCCAATGTTATTAATAGGAAAAATATAAATATATAGGAAGGCTGGTATTTTTTTTTTCAAGAAAAGGTGGCAACCCTACATACTACGCCACCACTGCCTCACAAAACTATTTGAGAGGAGGAACAAAAAAAGGTACAAAATGCAATACTTAAAAAGAAGCTTCCCTCAGTCAGAGTCAAAACACTATTGGCCATTTGCCACAGCCTTACTGTGTCAGCAATTGTCATGACTCTTTTAGCTGTAGCAATTGAAGGATTAGGCATTAGAGGTGAAGCAAGCCTTGTGCTCACCCATTCCCCAGCACATAAGGCTGGGGACAGACAGGGAGATTCGGGGAGATTCTGTCGCCTGCTAAAAACGCCAGGCGACAAAATCTCCCCGAATCTCCCTGTCTGTCCCTACCCTAAAGGAAGATAGGAGGGGACCAGGCCTCTGCAGTATGTCCTATAGAAAGCTTTAGCAAATCAAGAAAGCTGGACTTTGAGCAGGAAAAAAGTAGTTTATTTTGATGCCATCTTATAAAGCTTGGGGAGTGATTTTGGCAAATTATTTATAACTGTGAGTAATAAAAACCATTGTTTGGCACCTTTCCTGTTTTGTGTGAGAGCAACAAAACTGCCCATTAAATTCTGATGGTACCAAAGTAGCACAAAGACAGTACCGAGGTCTATGGCAACTGTTATAAGCCATGATGTCTGAAGAACTCAACTTGGCTACTGTGATGGGAATTGCTCAAAGCATAACATTTATCTGACATTTCAGTCATATCTATCTCTGGCTGAGCTCTTTTAACAATGGGAAAAATGGCAATCACCTACCAAAACAAAACAAACGTACCTGCCCTTTGATGAGTCAGTGACCTGTATTACATTACACTTACTTTCAATAGGTGTAGCATAAATGTCCTCCTCCTTTATAAGTAGCATTTGCCAACAGCAAATGACTGTTGTCATATACTTGTCAATAAATATACATTTGTCAATTAATAACACTGACGTACACCAGAACATTCCAGTTAAACAAGTCCTAAAATAACTGCAGTCAAATGCAATTAAAATTAAATATCAAGCTGAAAGCACATTCTTGTTCTTGCATATCATGCATTCATGTAACATGCATCTCACTTTAACAACTGGCCAATACTGAGCAGAAGAGTTGGTAAGCTGTATACATGTATGGGATGTATTATATTGAAACCCGTTATCCAGAAAGTTCTGAATTACAGAAAAGCTATCTCCCATAGAATTTATTTGAAGTGAATAAATCTAATTCCTAGAAATGAAATAATTTTTCTTTGCAATAATAATAACAATAATTCTATCTAACAGTACCTTGTACTTAATGGCATGGCTGTATGAATCCATATTGGTGGTGCCAGTAACGTTACAAGGATGTCTAGCTTGATAAGATAATGTGATCTAAATTTTAAAAAAGATCCAGCAAATAAATACCAAGGTCCAAAGCCTTGATATCACTCCAACCTGCAGTACAGCAGTAAAGAGTGGCTGAATTTTATCAAACACAAGTCACATGACTGGGGGCAGCTGGGAATCTGACAATATTTCTAACCCCATTTCTAACCCCATTTAGAATCTAAATAAAAAAAAAAAAAATCTGTTTGCTCTTATGAAAAATGGATTTCAGTACAGAACTCTGCTGTAGTATATCCTCTTGTTCAACATGAATTCAATGAATAGGACTTGAGGTAAACATACTTTTTGCCAATTGTTTTATTCATAAAATGTCATCTATAACATGTTGGGTCCTTGCACGGCAGATAATTAGATTCCCAGGGAATAATGGACCTCAGCTTGCAGGACGGTACCAATAAAAGATGGTATATTTCTGCTTCAGTTTCCCCGTTTGCCATGTTTAGTTTGAGTAGTAGTGATTTTGTAAGCTCATGTTGAACAAGAGGATTTTAAGAAGGGGTTAGATGGCTTTTTAGCAAATGAGGGAGTACAGAGTTATGGGAGATAGCTCATAGTGCAAGTTGATCCAGGGTCTAGTCCGATTACAAGAGTAAAGAATGCATTTCCCCCTTCTTAAGCAAATTGTAGAAGCTTCAAATGGGTTTTTCTTTTTGCTTTCTTCTGGATCAACTAGCAGTTAGGCAGGTTATATACAGACAAAGTTGAACTTGATGGACGTGTGTGTTTTTTCAACCTAATTTAGTATGTTACAGTTATGTTACTATGATATACTGCGACCCACTTTTGAGAAAGCAGAGTTCGAGTCAACCTGCAGTTATTTAGAATTAGCAGAATCTAATGCTTCATTTATTGAAACATCTATGAAAAAATAAGTGTCAATATGATGGCCTCTTGTAACAACTATGCCATTAATCAATACACTATAATAATATAATAATATATCGCCTAATTATCTGTATAAACTGAACTTTTCAGGTGAAGTTAGATTGCTTAAAGGGGTGGTTCACCTTCAAGTTAACTTTTAGTATATTGTAGAAGGGACAGTTCTAAGAAAATGTTCAATTGGTCTTCATTATTTATTTTTCATAGTTTAATGATTTGCAATTTTCTTCTTTTTCTTTGCAGCTTTCAAATGGGGGTCGCTGACACCATCTAAAAACAAATGCTCTGTAAGGCTACAAATGTATTGTTACTGCCACTTTTTATTCCTCATCTTTCTATTCAGTCCCTCTCCTATTCATATTCCAGTCTCTTATTCAAATCAATGCAGGGTTGCTACGGTAGTTTGTACCCTAGAAACCAAATTGCTGACACTGCAAACTAGAGAGCTGCTGAATAAAAAGCAAAATAACTATAAAACCATAAACAATAAAAATTGAAAACCAATTGCAAATTGTCTCAGAATATCACTCTCTACATCATACTAAAAGTTAACTAAAGGTGAACAACCCCTTTAAATTTTTTTTGCCATTTCTACTTTCAATGTGTATTTGTTTCAAGGCTCTAGGGAAATATACTGTAAGAATAATGAATGAGGAGATATACTTCCTTCCACCTCCTGCTGCTTAAACATGATATTAATCTAGAATATTCACCAAACATAGTAGGGAGTTGTGCATTTCCTGAGCTACAATTTGTAGTTTTATGCAAGCACAGCAGAGAATAACTGGGTTCCTCTAGCCAAAGGCTGCCAATAGAAATGCATGACTTATTACAGTAACTACATTGCCCTAACTTTACTTAAGGATTTGCAAATACAAGAGAATGAAGTTAATGTCTGTGTTCTTTGGATCCCTACACAAGAAAATGTGTTTTATCTAAGTAGCCAAGGTGAATACATTTCAGCTTTTAAAGGGGTTCACTGAAAATTTGTGAAATTCGAACGATTTTAGGAAAAATGTGAATTTCGAGCGATTCCACGAAAAATTCGTGAAATTCGAGCATTTTCACGAAAAATTTTGAAATTCGGAAATCGACGCTGGCAGCGATTCGCGGAAATTTGCTGCCAATTCGAGCTAGGCAAATAAATTTACCCATCCACAGTGATGGTTTTTCTACTACTGAAGTTTCATTTTTCACCTTCTTGTGACTTTCTAAAGCAGCTTGGTCAGGAGGTCGTAAACGATAAAACTGTTCTAAACTTAAACATTAAAGGGGTGGTTCACCTTCAAGTTAACTTTTAGTATATTGTAGAAGGGCCAATTCTAAGAAATCTTTCAATTGGTCTTCATTATTTATTTTCATAGTTTTTTAATGATTTGCAATTTTATTCTGTTTCTTTGCAACTTTCAAATGGGAGTCACTGACACCATCTAAAAACAAATGCTCTGTAAGGCTACAAATGTATTGTTATTGCCACTTTTTATTACTTATTCTATTCAGTCCATCTCATATTCATATTCAAGTCTCTTTTTCAAATCAATGCATGGTTGCTAGGGTAATTTGTACCCTAGAAACAAAACCAAATTGCTGACACGGCAAACTAGAGAGCTGCTGAATAAAAAGTTAAGTAACTAGAAAACCACATACAATAAAAAATGAAAACCAATTGCAAATTGTCTCAGAATATCACTCTCTGCCTTATACTAAAAGTTAACGCAAGGGTGAACAAGTTGATACATTTCTTATCTTTAGCCCCACTGAGCAGAATCCCTGAGTTTCATTACAGGTTTCATGAACGGCAGCTGAGAAACGTATCTACTAATGGTAGCAAAATGTAACAGTTCTGAGTCTGCATCCGGATCACTGAGCTGCCCGACTGAAAAAAAGAGATGGGAACATTAAATGCTAAACATCAATTTTGTAGAAATGGTAAAAAAAGACAGAAACCAACTGAAAAAAAAGTCTATTTCTGGTGAAAAACTTTACAGCCTCATTTCATAGTCATGTATTACATCCATAATATCAATACTGACAATTAAAAAGAGACCAATTACTTGATAAGCTAAATTCTTCATTCTGTGCAAACACAGGTCCCAAGGGGCTTAAATGAAGAATTGAACTTATCAAGTTATTTATGAAGTGTTACTTTATATCTATAAATGTATCTTAATAACTTGATACACGTTGAAATTAAAATGTTACCTTGTATCTCTTTACTTTTCAGATAATCTACTGATGAGAATTGTACCAGAATTTATATAAGGGAAAGGTATCTATATACTTAAATGTAGGGAAAGAAATCTATAAAACTATTTTCTACTTTAGAAAGTCTGTATCCCGTGATTTTGTTTCAGGTGGATCGAGTTATAGTTCTACAGGACAGATTCCTCGCTTCATCATGATTTTGGACTTTGAACTTGTTATATTGGACTTTAACCTTAAGTAATACACTTTGTTTCACGTTTTTCACTAGGTGGGAGGAGTTAATGTCTATTTATGGGATGTTACGTAGTTGATCACCTGACGAAGGGGCCAGCCCCTGAAATGTTGTGTTTTTTCCATGACTCAATAAACACATAGGGGATCACCACCTTTGAATTGCTATTGAGTGCCAGCACTTTGAATTGAAGGAACCAATTAGGAGTCATTCGGTGGAAAAATCTATTTTTTTTAAAAAAAAAAAAGCTCAAATCAAATTTGATTCCAATTTTCAGGTACATACTATTCACCCAAACTAAAAATTTTAGATTTTTTTTATTTTTATAAATACATTTCGATTGGTTGCTTTTTTTTTCAAATTTCGAGTTTATGGGTGTTTAGAATAACTCCCATACACCTGAAATTCGACCCTTGATAAATCTGCCCTTTGTGTAGCAAATTGTAACAGTTCAGAATGCTTCTGGATGTTGAGCTGCGAGGCTTAGACACCAGAGACAGGAACATTAAACTTAAATTTTGGGAAAAAGAAAAAGTATTTGTTTACAGTGAACAATCTGAAAACAGGACTGGAACAAAGAAAATTCTACTGTAAAGTTGCATAGATTCTTTTCAGTGATGCAGTAAGTATACCCAGAAAGTCCTGAAGTTTCCCTTTAAATGCCGACTCCCAAAAAAACTTGTTCTCCTTCAAGTAAAACACACCACTTCTGTCCAATTAGTAAGGAGTCAATTAGTAAGGAGAACCAACAGAACGCGTCAGGCGGAGCGACGATCGGGCACCAGAAGGAACAGACACGCGGTGGTCAGGCAATGTGGGCCAGAGGAAAGCCGCTGTAAAGCTGTGGGGGACTTAAAGATTGGTGTCCGTTTAAGTTTGATGCCCGTGTATATGTGTTTTTATATTTCGTAATTAAAGTGATTTTATGCTATGTCGCTGCTCCATGTTTTAAAGTAACGCAAGACCGGATGTACAAGCTAGGACTACAGATTTTTTTGAGGGGCCTTTTGTATGCCTGAATGTCTGTGAGTATATTTAAATCACACGTGGTGGACATGTTGCCTAAACATATCTGAGACACTTGACACCTTGATTGAATGAGATTTGGAAAGTGGGCTAACTAATTCCAAAAAAAAAAGAGTGTAAACATAATACACTATATACCGTTTTTTGTCATACTGCTTATTTCCCGAAGCTGTGTATCGCTGACTCTTTACTAATTGGACAGAATAGATTCTTTTCAGCCAAATTAAAGCTCCCTATATTTCATTAGTGCTAGATACTAAACATATAGGCCATGCTGTTGAAACTACTTAGTTTTGCATTGTCAACAAACTATACACTAACTTTGTGTGTCGGTTACATAAAACATAAAATAATAGTTCTTGCTCTCAAAACAAACCTTGATGTCAACATGAAAATACCCAACATGCTGTAACTATTAGCATTTTCTGCTTGGAAATCCCCACCCAGGCTCCTTGATATAAATGTAGCACATTCCCAGCCATTTGTACCATCTCCAGTTCCTAAACAGGAAAAGCAGCAGCCAGTCTCAACCTATGAACAAGAGCTGTAAAATGCCACGGAGGGATATGTAGAAAAGGACAGCAAGTACAAGGCTGAAGCAGCACCTTGTTTGTGATAGCAGTCTTCATTATGCACATAAAATAAATGCATATGGGGAAAGTGGGATAGACATCTGGTTAGGAAAACTTAATTTAACCATCATATACATATTTACAAATCATTCAGCAATAAATTAAGCTGCTTAGTGGGAGAGGCTTTTAAGGCCCCTGCATGGCAAGTCATTCTCAGATGAACTAGAAACTAAATGATATTGTAGGTCTCTAGGTATTGTGTATACTCTGGAAATGAAATGAAACACATGCATTTAGAAGTCTCAGCTTTAATCACCTTACTGGGTGGCCATCACTTCTTCCCTCTTATGAAAGCTGCAGTTCTTGTAAAACTAACAGATTTGTATATATGGCAATGTTTCAGGCCTTACATCGCCCTTGTTCAAGCCTAAACTAATTTAGAAATAATGTGCCCTAACCACCATTTGTAATATTAGTTTAACTGAAAAAGAAATTTTAGTTTTGAGGTTATGTAGACCAAATACACAAGATTGCCATTGTTCCACTGAAGGCTTCTTGCAAGAGTGCAGACATATTCTCTATGATTAAAAACGACTTCAGCAAGTATTTATGATGGTTGACTGCATTGTTAAATACTATAGATTTCAAAAACTCTAGCCACATAGCTTAGGAATATTTTCATGTATTTTACACTCACAATTATAAGCCACCCTGTCAGACACACATTCTTTTCAACTAATTCGAGCCATGTGGATTGTCTCTACCACCTAAGCATTGAGAATCCTAGCATGGCGGTTGGGACATGCTCAAGTGAATGTGATGCAAGCAGTTCACTAAAAGAAAGAAGAGAGAGGATCAAAAAAGAGGAGATCAGAAAACGGACGCTCCTCTGTTTTATAACTTGAATTTTAATGCATTTAATGTAGGATCTAAGATAATTTTGAAATGGTTGTCTGAAAATCATGCCATTTAAAAATGAGCCAAATTATTTGTGGGTAGTAAAAAAAAATAAGACAATATCAAGTTTTCTGAAGTGAAGGTTATCACAGAATGATTTGTAGAAAGAGGAACTAAAACCTATCACAAACCTGTTGTAATAACATTCCTCTACACAGGAGTACAGGTGGTTGGATTTTAGGGAGCCTGTCAGTGCTGGGCCCTGTGAACAGATTTTTAGTAGTGATTAGCTTTATTATTAGCCTTTATTTATATTGCATGGATGTTTTTGGGGTGTGGGAAGAAACCAAAATACTTGGGGGATAAAAAACACAAAATCCTTACAAGCAGTGTCCACGTTGGAAGCAGACTATGTAACTATAAACACTGGGCTGCAAGGCATGATAACCGCTGAAACACTGTAACATCTGACTTAATGGGCACAATGTGTTGCAGATGAACAATGCCATTATCACCCCGTATCCCCAGGCCTGGTGCCTTGGGGTTATCCTAGACTCTGACCTGTCATTCACTCCTCATATCCAGTCACTTATTAAATCATGTCACTTCCACCTAAGGAACATATCCAAAATACAATCATTTATCACCCAAGATGCTGCCAAAATTCTTATTCACTCTCTCGTCATTTCACGTCTAGACTATTGTAATTCTCCCACCAGAGACTGTCACCTCTCCAGTCCATAAAGAACACTGCTGCGAGGCTCTTATACCTCAGCAACCGCTCCTCCTGCCATGCCATTCTGTCAATCCCTGCACTGGCTTCCACTACCCTTCAGAATTAAATTCAAATTAATGACCCTGACATTCAAAGCACTTCATAACTCTGCCCCTCCCAACATCTCTGAACTCATCTCTATGTACTCACCCAAATGCTTACTACGCTCCTCTACTGACCTGCTACTCAACTCTTCTCTCATTACCTCCTTACATGCTCGCATTCAAGCCTTTGCAAGGGCTTCACCCCTCCTCTGGAATTCTCTCCGACTTTCTCCCAACCTTTCTGCTTTCAAGAAATCTCTTAAAACACACTTATTTAGAGAAGCCTACCCTCACTCTTAACTACCAAATGCAACACTACATACAGTACCACATTTCTCACCCACTTAATTCGATCTTGCCCATTCCCACATCTTATGTATAACTCCCTTACCTTTAGATTGTAAGCTCTTTCTGCATAGGGCCTTCCTCACCTTTTGTACCTGCATAGTTTGTGATGTATGTAACTCCATATGTATGTAATTCATGTGATTTAGTTGTATAAACACATTTACTTTAAAGCGATACGCAATATGTTGGCGCTATAGAAATACATGTTAATAATAATAATGATAAGGACCTGCTAGAATGAATTTCTGCTGATGACCTACCTTCTATGAGACAAGCAGCCAAGATTTAGCCAGAGATTCACAGCTAATATCCCACACAAACATCCTTCTATTTGATTTATGTCTCTGTTTTTTTCACACATGTGTTTTTACCACTGGAAACAGAACTTTGGTGAAGAAGAAGCTTGTACAATGCTTTTCCAAGATTGCTAGAACTTTTAGCCAAATTACAGCTGTTCCCTCTGCCCAGTCTGCATTTAAAAGGAAAAACATTTTGAATGCCTTTCTGTCATGTCTGTAACCTGAATAAGCTCTTGATTCTCCTCTCTACAGCAGATAGCTCTGAAGCCCCTTGGGCTGACATTGGTACGTAGCTTATACCCCAGCATAAAAGCCCAACAGTTTTATATGCCTTATAGTTCTTAGAATCTCCTAGAACCACCTTCTTTATCAAACCATCCAACACAAAATAAATTCGTTATTTTTTTTAGTTGCTTTTATACGGATTCAGTTAGAACTCCAGGTTTTTATTTTTCAATAATAAGGGAAATTTTACCTGTGCTTTACTGAAGTTAAAACTCTTATCCCCAGATAAAATTCACTAAGTTTGCCCAGGAGCAGTAACCCATAGCAACCAATAAGTTGTTTGCTTTTAAACGGATGAACAGTAAGTGATACCTGTGGATTGGTTACTAAGAGTTTCTGTCCCTGGGCAAACTTAGCGCCTTTAATTACATAACCCCCTTAATGATTAACCTGCTTATTGAGTATTGAAGGGGATCCACAAAATGGAGCAAGATATTGCTCCTGTATAAACAAATACCAAAAGGGAATAAGGTTTTCAGTCAGTGGCGTAACTACCAGGGGTGCAGGAGGTGCAATTGTACCAGGGCCCATCTGAAAATAGATATTCTTTCCATTATGTGTATGGAAATATCTGACACAAAACAGAATTAAATTTCTGTTCAAAGGAATGTTGAATAGTTTCTAATCACAAACAGGGCATTAAAAAAATAAACAAGAAAAATATACAATTTAGAAATTTTCACAAGATCCGCCTTTTTTCTTTGCCCCCTCCCCCCCACTTAATTTAATTTACAATACCTTCTGGTAATAATCATCAAAGAATTTCCATTGGGAAATGAATCAGTGAACACTGATAATGTGCAACATGTACAAGCCTTCCGGTTTTGTAATTACAGTTCTCCCAGTTGTTCTCTGGCTTCTTCTGCCTGATGCACCCGTTTATAACAATGCTTTGAAGCATTCCACACGTTTATGTTTATTCTATCAAAGGCAAATGTGCCTAACCATATGGCTTTTGGATTACGATTTCTCATTTTACACTGGAACACCACTTAGTTTTGTCTCCAGATTATAATAGAGAACATGTTTAAGGAGTAATGGAGTGTTTTTCAACAAAAT
>CM044436.1:46183581-46207615 GCA_024363595.1 Xenopus borealis
GCTGTCGTAGTTCAAAACAAAAAGACAGTACAGTATTTCTAGTCCAAACCTTTGTTCAGCCTAGTTCTTTAACTGGAACACAGACGGACTGGTTTGTCGTAACTTTGCCTATAATCCATATGGCTACACAATTATTGTCTGCACAAAGCACTCTCCTACTCTGACATCATATCATAATAACAGGAACTGACAGTCTTGAAGTACAGGTTGAATTGCACAAACACTTTATTCATATTCGGCATGAGAAGCTCTTGCACGGTCACTGCTGCAATTCTAAAGTTAGCAGGCTTTAGACAATAGATGAGAAGATGAATTGCAACACAATTAATTTCCTCCAACGCTATTTTCCTCTGAATCCTTCCCCAATGGATAACTTGTGGCACACTACTTTCCAAAGTAGAAGTTTCCTTGTGAGAAAACCTTGGGCAACTTTGTGCTGCGTATGTTTCTCCAATGTCAATTCGCATGTGTGCAACTGGGGAAGTTTCCAAAGGAGACAATTTGCCCGCGCTAGAGGACATTAATTGCGGGAAGACAAATTTCCTTGAATATCATCAGCCTTAAACTTTCTAGGAACTAGTGAAATGCCAGGTCTAATGTACCAGTGCCTCTCAGGCAGTTACATGGTATCCAGTTTCTATGCAAATCTGATAGATTTACTTTTTCCAGGCATGTGTTGGAATCAACATCAACAAAATGAAGTTGTAATAATTTTGACACCCCAACCCAGGTTAGGTTAATGGCATGTTTACCTAAACATATCCACACAAAGGCAAGCAACTAAATGCACATATGTATTGTATGGTAATCGGCTGCTAATGCCCTTTTGCCTGACCAAAGCTGTAAGTGATTAACATATAAATATAAGGTATAAATATGGGGCAGTACTAAGCATTTTGGCAAGAAAAACAACTTGGCAAAATAACCTCATTAGAGTAATCATGGCTGCACCCACTGATATGAAAACATACAAATATCCAGATTAATTAAGCTTTCTGCACATACCAACTAATCCCATTACAGGGGAAAAAATATTCCTTTCTTATAAAGCATTTTTCATGAAATGTGTGCACATAGAAAAAAGGGAAACATACCACTACAATTAAAGGGATCCTGTCATGGGAAAAAATTTTTTTTTTCAAAATGCATCAGTTAATAGTGCTGTTCCAGAAGAATTCAGCATTGAAATCAATTTCTCAAAAGAGCAAACAGATTTTTTTATAATTCATTTTAAAATCTGACCCCTTTAAGAATGCATAACCATACACATGGAGCTCATTTTTTGTACTAAAATCCAGAAATGTTCTTAATACCAATAATTTTTGGAATGTCATACCTCCTCAGCAACCATTGGCATCTTTAACCCTTGATTAGAAAGCCTTAAAAATATGCATTGTCCTTTTATGGAATGGAAAACTGTTTACAGCTTTTTCCCCAACATCAGTGTGGTTATTGCATGTAGAAGCAAAGTATGCGATTCACTTGATTTTATATTGTTAATGAAAATTGTTTTACAGCGTTTGTATAGCACAAATAGTTTGTACATATCTGTATATATAATTTCTATAAAGGCTTGGGGACAGCCACGAGAGCAATTCTTTACTAGACAGCACAAAACCCTTTTGAAAACCTGAGCAACAGTAGAATAATCCCAAGATACTGTACGCTTGCAGTCATTATAGCCATTTTTTGCAGCAACAGCCTCCAAGGTGCTCAACCCCATTATGGGGTTTCTTTATTAAACAACGCCATTGGGTAAATAATGTCCCAGGTTGTAGAGTCAATTTAACACTATATCAAACCAAAACACGTGCACCTAAGAATAGTATTTTAAACATTTCCACTTGCATAAAAGGTAGGTCGGATTCATGTCATACACAACAAATAGCAAACGCATACTCCAGTTTTTTTGTGTTCTTTAACATGTCACCATGTTTTTCTGTGGAGTCCTAAAATAGCCATTTGTTCTTGTAGTGTGTGTAACCGAATGTGACAGATATTCATAGATGGATGGTAAGCATTGTGCATGTAATAAGGTGTTATGGGAAACCGGTTCAGTGACCCTAGAGGTTTGGCTGAGCAGCCACAGGTGTCTTTTGGGATGAGCTTACTTACTTATAGCCAAATATGTCTGTTGTATTCACATATCACTGGCTAGAATTGCTGTGGAAACTATACATGGAATATTTATGCCCATTTGCCAAGGCATAAAAACCTGAAAAATTATTTTATATTTAGCAATAATAAATGAGCCTCAATTTAGCAATAGTATAATAACAACAGACTAGATTATGACAAAACATGGCTTTTTAGCTGACTGAACTATTTTGGATACAACCACCTAATGTGCAACATGAATGCATTAGTCCTATATAAATAGGGAAGTGCGTGTATTTGCACAACCAAGAGTCTGCAAAGTCAGATTTATTAATAGAACTCTGTACTGGTTCTTCTATGGGTTATCATATCAGCTTATTATATGGTGGTCGCTAAATGTGGCAGAAAGCAAAAAATCAGACAGGGCCGATTTAAACATCACCCTGTGGAAGTCTTAGATGAACACTATTCAGTGTTAGTGCTATTGCAAAATGTCTTCCTTAATCAGCATGACGCCTACACTCTGTTACACTGCTGGCTCTGCGGTTAATATCCAAAAAACAGTAAACTACAAAAAGTTTTTGGATTCTGCCTAGAGACATCTTTTGGAAGACAAAATGCCATAGGTTTCAGGCACTTCTCAAGGAAGCACTTTTTAAAAATAAATTATTATTGTTATTATTATTATTATTATTAATTAACCTGAACGATGGGCTTCCAGAGGAGCAAATAGGCATTCTCCTTAAATTTCACCTTAACCGGCCTTCGGGCTGGACCTCACAGACACAGTCTGGGAACCACTGCCTTAAGCTGGCCATAGGTGCAAAGATGTCGCCTAATGAGCGGATCTTTCCCTGATATGCCACTAACTGGCATGGCTTTACTGGGGTAATCCGAACGTTCGGCCCTGTGGCCGGATTATGAGAAGCGCAATGGACTTCCGAGTGGTCGGTCGGAAGAAAATCCGACCTTCCCGATCGATATCGTGTCCAGATATCGGTCGGGAACAACCGATATCGGCAGCTTTATCAGCCTGTGTATGGCAAAGAGACCACGGGGTATGTTTACTTACACTGGAAATAAAAACTGAAGAGATTTCTGGAGATGTTGCCCACAGCAACCAATCAGATCTTTGCTTTCTATAACTTAAAGGTGGCTGTTTAAATCTAATTGCTGATTGGTTGCCATGGGCAACATCTCCAGAAACCTCTCCAGCTATTTATCTCCAATGTAAGTAAACATGTTCAAGTGCTATATAACATTACAGTTAAATATTGTGGGTCAATTAGCTGATACATTACATGTTCATTGGTAGGAATATTTCAAAATGATGATGTCCTACACAGCAACCTATAGAGAACATGAGAAGACAGGGGGCTATAAAAATACCTGGGCCACAAATGACCCCTGGACGTCAAAATAAAAACCAGGTATAGGTAGTACATTCTTAAATATCACAAACTTAACATATTTTACTGCTTGTCTTACCATTTCTTAAAAACACTAAATAGTGGCATGCAAAAACAAGGCATTTTTAAAAACCGACTGGCATGAAAATGATTCATAAACATTATTCTTGAACCATCTCCAGCTGGTATGACCAAGAATAATGACTAGTTCTCAGGTTCCAGAACCAAAACCCGAGCAAATATCACTTTAAAATTACATTGCAGAGGCCAAACAAAACACAAATTTATTCTGAATTCCTGACAAGCTAAAAAAATTTTTTATAACATTTAAGATCTGAATTTGCATTACTTAATCTGAAAATGTTGTCACTTGCAGAAATTCAGCTATGGGATTAATTCTCTGCATCCATAAAGCAGACATGTCATGTAACATGGGACTAAAATAACTGCGGTAAAATGCCAGACATTCACTATTTACTGGGCCTGTGTGGGGCTGTTTGGACCTCGTTGTGCTTGAAATGCCAGGGTCTATTTTAAATTTTAATCCTGGCCTGGTTTAGCGTCTAACAGTACATGGCCAATAATCAACCAGAAACAAAACTGCTTGTCTGGTGTATTTGATAAAGACATAAAGACTTTGGATCTGGATTTATATTCTCTAGGGAAAGCATGCAAGACTGGCTTCTGTTATGGCTTCTGTTAACTTGAGAAGGTAGTCTCCTGGCTGATTAGGCACCGAAGATAGATTACATATGCAACAAGGCAGGGCCTCACTGCTCCATAAATAAAATGCTACATATAATTAGTAGTACTGTATAAGAATAAAGATAATCATTTACAACAGACAGAACTTGTCCTTAATAGAAGATGCCGATTCTCTAGGGATCATTGTACACTAGTATGCTGTAATGGATACACCACTCCGGTGTCAAGCAGGATGGCTCACAATGACAATGCTGCCACTGCCAGAGAAGAGATTTTTCCCCCCCTACTTTAATAAATAATTCACTTGCTCTACCAGTCTCAAGGAATTCATTCCTGAATTAGAAACATGACAGTCTTAAAGTCAAACTATTTCTAATTTAAAGCCCCCTCTCTTGTACCACAAATGTGCACCTTGTCGGCATCATTTAGTACAATTTTTTAGATAGGTAAATAGAGAGAAAAAAAGAGAAAATGTTAGTTTGTCCTTTTGGAATATATCTTCTCTAGCCGATCCTTTTCCCAATCTCCTTCGTTTCGGGTTGTAAACTGCAATCACGTAGATGGATCAGCGCCTATGGCAAACAGAGAAGCCAGGGGCCAAATATGGTGTAGTATTTCTTAATAAAACTGTTTGGCACCACGTGTGGGTTAATTAAACAATACGGTAAAGATTGTGTTTCCTTTCTTCGATAGGTAAGAGATCCCTTTTCACTTATAGACTCCTTCACCAATTTGGTAAAAATTGCCTACGTACAAGACCCCCCCCCAAGCACTTTTGAAAACCCTTTGTACTCATGAAAGGAGCTGGCTGACTTCTGGTGCATCTTGCGGCCGTCATTGCAGCAACATAAGACCCACAGACACACCGAATCTTGTTTCTTGCATTCCAGGTGACCGTATGCTATAGCTGGAACAGTAATACATTACCGATCGAGGAGGAGAGCGGAGGAAACAGGGAAAAGCTATCGTTACATGCAACCCAGGGAGGGGGTCTTGTAAGTAGGAAATTTTTACCGAATTGGTGAAGGAGTCTATAAGTGAAAAGGGATCTCTTGCCTATCGAAGAAAGGAAACACAATCTTTACCGTATTGTTTAATTAACCCACACGTGGTGCCAAACAGTTTTATTAAGAAATACTACACCATATTTGGCCCCTGGCTTCTCTGTTTGCCATAGGCGCTGATCCATCTACGTGATTGTCGGCATCATTGTATTTAAAGACCCAATAGGCATTTGCTTGCCTGATAAAAGAGAGCCATTAAGCAACCAGGAGAATTGAAATCTTATATGAATTCCTCTTTCATAGCATTTCACTATGGCATCCCCAATGCATACAGTATTAACAATCTAGAAATGTTCACTGGGACTTGCACAAAACAAGATGTATATGAATATTATTACTGCCCTGCTGCCTGTTCTAGATGTGAAGGCTACAGTCATACAGATCAGTAGCAAGGGCAAAGGGCAAAACCAGTACAAGGCTCAAGGCATGCACTGCATTCTATAGAAACACTGCTTCTATTCACCTTGTAGGTAAAACCAGTGGGGAAAAAAAGAGTTAACATATTCAGTGTGGAAGGTGGAGCAACAATGATGGCTTTTTCTTTAGACAGGGATCCCTGGACCCCACACCCATCCCTTTCCACTTACTGTGTCTTAACCCTTTCATTTCATTAACAGAATCTCACACAGCCATGACTGTTTCATGCTGGGGAGAACACTAAGGTGCAGATTTACTAAGGGTTGAAGTGAAAATTCTAATTAAATTCGAATTGAAAAAATTCGAATTTCAAAATAATTTTGGGCTACTTCGACTATTGACTAAATCAAAATTTGATTTGAATTGAAAAAAAAAATTGAAAATTTGAATTTCAAAGTACTGTCTCTTTAAAAAACTTCAAATTCGACACTTTGCCACCTTAAAGCTGCCGAATTGCCATTTTAGCCTATGGGGGACCTCCTAGAACCCCTGCTGAGATTTTTTCTAAGTCCTGTAAAATCAAAGGATTTTTTTTAAAATCATTCAAACCGAAGGACGCATTTGAACAATTCAAGCTATTTCAATTTGATCGGTCCATAACCGATCAAAATGGCCCTTTAAAAAAAATTGATGGCCGAATTCCGAAGTTTTTTAACTTCTAAATTCGACCCTCAGTAAATATGCCCCTTAGGGTAGAGACACACAGTGCTATTGGGGGAGATTAGCCTGGCAACAAATCTCCTCTTCCTCAAGTGACTAATCTCCAGTAAAACAGTAGCTTGTACTTGATCTCAACTAAGATAAAATGAATCCTTATAGAAGGCAAAACAAGCCTATTGGGTTTATTAAATGTTTAAATTATTTTCCAGTAGACTTAAGGCATAAAGATCCAAATTACAGAATGATCTGTTATCCGGAAAGCTCAAGTCCCAAGCATTCTGGTGAACAGGTCCCATACCTGTACTAGTAGAATACAACTTTGAAGCAAGTGTCCGTCATAAAAAATGGATTCCCACATGAGTCAGGGAATCTAGACAGCATGACAGATAAGTCTGCAGCAGGAAAAAATATCTTAAGGTGGTAGTGCATACCAGGGCCGGAATGAGGAGTAGGTAGATTAGGCAAGTGCCTAGGTTGCAAACCTGGTGGGCACTTACCTTCTCTGCTTCATACCCTAGTCACCATTCTTTCCTGTGAGTTTATACTTTTTAACGCACATACATTTTTGACACGGCACACCTATTGAGCGCTCCGACCGGCCAGATTGTCTAGGGTGCCTGGCAGGCTTGGCTCTGCACTGGAGCATCTAAGCCATTGAATGTATAAAACACTAAACAAATAGATTACACCTTTTTTACAAAATAAATACAAATTTTTTTATAGAGCTACAGAATTTGATGTCCTGTAGAAGTTGCTGTCCTATAACTCCCATTAGGCTGTTTTTGGAGCTGTAATTTTGGAGCAACTTCAGATCATCAGTGTTAAGGTGGCCATACACGGGCCGATAAAAGCTGCGGACAGACTGAGTCGGCAGATTATCGGCCTGTGTATGGGGCCCTCTGACGGGCTACTCAATTCGATGTCTGGCCGAAAGTCGGCCAGATGTCGATCGGGCAGGATTAAAAATCCCATCCCTAGGGCCCACAATCGAATCAGCCTGATATCGGCCCACCTCCGCTCGTTGGGAGACATCACCAAACGAGCAGATCTCTCAGTGTATGTACACAGCCACCAAACACAGACTTTATTATTATTATAGAACCAGCTGTTTAAAGGAATTCAGTGTATAAATAAAAACTGTGCAAAATAAAAAGGTCATTCTAATATACTTGGTCAGCCAAAAATGTTAAATCCATAAAGGATGGAGTAACTGGATGTCTAACAGAACAGAATTGAATTTCCTGCTTTTCAACTCTCTAACTTTTAGGTAGTTGGCGACTAGATGGGGACCACATGGGTCATAATATTTCCTTAGCATGCAGCTCAGATTCAAATGCAAACAATTATGACCCATGCAGTCCCCTGTTAAATCCACATTACTGAATTTCTTTTTTTATTTTTCACAGTATATTTATCCAGTTTTATTTTTATACTGAACTATTCCTCTCTTGGAAAGGGAATTGTACTGAATTAGCACCCCATGAAATGACATGATCAGAAAGAAGGAACTTGCAGAGTAAAATATTCTCATGAAGAGCTTTGCAGCTCTGGTTTATGACGTTGCAGAATGGATAGAGGAAAAAGCTCCTATTGCTGCATAACAATATGAATAAAAAGAGGGAATATGGTCAAGCTTACAGACAAATACGGTATGTTTCCGTAAGCACCATATAAAACCAGCAGATTGCACACCTGGGCCCCATTCTTTTTGACAGCTTCTTAAGGGTTCCTTAACAGGCCCCACTGCACATGGTGTAGCCTATGATACATCTACCCCTCATGCAGGGACCATGTCTCACACACAAAGAAATGTTCAGGATTCCCTACAAAGTGGGACCAAACCCTAAAAAGTACAGGGTACTGCAGCCAGCGAGCCTATGCCCCAGGGCATGAGTACCATCACCAGTTTAGGATCAACAATAATTTCTCTTGTGCCAAAAGGAAGAAATTGAATCCTGTTTTTCCGCACGTCATATTTTATATAGTTTCATAATTCTGTCACCAGGAAAGATTTACACTTCTCCTTGTTGAAAAGGAATAGGATTTTATTACACATTTAACTAATTCACTACAAACTGTGCCTGCCATTCCACTTGCCTTTTATCTGGAATGTCTAATGGGTGTTTGGTAAGGTAAGGTGTTCATAGGAAGCATTCTATATTAGCAACTTCATCTAGACAAATACCTGGAAAAAAAATAAAATAAAATCTGCCTATGTGCCACACGCTTGTCATAAAAAAAATTAGCCCTATTAGATAACACAGTTAAATACTGCTATTTATAAGTCTAGGTGGGAGTGGTCATATTGCTTATCTTGACAGAGGTATTTTCCCCACATGCCTTGGTAAAGTAGCAGCTATAGGCATCTTCTGTTGTAGTCCATAGAGAAGTTATTGATGCATTTCAGCAAAACCAAGCAATACAGCAGCACTATAAGGGTAAACGCATTACTGTTATAAGTGGGGGCCCAGATACACAGGTCTGAAGCTTGAGCTAGGGAGTATAAGATGAATGGCAGTCAGTGAAAAAAATACACATCCCAGGACCAGTCTTATAAAGTTTTTTAGTTAAGGCATATCAAATAGCTTAGCTGTATGTGTTCCATGCACTCCTAGCACTCGATCCTAGGCTTTGAGCAGGGCAGGCCTATGATTTTGGTTTCACAAACCTAGTTAAGAGGGATGTAATTTTGAGTATGCACGAACAGTAGGAAAAATATATATTTACAGGGGGAGCACTCAAACGCTAACTCCATGTGTGCTACACATAAAAAACTGCTCCTGGTAGCAGCAAAGTCCATGTCACAATGTAGAAAGTATATGGAGCACCACGTGGAGTTAAAACATGGAGTTTATTCTGTGATTAAAACAATTTTCAAAAAGGTATCCAAAAATGGGAATCAAACAAAAATAATCATAATAACAATAAGAACCTTACGCTTGACGCGTTTCGTAGCCCTCCGGCCACTTTCTCAAAAGCTTAATGGTTCTAATGATACAAACTCTTTTAAACCCTCACCAAACACGCCCTGTAATTTTGAGTACCTACCATCTACATCATACAAACTACATAAGTCAAAACCTCCTGACTGCAATGCTGCAAGTATTTCTTAAACGACACTTTATGAAGCACAGGCTCCAAGCCCTTGTTCATACACGTGCCAGTAAATTCCATTGATAACTGATCAGTCAAGCACAACATTAGGCAACCCCAAAATAAAAGCTTGGCTAATAAACTAAAACATATTTCTGAGCAACCTTCCAATTTAAAAAATTGCCAGTGCTTTTAAAGTTATTTGTAAAACAATTTTTATTGTTGTTACTTTTTAAACAATGTTGCAAACACCTTAGATCCGAGATCTTAGTCTGAGCATCAGGACAGAGAATAAAAAGGGGCAACCCAATTGAAAAGGGAAAAGAATTACATGGGAGCAATGTTCAACTTGCACCTCTCCAGCTGCTGTTACACTATGGGGCAAATTTACTAAATGGCAAAGTGGCCATCGCTAGAGAAAATTCACCAAAACTTCACAGGGACATTGCCAAGTTCCTAATAGGGGTAGAGGACAATTCGCTAGCCAAATAGTACATTGTTAAATAAGTTTCTCACCCTTTCGACAGGGGCGTATCTTTGCTAACAATTGTTACTCCAAATACTCGCAAATTCATTAACGTCTGCTTCGCTAGGTTATACCTGGCGAACTGATAAGATGAAGCTACATGCTCCTCAAGCTTATGTCAGTGACATCATATCCTGTATGCTGGAAAAAAAATGACAAAACGCTGGTGTTTTTTCCAATTTTAAAGTGGGATTATTTTAAAAAGTTGAAACTGTTCTTTTAAATATTTTTCTTTTTAACCATTTGAAGGTCATGCCACATTTGTTTTAGTGTGGGCTCATGTCTAGGACAATAGAGGACCTCTTTTTTTTTCTTCTTTATTTTGCTTCCTTTGACATTTGTAATATTTAGTGGCCACTTCAAGCAATTTCACCATCTGTAATAAAGACTATATATACATATATATATATATATATATATCCGCCCTATTCCAACTGACTTAAGCGTAAGTGTGTTTTCCTAGGCAGAAATGAACACTAGCGAAAGACCGCTACAGAATGTTAGCGCCGACGAAATTTCACTGGCGACACTTCCCATTTTGATGAATAAGCGTATGCGCTGACAAAGTTGTGAAAAGTGTAGTAGAGCCTTTTGATGCAAAACCTTGCCCTTTAATAAAATTTCCTATAACTCTCAGCACTCTTCTTCAGGCCTGGACTGAGAATCAAAATAGGCCCTGGCATTTCAGGAACACAAATGCCAACTGTCAGACCTTGTAGTTCTTACCTTCGACTTTTCATTCAGTCCAATTAGATTTCGACCCATGCAACTCCATCCAATTTGTCACAGGGTGTCCATCCAACGAAAAATTTCTGCCCTAAGGGTAGAACTACACGGACGAGTTGGAGGCGTTTTCGGTAGATCCGACACGCTGTGCCAAAACGCAGGTTGTCAAGCCAGATGTGATAAAAAACAAGGTTAGAAATACAAATGTTTGATGGAGTTCATACGTCACGACACGAATGTTGGAAGCAGACTCGACTTGGAGCGTCTGCATCCGACAGTCGTATTGGATGAACGTTGGGACACCATCCGACATTGCCATTAATTACCTTGTTTTCTGTCACATCCGACTTGACGCCTGCGTTCTGGTGCACCGTGTCGGATCTGGCAGAATTGTGTTCAAAACGCTTATGTAGTTCTACCCTATATAGCCTGAGCTCACTTCACAGCTTGTTTAGATGAATGCTCTTCTACCTACAGCTGAAGCTGAACTCTCACTAGTATTCTTCCTAGCCAGCTGCCAGGGGCTGATGAGAGTTGCAGTTCACCAGCAACAGGAAGATTACAGGTTGAAGCTCTACAACTGCACGAGGCAAAGGCGGAACAGAACGCAGGGAAAGGAATACATGGAAGTACAACAGGTTGCTATAAACACAATTGAGACCGCACAGGAAGACATACATCCCTACAGCAGGAGAGAAAGAGGGACTGATACTAAGGATAATCACGGGGTGCCTAGGTAATGGCAGTTGCAAAGACATTGTGGATACAGGATTTATCTGTCCCAATAGAACCTGGGAAACAACACCCCCAAACTAGATTAGTAATAGTTGTGGCGCCCCGTGCGCCTAGTGTGGGTACGTACCATTGTGTCCGGTTGGCCAGGGGAATCACTCAGAGCGATAGACGGTATCTAGCAGAAGTTTGTATCCAGCCGGGCTTTGGCAAAGAAGCAGGTACCGCCACATCCACACAGGCGGCGCGCAGAACGATCCAGTCACACTCAGTTCCTGGAAGGGGAACTGCCTGCTGTGCCTTGGGACTCCCGTGCCCCTGGGATGCTGCACAGCTCAGCCTACTAACTGCTCCAATTTCCCTCACTCACACGACTCACAATGAAAAGCAATGTTCCAGCCCGGGGCTGTCCCTTTCCATAAATGGCAAATACACTTTTGCAACGTCCAATCACCTCAGCCGGCTACACGTCACTATTCCCCAGAGGAATGCCACAGGATAACCAGCGCTCGCAAAGGAGTTTGGGTTATGTAGTTTTTTTCTTTACAACCCTCAGAAATGAAGTTGTGTACATGCTGTATTTAAGAACCAGGCCCGTCCTGATCCTAATTAGAAACAGTGAGACAGTGAGACAAGCAGTGTGAGTAGTTAGCTGGGGCCCTGGGTGGAGGACATTGCATTTGCTTAGACATCTCCTCCTCCCCACCTTGCTGCAGACAGTGTGCCATCATCTTACTATCGCTGTCATTCTGGTGACCTGCTGCAGCTCCCAGCAATATTTACTTCTTTCAGGCTAGGTCTACATGACTAGATTTGGGGATATTAGTTGCGCCAGTGACAAATTGCCTCTTCTTTTGGGTGACTAAAGGCATACCTGCCAACATTTTGGAAGTAAAAAGAGGGACAAAACTTTTTCCTGTAGCGTGGCCACGCCTATTTTTGTGACCACACCCCCTAATAACCATGTTATTTTTACAAAATTTGGCAGGTTATGAAAGTTTGATAATATTTTTCCTTATCTAAACTGTTACAATTACTTATATTCTTATCTCAAAATTGTTACAAAGTATCTTAGTTGCACCTGTTAGCAGTTCTGGGCTCTCTGCCAAAAGCCAATTAAGTTAGAAACTTTGTTTCTTTTTCTGGCTGTTCAGTGCAGAGAAAAGAGGGACTTTCCAGTACAAATTAGGGACTGCGGGTTGAGCTCTCAAAGAGGGACTGTCCCTCCAAACAAGGGACAGTTGGGAGGTATGTAAAGGTCTTTGCTGAACTACCGATTTTAGCGAAGTACGACAAATCTGTCAAATTATCGTGCGGTTAGTGGGATACCAACAATTGTACATCTTACGATTTTTCATCTGACATTGGTCTGAAAATAGATCGGCCAGGTTAGAAAATCTTTATCAGTCCCCATGCAATCTACCTATGTCTGCAGGGCCAAGCAGCCTTCAGTTTTGCTGGCAATATCACCTTTAATGGTCTTTTTAGTTGATGGACACATCGGACATTTAAATGATCGTGTTGAGACGACCGTGGTCTCACAATAACCGTTGGATCTTTCAAAAATCTTTAGGTCTATGGCCAGTAGGGTTGCCACCTTTTAGAAATGTCCTTACCGGCCGGCGGGGGGCGGGGCCAAAAGGGGCGTGACATCAAAGGGGGTGGTTCCATGACGTCAAAGGGGCGGAGCCACACAAGCGATCGGCTGAAGACACGAGAAAGGTAAGTTTCTCATTGAATTTAGGCAAGGCACGGGCCATTTTTAAGGGGTATTACAAATTACCGGCAGCTACATTGCCGGTAAATTTGTAATACCGGCCCCGGCCTTGGCTGGTGTTTTACCAGCTAGGCCGGTAAAATACCGGCCGGGTGGCAACCCTAATGGCCAGTTTAAAGGTGGCCATACAAGGTGAGATCCGCTCGTTTGGCGATGTTGCCAAACGAGCGGATCTCTCCCCAATATGCCCACCTTGAGGTGGCTGATATCGGGCTGATCTGACTAATCTCCCTGAATTTCTTGCCCATGTCTTGCACCCGCTAACTGTAATCGACTGCGCCTATTCACATGCGGCAATGCGTTTTTATAACTCGCTCGAAATTGCCTAGTTCTAAGTCGAGAAATTGGCTGCTAAAATGTTGAGTCGCCTGTGCCTATTCACACGCTGCTCTTCGTTTTCCTAAATTGCAGGCAATTTTCAGCTACTTAGGAAAATGCAGCGCCTCGTGTGAATATGCACAGGCGACTTTACATTTTAGCAGGTGCGAGACACGGGTAAGCAATTCAGGGAGATTAGTCGCCCCAAAGAAGTGGCGGCTGGTCGCCAGGTGACGAATCTCCCTGAATCTTACCGTGTGGACTAGCCCTAATCTCCCATCAGATAAAATGAAAATCGCCTGAGGCATATCACATGCGGCGCTTCATTTTCCGAGATTACCTTCGGGCGATTTTGGAAAACGAAGCAACGCATGTGAATTGCCGCAGTCGATTTTCTTGTTAGCTGCCGCAATATGGGGGAAATGGTTCGGGGAGATGTCACCCAAAAGAAGAGGCAATTTGTCGCTGGGTCGATTAATGTCCCCTAATCTCCTTGTGTAGACCTAGTCTAAGAAAATACCTGCAGGTGTGAAGGAGCCTGTGAGATGACATCACTAGCGCCAGCATCATTCAAGCACCAGAATCACAGAGACAAGTGCAGGCCTCTGAATTTTTTTGGAGCTCTGGTGAGCCAACAAGAGTAGAACTTGGGGGGGGGGGCGGAGCCAGCTCAGAGGCCAGAGCAGACATGTTTTCTGGGCACTCCCGGGGCTCCCAAAATAAAAAGACTCATCCCTTTAGTGTAATGCATCCAACACCCATCGGGGTATCCTGAACATCACAGGAGCCAATCCACTGTGAACCCGTGCAGGAACGACTTCCACAGCGCCAGCGAGACAGTAGATCCAGGTGCGGCCTACCACACAGACAAAGCCTCGGACTTGCATAGGAGCGGTTCTGACCCGCGCGTGACCGGAGGCGCAAATCGGCCTTGAACAGACGGAGGAAACGGAAGACTTCAGGGCACCTGCAAGGAGGGTGAGTGTCTGGGAGACCCCGGGGCTGCCCCAATAGTAGAGACCAGTCACATGGCAGATACTGGGAGGCACTTCACCAGGCACAATCAACAAAAGACAGAAGAAGTAACTCAGTGTGAACAGGAACGTACACCCCCCCTCATTTAATAGATTACTCACCCTGGGTCACATATTCTGGAAGCCCCCACTCAAGTGCCCTCACAATAAGAGGATTTGGGCCCCAAATATCTAAAGAAGGATCCACGGCTGCCATTGTTTAAAGACACACAGCACTAGTGTTGGATATCATGGAATGGGCAGCAGAAGGAGTAAGCTTGCTGGTATAAAAAACACAATGTAATAAACAACCAAGGTTCCTGGAAACCAATCCCGATTCTTTACCCTGACTAAGTCTGCCAAATTCGAACTCCTCATTAGCTACTTACTTATTTGTCTCTACGGCTTAATCCAAGCTACATCCCCATAACTAATAATCATGGGCAAATATGGGCCCAAACTAAAGACTGATGCAGCATCCCGCTTGTAGCGTTATGCACATAGCTCCCAACAAGAGACAAGCAATGAAGGAAATGCGGACATACCACCTGCCTCTCCACAATGTGAACAATCACCCCCTGAACCAACGCTAAGTGAATTACTATGGCAATACTAGAAAACAACAACTACTGCTCAGCTAGAGGAGATCAAGATAGATATATCACTATGAAGGCAAGATCTACAGAATGTAAGGGAGAGAACAGCATAAGTAGAAAAAAGAGTATCTACACTAGAAGATCAAGTAACTCCCCTGCATAACACAGTAAGAGACCTGCAACAACAGCTTAAAACAGCCATGGATAAGTCTGATGACCTAGAAAATAGACATAGACACAACAATGTCCGGATCGTCGGGCTGATGGAAAAAGCAGAAGGGCAGAATCCTGAACAATTCACAGAAGCATGGCTTTTTGGCACAAACACATTCTCAGAAGTATTCATAGGGGAAAGGGCCCACAGAGTTCCCACCAAAGCACTTCCACTGGGAGCCCCCTCCACGGCCTTTCCTATTTAAAGTCCTTAACTATAGGGATAGAGATGCTATACTCAGAGCGGCTCACCAAAAAGGGGAGATACAATACAACAGCGCATGTATCTCTTCCTACCCTGACTTTTCAATAGCAGTTCAAAAGCAAAGAGCAACGTTCCAAGGAGTCAAGAACCGACTGCGAGATGCACAAATACAATATAGCATGCTCTTCCCTGCCAAACTGCGAGTAATGGATGGGGGAGAACCTACATCTTTACAACGCCAGCAGAAGTTGACACCTGGCTAGATGCAAAAGGTCCATGGAGACATGAACCTGGCAACAGTCCGAGATGGGACTGAATACAAAAGTGGAGATGCTACAGGTCTTATACTGACACAATAAATAACCTACAAAGACCACTGATGACCCGGCATACCCTGAAATGTCCAACATCTTGGTAGGGAGGAGGGAAATAGATTATCACATATGTACACCTCTCCTAAACTCATCTATAGTTTGACACGTCAACAAGGGAAGAAATGGAAGAAATCACCCTGAGAGGGGAGGACACTAACAAAAACCAGTCATTGACTCAGATATAAATAATAAGAAATCTAACCTCTGTTGAGAATGGGGGGAAAATACCCATACCTATAGACACAACAAACCAACCAACAGAGATCAGGAAAGATCTTAACGCCAAAGGGAGGAGTTAAATAGACTTTACTGAATCCTAACAAGGCATATGCATTAACCATATTTCCTGCTGCAGAGACTGGGAACAATAAGCGAGATCCCTACCATGCAAAGCTGGGTCACCATTATGTTACTAGTTAAGTTATTTAAGGCAAAAAACTTGATGTTTGAACAGGCAGACTATTAAATTGCACTACATCCGGGCCGGAAGGGATAATGGTCTAAAAAGACCTATAACTAGTTGAGGTTTAGGTACAAAAGGGCACTTGCCTCACTGCTGACCGCTCTCATTTGGAATTATGGTTAGGGAAAATGTAACTCCATGTTGGGGCAGGATACCGGGAGGGGGGAATGTTTCATTGGGGATTGTGTTTATTGTTTTACTTTTCACCTTCTATTCTTTCTTTAACCTCTTCTCAAGGGCCACCTCTAAACACCACGACACTGTTGTGAGCTTCAGTGCTGGGGCTCACACTGGGGCCATCCGCTTCCACAACACTACTAAGGTACTTGACTCGTCAAGAACGAGGCTGGCTAAAGCCCCTGGGTCACCTCAGACTGCTAGGTCCACTTCACTTTACACAGGAAAAGTATGGTGAACGGTAATGTTAAGATAATCACTTGGAATGTACGTGGGTTAAATGATAAAATGAAAAGATCTGTAATTTTAGACACATTAAGAAAGTCTGGTGCTGACCTCATGCTTCTCCAAGAAACTCACCAAGTGGGGCAACGTATTCAAGCCCTTAAGAGGCATTAGGATGGGTAGATATTTGAACCCTCAAGCTAAAATCTGGTGAACATCCTACCTTATAATAAACATTTATAACCCACCTCCGGCAGACACACAATTGCTAAATGAAATTGTACAGAAACTTGCTCTATATGGCAATATACCCACAATATGGGCAGGGGACTTAAACATGGTCATGAACCCAGAAATAGATAGATTAAAAATTAATCCACATGACTCACTTATGGAGATGGAGAAATCCATAAGCCAAACAATACACATGCTACTCAACAGTTTTTGAAGAAAAACTAGAGACTTGGAAAGCCCTCCCGCTCTCACTACCTGGTAGGGTGAACATTTTTAAGATGGTATTTCTACCTAAATTTATATACGCCCTCCGTAACTCTCCTATTACTCCACGAGCGTGCTGGTTTAAACGGGTCGAAAATGAGAAACCTCTTGTGGGCAGGTGGACACCCTCGGCTAGCACTTAAAACAATGTGTGCCCCTACAACGGGAGGAGGATTATCCCTCCCTGATCTTAAATTATATTATTTAGCTAGTCAGCTAGTGTTTGCACACTGGTGGATAAATCCGACACTGGATAACCAAGCTATTATTCTTGAGGCAACAGCCATGGGTTCCTTTGAAGCTCTAGCTAGATCATTGTACAGAGGTCCGTCCCAACACTATACTGCCACAATTCCCATTCTCACAGTAATCCAGGCATACCAAAAAGCTCTAAAAATGGTAGTGGGCACCCCCCCCAGGCATGGTCTATTTGGACTCCTCTGTGGGGCAACAATAATTTACCCCACTTTCAACTAATGTCGGATATCAGTTGCTGGGCCAATTATGGAGTCAAAACTATAAAAGATATAATTGAAGGTGGTGACATTAAACAATTTCCAGTTCTACAGCAGGAATATAACATTCCTTCTAGAATGTTATTTCGCTATCTTCAACTCAAACATTCTTTCCAGTCGCAATTCCCTGACAGACCAATGCTAACTAAAGAAACAACATTGGAAAAGTATTTACTTAAACCAGGCCTGAAAAAACCACTTTGTTATACAATTCTGTTGCAGACAGGTCCTGATCCGATGGACAAGCCTAAACAAAAATGGGTAAGGGCCATCCCAGAAATAGAAGATGATATTTGGAAAGCTGCTTTAACACGTTCCTGAGTTAACTATGTCTACAAATGACCGGTATATACAAATCAAATTTTTGAACAGAATATATTATACCCCGTACAGACTGGCTAAACTGTACCCCACAGCATCTGATATCTGCCCAAAGAATAGAACATTGTTATGGACATTTTTTCACATGTTCTGGGAGTGCACAGAAATACAGAAGTTCTGGAAGGAGGCTATACAATACATGGCAACATAACTTAACTTGCCTGATACATGCTCTCCCCTGACTTGCCTTCTAGGTGTCCTGAAAGACTTCAATATGGACTCATACACAAGACTATGTTATTTATAATTGTTATATTATGCCAAAAAATCAATATTACTTAACTGGAAATCCATGACAGCCCCCTCACTCAATTTATGGAAAAAAATAATAAATGACTCTTTACCTAAACAGAAACTTACATATGTAGTAAGAGGTTGCCCAAAAAAGTTTGATGCAGTGTGGGGTGATTGGGTAGCAGTGCAAAGATAACAAAGTGATGTTTAGTTACTCAAATATATAAATGTGTAACTTAATTGACCCTACTTCTCTTGGCCCTTGAGAATCTTCTCTTTCCTTTCTAAGGTTGTATAACTTGTATATTTGGTTATGTTTATTATGAAAATTCAAAAATAAAAGCTTTAAAAAAAAAAAAAAGGCGGTAGAACTTGGGGAGGGAGGGAAGGGTGGATAACAAGCAGTGTGGAGCAGGAGGAGGAAGGAAGCAGCTAATGCAGGTAGGCCTTCTAGATTTGACTACCCCATAATCAACACAGACTGTATGTTCCTGGCTTTCCAGCTACCTCCTTCTCCACACCCTTCACAGGCAACTTACACGTTCTCCACTGCCCCCCACTACTTCATTTACTGCTGCTGAACTGGCTTCTACCTCCAATCAGACACCCCCAAAAAAGCTTGTTCCGTACCCCCCCAAGCAATATAGTTTGTTTTGGTGTCACCAAATTACATATAGGCTATGTGGGTTCAACTCCAGCGAGGCAGTAGCCCCGGTGGGCCCCCAAGTCCGACCCTGTGTGGGTTATTTTTTGTAAAGGCCTACTTAGACTATCCAGTAAAGTTTTGATCTCAAGAACATGAATATTATTAAAATGTTTACTTGTGTGCTTGAGTACATATCTAAAGAATGCTTGAACCTGTTATGGGCTAGCCCTACCACCAGCCCAGCATTAGTAACATTACCAACTTTCTCCTTAGCAAATAAACCTTGTTTGGAAGGAACTTTGGTCTGTGTTGGAGAGGATATTGTGTGTCCCTTCTATACTGAAGCTTCATATTCAATATAGGAATGTAAAAGTTTCACTTTAAGATATGATTATTATGGCTAGACATATTGTCAGTTTCCCAGGTGCCCCCTGTCATGTGACTTGTGCTCTAATACTACAGTAACTTTTTACTTCTGCACTGCAAGTTGGAGTCATATCACAAATGTAAACCTTAGCTTGATTTCACACTACTCAGGTGCTGAGTACATTTTATACAATTAAGCATGTTGATTGATATTTTATCACAAATTTGCAATTAATTCTTAAAGGACAAGGAAAGTTAATTTCATTGACAATAGATTAGCTGCAATAGTGCAAGCTAGAATGCAATATTTATTCTGTAGAATGTTTTACCATACCAGAGCAAAAAGCTCTAGAAACTCTGTGTTTGTGTGTTAGCTTGGTGTGACATCAGTTCTTGCCCGAGTCTCTCCCTGCTCACTTCCAGCCCAGGGCAAGGAGGTTTAAGCTGAAGGCAGGAAGTCTGATACACAATACAAGGAAAGAAATGTAGTGTTTTTTTGACAGAGGACTCAGAGCAGCACTACTTTGAGGGTTTTCTGGTATATTTAGGTGGAACTTTCTGATAAGGCTTACTTAGTTTTAACCTTTCCTTCTCCTTTAAACAGTATGCTATGACTAATAGCTACTGCTTTATATTTTTGCACGTCATAATTAACTAGATTAATTATATGTCACAAGATGTTGATATGTCTTTCATGTATTGCACCTGCTCTGCTAAGTGGTGCTATTTTTATAGTTCAACAGGCTACCTGTGGACCTCTGGATATTCTTTTTGCTAACTAATTGTTAAAAGTTTGCTTAGAATGGGCAGATTTTCAGGTTCCTTCTGTGCTGGTTAACTTTGTTTTTGTGAGGGGAAGCAATTCATATTGCTATTTTCATTGCTTCCTGCAGATGTCATGATGAATCTAGACCTTACATGGTAATTTCCTGAATTTTGATCCTGTGGATACATTAATCAGTGCAGGGTCGACTTTGTCATTAGTCACATTATAACACAGAAGTGACACTCAGCCAGTGTTTCTTATTTGGCACCACATCAAATCACCAAGGTAAGGCTCATAGGCATTGCAGTGACTCATGATCTAACTCAGCCTAATTTGGATCATTATGAATGTCTTGAATGGCCAGAATCCAACATTGTTCTATGCTTATTGTAGTATATTTTAAGCTATGTCTCTTCTTATTTCCCTCTATGATTAACGTTTCAGCTGACATAAAATCAACATCATAACCAGATTTCCTTACTAAGCCTATTGTTTTGGTATTATGTTTTCTACATGCAACAGAAATATAAGTGTATATATATGTATATACAATATGTAGGTGATGGCACTCACAGGATTTGCACAAAAGGTGACAAAACATGGTAAAACAATAAAAAGTTTTATTAATCCAACGTTTTGGTCCCACACAAGGACCTTTCAAAGGAAGAGGCACTTGCCTATGGTGCCAGTAGTGCTTGGCAGGTACCTGTTAATATCCATATTCTGTTTGCCGACCTTTGTCACTCTCCCCTCTGCTATAGCACAAGGGTGGTCAAGTTTGGGGGCACTTGTGGTCAAGGGGGGGGCTTGGTGACCAGCCAGGTTGACTAGCACCTTGTTGGCTTGGCCCAGCCCTGATTTAACTAAACGTATAATCCCATAAATTGGCATGCTTTCTGGCAGGTAATTGAAAAGCCAACTGACAGATTTAAATATATGTTGCATATTATAAGTAGTGGATGATGCTACAAGTATGGAGCCAATTCTCTTTTTCATCTTTTATTGCAGCCAGTTTTCATCTCCCAAACCCATACAAATTGAGACTACAATTCCTTTATATAAATAATGGAAGCCTATAAAGGCTTGTATCCAAATGAAAAACTTTTATAAGCTGCATTCTGCAGATGCAAATGTAGCATGCTCAGCGGTAGACTTGCTACATATCTTGGATGCTTTTTACTAGCAACTATATGCTTCATAGGTAATGAAAAGGGAAACTTTACCAACATGAAACATCTGAAACATTTTTATAGTTGTGCCAGTGTAATGTATAATGAAGCCATATTTTTATTACATCTGTGAAAAAAAAGAGTTTAACATCTAGACAGCTGATAAGGTAATATACAATAGAATTAAATAACTTTAGCATGTGTTTTTTCTACCAAGCTGTGTAAATCACCTGGTAAATGAAGTTTGGCAAAGGCTCATCTGCTACAAAGATTTTTAAATGTTACTCAATAGGCATTTTACTTCATCTTTCTGGAAAAAAAATCTTCAACTACAAATAAATGTGGAATCTGGAAAGTATAGAGTATATATGACTATTATAAGCCAGTATGTGGATGGTGAAGGCCACCAGCCAGATTGACTGTATGTCAGTACACGGCAGCATGTTGACTACCAGCATCAAGGCAGGTTGTAGGTGATGTTGTAGGTGATGCCACCAGGCTTCAGTAAGAGGAGACCCTGGGTGTCAGCTGCCAGTATAGGGACCCAAGTCATCAGGTTTAAGGATAGCAGGAGGAAGATTCCCGGAATAATACACTACGCTAGCGTTGAGTACTACTTCTGGATGTTGCCAATACTATGCCTGTATAAAATAATCATGTGGATAACATTGTCTGAAGTATCTGTGGATTGATTGATCAATTGTACTATCCAAACTAACACCAAAGAGATAATGCACATACCTGCCCAACTGGACCCAAGCAGGACTCTACCATGTAACAAGTGCTGTGCAAGGAGTTGGTGCCAGGTGTTGTGACTTGTCCTGTCAAGTCCAAAGTAATCCATCTGAAGGCAATACAGAGTGGAGTACCCATTTTTCTAAATAGTGTTACATTAGACTTTTTATATATGCCACTCATATATGCAGTGCTATACTTTTACAGGTGTTTCTAACCTGTACTGCTGTTGTGCATGATGGTTGGAGCAGAGGTCTGTAAGGGCCACGCTGCATCAAATACCATGCTAGTGATCCAAGAGGTAGAATTTCAGTCTTGAAGAGGCATAGAAAGGTTGTTACAGGAGAATTCAGTATGGAGTTCCAGAGATAAGGAGCTGCAAGTGAGAAATTATTAAAGGAACTACCAATTTAAATCTAATTACACCAAGTAAAATATAATGTACTTATTGCTCACACTGGTAAAACTGGTGTGTTTACTTCTGAAACACTATTATAGTTACATATTAGTAGGCCATTGGGGTGGTCATTCAAAGGAGTAAAGGTTCAGGGTACATAGCAGAACATAATGGTGTTTTACAGAGCTGTTATCTGCTATTTAACCTGTGCCTTTTTGGGCAAAGGCATTCTAGACATATGCCCTGCTCCTCTCAGCCTGTGTTTTGAAAACAGGTGGAGAGAAGTTGTGCTCCAATACACTTCTATGTTTAGCTAACAGGCACAGTGTTGGCCTGTGTGCAGCCACACAGAACAGAGACTGGCCTGAAAAACACATGCATTTGTGGTTTTTGGGTCTGCTCCATATGGGTCTCTTGGAGAACCTCTCTGCTGTGTGGTCTAGAGCTCCCTCTGTATCCCTCTAATGGTGGTTCTGCTATTATCTTTTATAACTGTGGTGGTTCAAGATGTCACACACCTAGCAGGGCTGTTCCCCTCTCTTTAAAGTTGCATGGGCAGATTGTGCTGCTTATGATCCAATTGGCAAGGTAAAGGCAGTTAGCGGTTGAGTGCCTAGGGCATCAATGGACAGAAATATACCCCTTCTCCACATTTTTAAACCAGAATGTCCAGTTTTCACAGATCAGCTCTGATAAAAAAAATCTGCAGAGACAGAGAGGGACCTCATTCCCCAACCAACAAAACAAATGCAATACTTGAAGCAGATACTTCATTAAAAAAAATAGCATCCTGTGGTAGTCCAACTATGCACATGCTATAATATTACTGCATAAGTGTCTGCACAAAAAGGTAAAACATTAAGTGCACACCAACTCAAGAAATAACTAGCAATAAATAATTCATATAAACTAATGCAATACATTTCATACCAATTCATAAAATATCTTCCAAATAAATAATTCAAATACTCATATGTCAAGGTTAAAGATAGCCTGGTTGCAGTGGTATACAAATGAACATCACAGTAGAAACCCATACTCACAGGATTTATTAATTCAAATTTTTATTTATTTCAGAACAATTTGGCTCTCCAGAGCAATAAGCCTTAAAGGGATTTGATATTCAGAGTTGGACTGGGGAAACTGGAGCTGACTGGGTACCAAACTCAAGGGCACCAACCACCCAGCCATAGCAGCCCCCCGGCCAAAACTGCTGCCACTATGTTGCATTGCTTACATTGCTGTTAAAAATGGCTGTGTGTTCCACAGTGGAATGTATTGCAATGGAGAGTGGTGAAGGCTGGGGATAGCTGGCTTGCAAGCAGGTGATTTAGCAGGCATTTTTCCTGGTGTTCCAGTGACACAGTCTGACCCTGTTGCTATATCAACTATCTTCATCTATAAATATGCAAGATAGATAGATGCAGAAATAGTTATTATTATTCCTAATAACTTTTTCCAAATGCTAACAAACACCCAGAGCAAACCCCTACCAGGCTTACATCCCACAGGTAGCATAGGGCAAGCTCAGAATGAC
>CM044436.1:46212606-46232909 GCA_024363595.1 Xenopus borealis
CAGCACTTTAGGAGAGAACTGCTTTCTGGCAGGCTATTTATTGCTGGTTGACGGTACAGGTACGTTTCTTATTCTATTAAATGTACAGGCTTTTGCACAGCAAAGTTTCAAGCTAAAACAGATAATCAATGAAATCAAGCATTCTCAGCCAGAGTTTATTTAATCGTTTAGTATATATGGGAGAAGCCTCTCTCTCTCTGTGAAAGGAATTTTAAAATGTTGGTGGGCTTCCTGCAGGTAGGTGAACAGCATAATCATAGCACTTGGGCATACCTGAGCATGTCAAACCAGGGAGCTTGCATTCAATGACATGAACCCTTTTAGGGCAATAGCATAGGGTATGTTTTGTCATCCGGATTTTATTTCATACAAGATGTCAGAAAAAACCTTTGGAACCTTTGGACTTCAAAAGTTAAGACAAAGTTAACTCTAATATCACTCTAATTTCTTTGACCACTTTACATGCTTCTTTGATAATCCTATTTAAGATGTAGGATATTTATAGAACATGGAATTGATTTGGCAAAAATTGAGGCTTGGCTGAAGGAGTACACTGTTACATTGCTATCACTATAGTGATACCCTGGTGGGCCTTAAACCCGCAGGAGCTGAAAGATTAGCTTTAGGTCAGATGAGTTTGGCCTGACTTATTGCCCCCAAAGGAGGGCTAGCTAAATTCGACACCACGTGGCAGCTCCTATAACTTTTGCTGTAACAAGCCACACAAGTGATAGGCAGCATTGCATTGTTAAAATGTTCAACCAAGCTCTGTTAGTTTCCAAAATAGCAGTACCTACCTTTATTTTTCCTTGAGGATGCTGGAAGATGTTCTACAATACCAAATTCCCATAATTCTCAGTAATCAAATTCACCAAGAACCAAATACAACTGACAGCGCTAGATCTGGTGAGCTATGTTTATTCAATAATATATAATTCAGTAATATATATCCTGTTAAATGGGACATAAACAATGGAGAAAACTCCCACAAAGTGAAATATATAAAAATACATGTTCAGTGTTCCACTAGCCCTTTATCAACATGACGTACAATGCAGAAATGTTTTGCATTATCCTGTCTCACATATCTTATTTTGACTCTTAATAGTTCCAGGATCATGCGCAGAGGTGGCACGATGGCAGAATAAAGATTAGGTTTTGTTGGGTTTTTTTGTGTATTCTAAGGTAGCAGGGAAACAAATTACACAGTGAATCTAGGGTCTCAAAAGCAGGTATCATCCTCATGAAAAATCTATGCTTAAACGCACAAATATATCTCTGTAAGTATCTAACAGAATACCAATACAGTATTGTACACATTCATTATCTAATACGTTTGTTTTCAGGAAATGATTTCCTGTGGTCACATTTAACCTTTGGTAGCTGCATAATGAATTGACAGGAGTCCCCCAGTGATTATAGTAACTTACCTGATGCACTGGGCCAATGGTTCTGTTAGTTGAGGACTGCACTGGCCCAGTTGCTTTTGTATGAGCAGCACAGAGTGATCTTCCTTCTTCATTTTTCAGTGTTGAAAATGGTAGTGATCTGTCATGTTTTGTTGAAAATGTCAAAAAATGGCATCAAGAAAAACAATCACAAAATGCATTAACGTTTTGTGGGTGACACTTTTCAAACCTTGCAACTTTTTTTACTATAGTCTATGGGCATTTTTTGCTGCATCATTTTTCACTCATCTCCAAACAGGAGGGAGGGGGTGAATAACATTTTCACTTCATGCCATAATTGATGTTCAAATAATGAGAGTGTGAGGGGACACCCATATCCATATCCCAGACACGCAACTTTTTATCTCTTTTCTGGGAGCTCCAAAAGTTGCATCTGTTAGGGGTAGGCTGAACTTCTTTGTAAAGGAAGGTGCATTGTGGGTAAAAAAATATAACTTTGGGTTTTTTTTGTTTCTTCCTGACCCCCCCGCCCCCCCCCCATTATTATGGAGCCCTAATAATGATGAACATTCATTTAATAGCTCGCAATTGCTAGTGCATAGTTATCATAAGTATATCATAAGTTAATGGATTGTCCTGTATCATGAAAACATTAAGAAAACATTATGTTCATTTCACAGGTCAGAAAGTCTTCATTGGTGCTGGAATGGCAGGAGGAGAACCAGCAGTGCATAGAATACAAACACATAGACAGATGTTATAGCAATTAAATTTACAAATAAAAATGTTTTAATTAATTTAAATTGGACGGTTGATTAGAAATATATTATACATCTACTTTACAATGTGGGTGTGGTTCCTGCACTGGGAAATACAATTTGTAAATGACTTATGTCAGTACACGGTAACCTATACAGAACCAATCTCCAAACTACTGCCCTCATGCTCTGCAAACAGAACTTAGAAAACATATGCATATTTAGATTAGTATGCACAGCTAATGCTTTATTTTATAGAATGAAGAAAATAAAATGTAGATATTTACTGTATTTCACATGCATACAGTCCTGGATAGCTATATCGCATATGTACACAGCCCTATAAGTGGCTGACAATGCTTGTGCTGTTAGTAGTATAGCCCAGTAGCACAGGCTGGTACATTTTATATGATGATCAAGTTCAATAAATGAAATCATTAGGGATAATGAACAGGCACACAATGTAATTTTTATTTTCCTTGTCCTTTAAGCTTTGTCAGGCTATTCATAATAGAACTTTTGAAGGAAGTTTCAGGAATGTCCAGTCAGCTTTAGGATATTTTTTACGTTTACAATTATTCTTATCTGGTTTTTCAGAAACATAGATCCAGATACTACAGACTTAGCTAATGATTATGAATGTAAGTAACTAACATTGTGTGCTTTTCAATCAAAAACAAAATTTGGAAAATTGATTAAGCATCAGCTTTATAAACCTTAAGAAAGAGACTGTTACCTTTGAGTTAACTTTTAGTATGATGCAGAGAGGGATATTCTGAGACAATTTGCAATTGGTTTTCATTTTATTATTTATGGTTTGAGTTATTTAGCTTTTTATTTGGCAGCTCTCTAGTTTGCAATTTCAGCAATCTGGTTCAAAGGGTCCAAATTGTCCTAGAAACCATGTACTGATTGAATAAGAGACTGAAATATGTATAGGAGAGGAATAAAAAAAAAATGTAACCTTGCAGAGGATTTGTTTTTAGCATTTGTGGCTAGTGATGCCCATTTGAAAGCTGGAAAGAGTCATTAGAAGGCTACAAATAATGAAAGAACTACAAAAAGTAAATAATGAATTCTATAACATATAAAAAGCAGGTGCATAACTACAGAGGAAGCAGACCCTGTTGCCTCAGGGGGGACAGGAGATAGAGGGGCCCCATGAGGCCCTAATTCATATATCATTTCAATAAATATTGGTAAAGCAAGTCCATCTCTAGACAGCTTTGCTGTGTGGCCCAGTAATATCTATTTATACCACTGACTAAAAGTTAACTTAAAGGTCAACCACCCCTTTTAAGTTGTATTTGTAACATTCATATACTGTATAATACCCTTATATTTTACAACAACGGTGCATTATACACTATATTCCTAGCTGAAATGAGCACAAAAAATTGGATGTATAGTCTGTCTATTCTTCTGGTTAAAAAATCCATATTGTCCTAATGATTTGTTATTATAAAGAATTAATGAACAATTGGTTTGCTTTTCACTGAACTCACTTGCCTCTCTGTCCCATAAACAGGATTATTTTTGAAAGGGAGATCAGGACCTCTGAAGAAACAACCACCTCCCTTCCCCAATGTGAAGTCACAAAACTAAAGATCAGCAGATGGCTTACTTGTAATTTGTTTAACCATCCTCTCATCTGCTCATCTGCTCATCTGCTCAACAAAACCAGAAAATTGTTTATTTTCCACAGGAAGGTAGAACATACAATAGTTTTCATTTTCTTATTTATTGCTTGAAACAAACAAACAAATCAGCGAATAGGTAAAAAGTATTTCAGCTTATTCCCTCTTCAATGAGCTCGTGATGAAACAGATGTATGCTACTACTTTAAATTTTTTTACTGATATCAATCTTTTAACCTGATCCATGTGTACTGTATATGCTATTCTGTGTTTCACATGCACACTTACTTGTGTATTTTTCCCATTGCTAGGTATCCTATTAATATTTTCTTAATTTGATTTCCCATTGGTACACCTTATGCAATAAGTGAGAGAAAAGACATGGAGGAGAATCCAGACTCTGCCTATTCAGTGGGGAGTAAGCCCAAACAGGCACCAGAAGCAGACTATTCAGAGGTGGACGTTACACCCACAGGAGCTAATTTATGTGTTACATATTCTGTGGTTAATGAAAATCAGTAAGTAAGTAACTTTTCCTCTGTATAATTATTTTGTCGGTTATGTTTGTTCCGCTCATCCATGTCTATCAAGGACCATGCAACAGCAACCCTATTAGCACAAGTCTATACGGTAAATAGTTATTAAAGGACAAGGAAAACACACGTATCTTGTTTCTTTAATAACTTCCCATCCAACAGCAGTAATTTTAAAGCAGCACTATCTTGCTGAAAACTGCTGTCACCTGCCAATTTCCCTGACCTTGGCCTCCCTGCTGACTTTGGCATAAGCTCTTCAGCCACAATCGCATCAACTTGGTCCTGTCACTAATTCACAACTCAACAGATACATTGGAATTTTTAGAATCTTTGTACAGCCCATGTTCTCATGTACTCTGATGCAATTAAAATAAAGTCTCAATCTTTTCTTACTAGGTTGCAAAAACATGAATCAGAGATGGACTAATCACAACTATCTAAATGCTAATGTATGAAGACCTAGGGTATACAAAACATTTTGAGCTCAGAATGGATCCTACAGACAAATCAGAGCAAAAAATCAGCTTGCCTAGAACTAGAACTTGAACTAGAACTCATTCCAGCTCTAGTATACTGTTTAATAATACTGAAATATTCTATTAGATATTTTGAGAAACAGAAATATAAATATGATACATTCTTTAATTAGAAAACATTTTATAACAATTATAATTTTATTGCAGAGGCAACTAGATTATTTGGATCATTCTGGAATGTGTAATTGAGTGTTCTGGAGTGGTTTCCCATGTAACCTCAACATTTGCATTAGGCAAAGTGTTTCCTGTTCTTCTCAAACTGGAAAAGGTGTTCTGATTACCATGCCACTTTCAGGTAGAAACATTATGTAGCTTATTTATCATGCAGTGTAAAATGTTGGAGAAAAACCCTTAGATTTACTAAGGGTCGAATTGTCGTCTCGAACTCGACAGGCGAATAATTGTGAATAAATATTCGCCAAAATTTAATAAAATATTCTCCGGTTTTGATCGCTATTCGAGTATTCACCTAAATCTTACGATTGAAATGCAAAATTCATACAAATCGAATATTTGAAGCGTTCGATCGTATGAATAATATTCGATAAGAAAACTTGAAAAAAAGCCTATGGGGCTTCCCATGGGTTTCTAAAGCAATTCGGTAGGTTCAATCTGGCGAAGTAGGCAGTTGAATAAAATTTTAAAGGGCAAGTTTTCTAACCTGGGACACCACAAAGAACTGCCTGCTCCCTGCCCACCGCCTGTTTGAAGAAACGCCAGCGCCAATGCACTCGCGGCGTTTGATTTCCGGAATCGCCCGAAGTTTCCTCACAAGGAGACTAAATCTCCCCGAATCTGCCTTTATGTCACAACCCTTAACATGTTACTTGAGAATATAATATTCATTGTATCTGAAGGAAAAGAAGACCCATATAGGGGCATATGCACATTCTTCCTTCTTTTATAGCAGAATTTGTGTTTTTTTTTCTGGTAATTCTGCTCTTTTAAAGCATATTTATCACAAGCACACAAACTTTCTGTGTAACTGAGAGGCAGTCTAAATACCCTAATTATTTCTATGAATAGGTCAGGACAACTTTGCAAACAGCAGATAGAAGAAGACAGCAGAAGCACCTGTGTTGCAACGACTGTGTATAAAAGACGGTTGTGTGTATTTATTGAAGTTCTTGTGTCCAGATTTAAATACATTTCAATAATATCGCCTCTTACCAGGCCACAAGCAAAACTTTGATGTTACTGTTGCACATGGTGAAGAAAGCATATTGCGCACCCTCATGTACACAGATTGAAGCATCTAATTCAGTGCTGTTCAACTGGCGGCTGTATTATGTTACCCTTTTATTCCTTACAGAAGCTAATAGCTAGACATCTGTGTTGAAATCTGTTTTGGACGACGCAGCTTTTGTTTTGTCTATCAATATTTACTTCCTGACATTTCCAAATGAACTGGCATGATAATAGCAACTCTATCTGAAATAAGCCAGTCGTTTCAGAAAGAACATCCAGTTTACATGTGCACTGCTGAGCTGCTGTGAATTGTGATAACTCAAGTTTTGAATGGAAAGAATCAGTTGGCACAAGAACAGACCTAGCAACACCACTAGATGTCACTGTTGAATTTCACATATATAGCCACAGCTGTTATGAAACAGGCTCTTGTATTCTGCACCATCTCCTGACAGTCTATCCAGAGAATTAATTAAGGTATCACTTTAATATGGCAGTATCCATTTAGGGCTCCTACACACGGGCGTTTTGGACCTGCGCTCCCCTGCGTTGCGTTTGGCTGCGTTCAGCCGCAGGGGAGCGCAGGTCTAGACGCACCTCATTTTGCTCAATGAGGTTGTACCCACGAGACGCGTGTAAGCGCCGAACGCAGATTCAGACGCAACATGCTGCATTTTTCCTGCGTTCGGCGCTCACATGCGTTCGTGTGAGTACAGCCCCATTGAAAATAATTGAGTGCGTCTATACCTGCGCTCCCCTGCGTTTGAACGCAGCAAACCGCAACGCAGGAGAGCGCAGGTAAAAACGCCCGTGTGTAGGAGCCCTAAGGGTGTTTTTGTATTACATTGAACTTCAATATGTTAAAAATAGCTCTTGTTTAAACCTTTAAAATAAGTTTACTAATAAAAATCTGTTTTTTAGATTGTGATAGTCTGATCTAAGGTGGTCACTTGCAGCTTAAGCTACGTCATCTACCGGGGAAATCTGATTTTCCTGGAGGTAAATCAAAATGTTTGACAAATCTCAGGTTCTCAGGTTCTATAGGTCAGTTGAAAATCCAATTTTGAGTATTTCTTATTTGTTCATAAAGCTTTGAGAAGAATTTAATAATTATAACATGCCTGGTCATTTCTTTAGAAAAGTGGCCTTTCAATCAAACCTTAGTGCTCATTTTATATTGGGAAAAACATATCCCCTGATACAAAATATAAAGATATTAGAAATTAAATAGGATGTTGATGACCATGTACAGTACACACAGTTTAAAGGCAAGAGGCCACAGACTGAGCACATTTATACAGACCATGGAACTGCATCTGTGTGAATACTTTAAATTGTGTGCCATTCTTGTGGCCCCTGCAAGGTGCATCTAGAGTCCTGTACTTAGTTATACGGCACTGGTTCTTATGAAGCAAGACATGTCTCCTTTACAAAGTGACTTATATGATAATATATTAAATTATGTACAGTATCTGGGATGCTAGGAACTGGCAAACGACATGGCTGTGACAGGGTAAGGGGGTAGGGAACCGGATTAGTTTAAGATAAGATTAATTATGGGGAATGTTGTTTGTTCAACCTGTGAGGAGGGAAGGAGTCACGAAGGGTTAATGAGGAAGGTAGTTAATGGGGAACTCTCTTTTACTTTGAACAGCTCCCTCTGCAAGGGGTTGTAGCACAGTAGAGTCATAGCAATAGAGAGACTACCCTGGGTGCAGGCCAGATTTGTGGCGAGGCCATAAAGGCCATAAATAGGGCAGCATGCCACCCAACCTCATCCCTAAGAAGCATTGGGGATGTACAGCCGCCCAGTGCTTCAGTGTATGCTCATGTGTACTCTAGGTGTGTTGCATACCTCCCAACAGTACCACTTTTGACAGCTCAACCTGCAGTCCCGCATATGTACTGGAAAATTCCGACTTTCTCTGCACTGAACAGCCAGAAAAAGAAACAAAGTTTCTTACTTAATTGGCTTTTGGCAGAGAGCCAAGAACAGTTAACAGGTGCAAATAAGCTACTTTGTAACAATTTTGAGATAAGCAAATAAGTAATTGTAACAATTTAGATAAGGAGGTCCCTTGGGAAAAGTTAGACTTACAGCTAAAGGGCAATTCACCTTCATTAACAAAACTGTAATAACTGGAAAAAAAAAGAGAAATATGTTCAATCTTTTATAACCTGCCAAATTTTGTAAAATGAACATGTAATTAGGGGGTGTGGTCACAAAAATTGGCGTGTCCACATTTTTTGTCCCTCTTTTTATTTCCAAACTGTTGGGAGGTATGGAGTTGCATGGAGGATATCCGGTCCTGCCTGGGGGGAAGCTGATGATAGGGTTATGAAGCACAAGGTATTGCAGGAGGCCAAAGTGATAGAAGGGGCCTGGTGGAAAAATAAATAATAATAATTGTAACATTAGTGAATGCAACCTCCATCACTAATCTGATTCTGAGAACATATCAAGACTGCTTTATTTTAAGCGTTCTTTCCTTTTTAATAGAACAACTATATTATTCTGAATTAAGAAAGAATTACCACCTAAAATGTAAATTGTTCATTGGAGCTGCTCTACAGTTTATTTATATATGTAATAAATAAGCAATATACTGTACATACCAAGATATAAATGTAAAATCAAGTCACAACCAATTAAGACCAGGTATGCCCCCTGTGTGACCACAAACCCTATATCCTTTTTGAGCTTGCTATTCAGAACCACCCTACCTAAAATGGGACAACTGGGAGGGGTAGTTTAATAATTTCTTTTGAAAGTATTCCGTTTTAATAATAGTATGTTACTTAGCAACAATGCTGTGATCAGCCATGTTTTTTGTGTTGTCTAAATAAAGCCTTACTCTGTCTATAGTGTTCAATAGAACTTTCTATAATTTATGATCTGTCCCCTAAAACCCTATTAAAATAAAATGTACATATGTTCTTGATCTCCATTCTGGGAGCTTACTAATGATGTGTTTTTCTTACTGCTGCTGTAGATATTACTTTCTTTGTTCCATCTCCTGCTTCTCCCTGAGGAACAGAATTGACTTAAAGAAATGGGGACAGAACATGAAGGTCACTCACAAGTATAGTCCAGAGGCAATCACCCTTATAAGAATATTTACCACATAGTAAACATAGATTGTCCTGTTATTTCTGCTAAGTGTGCACTATAATGTAGCTCAAATAAAAAACTCTGATCATCCAGTAAAGCAATAATTAGCATTATATGTTTCAAACCATGCATCAACAAAATAAAATAAAGTCAAGAATACAAAGACAGGCAAGCATATCTAAAAACATGTAATAAATGCTTTTATACTGTCCCATTCCTAAAATATTGTACTTCTCCCTTGCAGTGAAATGGTGTAAACTAATCTTGTTGTCTTTCCACTTACAATTAAATCAGATGTTAAGCCATCATTTAAAAATGGCAAGATATTGGATTCAAGAAAAGCTGGAGCTTTGCAGCACATAAATTGAATTCTGTATATTTTTGCTGTGAAAACAGAAGAGTGCAATTGGCTAAAAGTGCTTTTTAGGACAGTGAATTGCTGGACCACTGAATTAGTATTGATGTCTGAAAGAAGATAATGTTTATGTGTTAGGTATTCAAACAGATGCAGCAAAAATGAAAGTGCCATCTAAGAATCTTTTGTAAAATATTGCTCTTAATGCACAGCAAGTTTACGTTTGCAAACAGATTTGATTTGCTGTACAACAGGCTTACTTTATACTATTTGGAAGGTAATTTTTGGTTGGTTTGTTATACTCCAACTTGAGTTTGTTATATATTATTTTGTGCTAGTTTTGACTTGTCCTTCGAAAACTCAAATCTTCTTGGAGGTGGAACGCAATTAAAGATCTAATTGGCCATAGTTGTCATAATTGACATTAAGAGGAATGATTGGATGAAATAAAATTTTCTTAAGAGTATTGCTCCTATTGGGGAAGTCTGTAGGTTCTTGAGTGAATGTGTCATTTGTGTGCCTTGTCCCCTAGTGGTATATTCATCACATTTTTGTTGATTATAAATCACCGCTTAAAATAAACCATTTTAGCTTTTGCTTTTTAGCTACAAAAAGTCTTACACTTGTTTGTAATTTGGGAGCTGTGATTTATTGTATAGTTGCTAACTAGAAACCATATCTCACAGCAAGTTATGATTTGTGTGGGTAAGCAAAGTGTCGCAATATCTGTTGAAATTACAACTTTTTTCATACACTTAGGGACAGATTTACAAAATTTGCGTGAAGAGATCGAAGTTCGATCGAATTCGATTGAATACTGATCGCACTATATTTTCGGAGGATCGAATATGCAAATACGGCCACTTTTATCATCGAATACCGAATATTCGAATTATCGAATAGATCGAATTATCAAATTTTCGATCATTCGACCATTCGATGATCGAAGGATTTAAAATTTATTTGAATGCCTACTTTGCCAGATTGAACCTACCGAATAACAATAGAAGCCTATGGGAACCCGCCACCATAGGCTTCTTTTGCAAAGACCTGCTCGGATACCATTCGTACGATCGAACGAATCGTACAAATTTTCTGGAGACTCGAAGGCTAAAGTTTTTTTGTGAAATCGAACGATCGGTATTCAATCGTACGATTTCATCGAGATCTCAAATATCGAGGAAATAATAGGCTAAAACTATTCGATAAGCATTCGTATATTCGGTATTCGATGTGGCCAAATTTGCATATTCGATCCTCCAAAAAAATCGTACGATCAGTATTCAATCGAACTTCGATCTCTTCACACGAATTTTGTAAATCTGCCCCATATTGTACATCAATATTTTCATCGAAATGACAGGAACATGTAAGTAATTAACACATATCCAGCATTTACTGTTACCTGTGAGAGTTGTTTTTTGTCTGAGTTGGATGCATCTGACAATGGATCTTGGGCTTTCTTAACCTATGGGACTCAGAGGAAGCAACTCATTTCAACTAAACCTTTACCCGAAAGCCTGTTAAATGACACCAAAGAAACTATTGACAATGTGTTACTGGGTGACCAGTGTAATTTATAATATATGATGATACCTTGTCACCAGAGTACCTTAAAGACACTTAATGAACCATTGTCAGCCCTGAATCCCAGCCTCCTAGAATCAAATCAGTGACAGATACCAGTTCATAATAACTGTAAGATTGGATTTCTAGTCAAGTGGATATGTTCATGCTTGGTGACGTTAGTACAATCCTTGTGCAGGCTTTCAGCTGTATCCACTAACGGCTTCCAAAGGAATCACCTGGGGACATGGAATACAAAGTACTTTAGATTGCTCATCTAGTGTGGAAATGTTCTTTTGTTTTACGAAGAAGAAAAAAAAAAACCAAGATTAGAAAAATAAAAAAAGTCATTATTTTGCGAGTATAATTGTATTTGTATTTATTTATGACATCTTCAGAACCAATTGGAGGTTTTACAGTAACAAACTCTTTACATAAGATTGACTGTTATTTGTAGAACTTAGTGGAAAAGCAATGGAGAATACTACATTTTTCTTGAAAATGATCTATTATCCCTTGCTATGCATGATCTCGGTTTGCTTTCCCTACAGTAACAAAATGCAGATTGCAGAACTCCCATGGGTAGCTAAATTACTTGAATTACCTGCAGCCAGTAACTTACTGAGAGAGATTGATGGGAACTGTAAATCCCAGGGATGGAACAAGAAAAAGACTGCCCAGTAGATAATTATTTTGGGTACCTTGCACGTAAACACAAAACAATTATAGAAAACATAATAGTTCACTATTCAGAAGGCACCCAGCACATTTACATGGCACAAGAGGTTGTTTTTACCTCTAAACAGATGGGGCCTCAATGACTTACTGGTGCAGGAGGGTATCTATTTCATTAGAGATGACTAGACAATGGAGTAATAGGGTAGCCTGACATGGCAATGCCTATACTTTAACAATATTCACTGTGCACCTGCATAACATTCACATGTTATCCTTTACAAAAGGGATACCCCATGCTGGAGCCGCCAACTAAGACTCATTTGCCAAACCATTTGCTGAGAAGCAGGTAACTCCAGACATACATGACAAGTGCTCCAATGATAACCACAGTCTAGGGATTGTAGAGACTGAGAGTGAAAGTGATGTCCAGTACTCTGTTTGATAATCTGTTCTGTAACTGCTGAAGGTAGCACTGAGTGCTATAAAGCATCTTGCTTTGAGTGATCTATTTTTGTAAATTTATTTTATTTGGGTACTGCATTGCCTGATTTTGATTAAGACAATTAATTAAAGGAAAACTATACCACCCGAACAATGTAGGTCTCTGTAAAACATATTGCATAAAACAACTCAGATGTAAAACCCTGCTTCATGTAAATAAACCATTTTCATAATAATAATACTTTTTTAGTAGCGTGTGCCATTGGGTAATCATAAATAGAAAATGGCCATTTTAAAAAATGGCTATTCAATGGTGCACACAAACTTACCAAACAAACTATAAAGTTAGGTCACACGAGCCAATTAACAGAGTTGTGCCTTTTGCTTCCACACTTCTTCCTGTTACAGTTAGGGGCAGATTTACTAAATTCACATGAATAATTCGAAGTTCTATCGAATTTCAAAAAGATTCAAATTCGAATCTTTGAATATGCAAATTAGGCAAATTCCACCATCGAATATTCAAATAAAATTGTATTCAAATATTTGACTTTTCGATGGTCGAAGTACTTCCCCTTTAAATTTTTATTCGACAACCTAGTTCGCCAGATCAAAGCTACCGAATTGGGAATCATTATTTTTGATCGAATAAAAAAAATTAGATCGATCGGAAAAATAATTTGAATCGATTGATTCGAACAATTAATCGATCAATGCAATTTTTCCTATTCGATCAAAAATAATGATTCCCAATTCGGTAGCTTTGATCTGGCGAACTAGGTGCTCAATATAATATTTAAAGGGGAAGTACTTCGACCATCGAATAGTCGAATATTCGAATTTGAATATTTGATCGAATTGCAGTAAAATCCTTCGAATTCGATATACGAATTTGAAGGATTTTACTTCACATACTATTCCCATGGTTGAATTTTGAATTTCTTTCAATTCGAAATTTGACCAATGATAAATCTGCCCCTTAGAGTTATTATATTTCTGGTCAGGTGATCTCTGAGGCAGCACACAGACCATCAAGAAATGGTGGTTCAAGGCAAGAGATGTAAAAGGGAAATATTTACTTAAATATATATTCCAGTTTGGTAAGAGTGAATCATATACATATTGGCTCTCCGTATGTAATTAAGAAGCATTAACTTTGCCAAAGTTAGTATCCCATAGTTACCAATAGGATATTTGTTCTCAAATTAAACTGGTCACCTACCAGTTAATGGTAACTGTTATAAAAAAATAAACATAAGGGGTTATGTAATAAAAGGCACTAAGTTTGCCCATAGCAACCAATCAGCAGGCAGCTTTTAATGATCGCCTGTTTAAAAGCAAACATCTAACTGGTTGCTATGGGTTACAGCTCCTGGGTAAAATTAGTGTCTTTTATTACATTTGAGGATTAATGTCTTCTATTACATAGCATTCATGCCTACGATAGCTGTATCATTAAGGGGTAGATTTACTAAGGATCGAATTTTGAATATAAAAAATTCGAAATTCGTCCATCCAATTTAAAGGCTATTTTCGATTGAAAATGGATCGAATTGGTCCGTTTTCGATCGAATTAAAATTGTTCAACTCGAATGATTCAAGCAATTTTGCCCAAAATCCTTCGATTTTCCAGAACTTAGAAAAAAATCTCTGTAAAGGTTCTAGGAGGTCCCCCAAAGGCTAGAATAGCAATTCGGCAGCTTTAAGGTGGCGAAGTGTCGAATTCGACATACTTCAAAATCTGAATTTTCACATTTTTTCAATTCAAAACAAATTTTGGGCTATTCAACACAGTAGCCATGAAATTCGAATTTAATTTGAATTTTCACTTCGACCCTTAGTAAATATGCCCCTAATTGTGTATATGGTCAAGAGTTTAACTTGTGCAAATAAAAATGGGGATCAGAACTCAAATTTTCCATTTTTTATGAATTGGTGCTCCAATAGCATCACTGTATGTGAGCTTCCAAAGGAAAGGAATGCTGTGCAACACAGATATGAAAAATGCAAGGTATAATAGTGTCTCTGTGCTTTGCATCTTTCATACCCATGTTACCCACTTTTAATTTTTTGCTTTTCTGCTATGTTAAAGGAAAACTATACTCCCCGAACAATGTAGGTCTCTATAAAAAGATATTGCATAAAACAACTCATATGTAAAACCCTGCTTCATGTAAATTAACCATTTTCATAATAATATACTTTTTTAGTAGCATGTGCCATTGGGTAATCATAAATAGAAAATTGCCATTTTAAAAAATAAGGACAGCCTCCTGGGATCGTATGATTCATGGTGCACGCAAACATACCAAACAAACTATAAAGTTAGGTCACCTGAGCCAATTAACAGACAGAGTTGTGTCTTTTGCTTCCTCACTTCTACCTGTTACAGTTAGAGTTGAAATATTTCTGGTCAGGTGATCTCTGAGGCAGCACACAGACCATCACCAAATGGTGATTCAGGGCAAGAGATTTAAAAGGGCAATATTTACTTAAATATATATATACCAGCTTGATAAGATTCTTTAATATGTCACTTAATTTGATAATTACAGGTATGGGATCTGTTATCCGGAAAGCCCTTATCCTGAAAGCTTCGAATTATGGAAAGGCTGTCTGCCATAGACTCTGTTATAATTAAATAATCTGTAATTTTTAAAAAAGGATTTCTGTTTTTCTCTGTAATAATAAAACAGAAACTTGTTCTTGATACAAACTAAGATACAGTTAATCCTTATTGGAAGCAAAACCATCTTACTGGGTTTAGACTTAAGGTATAAAGATCCAAATTATGGAAAGATCCATTATCCGAGCATTCTGGATAACAGGTCCATACCTGTATGTATGTATATATATATATATATATATATATTTCATAACATAAAGCAAATTATAATACCATTATATGGAGTGTGTTAAATCAGGAAAAGATTTACCCCCAACCTGTGTTATAAAATCCTATAAGCACAACATATATAACTTCAAGTAGTTAATTCCAAGAGCTTGCAATCAAATAAACTAAGTATAGTATAAGCTAAGGTTCCATATTAAAAAAAAAAGATATACATATTATTTTTCATCAGTCAGTTGCTCCAAAAATGATAATAAAGTTAAGTGTAAGGTAAGGTAATTCAGGAAAGGAAAAGGTTAAATCTTGAGCTACAGGGATAAAAGGAAATGAAGCGCTGCTGTCCCTACTCCACCTCCTTGGAAGCTGGTATAAATCCCATGAGCACAGCTCATATAGTAGAATGAAAGGGGGATCACCAATCTCAGGCTCACGTGGAGCAGAGCTGAAGGAGCCGTCACATCACAGCTGCAGTCAGGGCTGAGCTTGGCTCTCTACATGGGACTGCAATCAGCAGCATCAGCATGAAGCTCTTGGGCTTTTCCCTGGGAGAAGAAAACCTCCATGTCTAGCTTATAACCTGTAACATGTCAGACTCAGTCCCCAGGTCTGTGATCTCCAGCAGCACTTTATATTAGCTGTCACTCTCCACTGACTCACCATAACCCAGCCTGCCTGACTGTTATACAGCTAGCAAGCTGCTTGGATTGTACAGAAAGCTACTGATCAGCCAGCTGCTCGATCTGGGTTCATTTCTGCTGGATCATAAACTTTTTCCTTTATTCCACTGGTCATTTTACATATATTTTTCTTCCCTTTGATCTCCTGCGATGGGACGTGGAGAGTTCACTGTGTGGATGATTATAGCAACCTGCTTCATAAATGGTAAATGGATTTCAGCATTACCTTGCTTTCCATCCTTATTAAATGGAGATTTATTGCAATTAAATAGAGGTTCACCATTCCACCCAGATCATAAAAATGATATTCAAACATTGCTCTTGTTATCATTATATAATATCAAAGGACAGAGACAGACAGTATTATTATTATTATTATTATTAATAATAATAATAATAATAATAATAATGTAGCAAGAAATGATCTTATACAAATGAATGCATGCTTGGAAATCAGAGAAATAACGTTTTGTGTGACAAATTGCTCTTCCATTGTATTTTTGTTACTAAGCTAAAGTGTCCCTGCAAGGAGAGTTCCAGAGGAAGCTGTACAAGGAATTGATGAAAAATTACAACCCATTGGAGAGACCTGTGTCCAATGATTCTCAACCTCTTACTGTCCACTTTGGGATGAGCCTTATGCAAATTATGGATGTGGTAAATATTCATGAAGCTTATATTTATTTGCAGGGTCTCTATATTATGTATATGGTTCTGCAGGCAAGCCTAAACTGTGGGTACTGAGGTACTGACCTTTGCAAACTTGATGAAAAAGTGTAATTCCATTTTTAGCCAGGACTGTGAAGCATGTGAATGTTTTTTAAGGATAATAAGCATATTCATGCAGAAGGATATATATATGCCATCATGGGGTGGCCCAGACAGGAGTGACTGCTTTGGGCCCACGCATAGAACAGCACATGTATACAATAAGACTGTGGTAAAGCTCAGCTGTCCAGAACCATTACCTCTAAGGTAGAGAACCTGTGGATTATGTTGCTGCATTATATATATGTGCTAATTATTATAATAATAATAATGATAATGCACCACTTCACAATGCAGGTAGTTCAGCGGCTAAATAGGTATAATAGTATCTGGAAATGGTTTGTTACTGTGGGATAACAGGTATAGTATTGAGAGATGGCCTCTGGGAAGGGACTGTATGTGTGGTATAGCAGGAATTGCAAGGAGAAATAATACCTATAGTAGCAGTGGGGATAATAGACTCTGAGAAGGGACTGTATGCATGGGATAGCATCTATAGTAAGGGAAAATAGTACCTATAGTAGCAATGGTTATAATAGACTCTGGAAGGGGACTGTATTGGTGGGATAGCATGCATAGTAAGGAAAAGTAATACCTATAGTAGCATTGGGGATAATAGACTCTGGGAGGGGACTGTATGCGTGGGATAGCACGTATAGTAAGGAAAAATAGTACCTATAGTAGAAGTGGGATAAGGAAAAGAAAAGATTGTGGCTGTGGGATAGCAAGTATAGTAGGGAGAGATGGTGCCTATAGTAGCAGTGAGTATAAAAGGCTCTAGGAAGGGACTGTGACTGTGGGATAGCAGGTAAAGTAGGGAGAAATGGTACCTATAGTAGCAGTAGGGATAATAGTATCTGGGAAGGGACTGTGGCTGTGAGATAGCAGGTACTATAGGGTGGGGACAATATCTTGTGGGAATGGACAGTGGCTATGATCTAAAAGGTAAATAGTAGAAGGATTGTCGGTTAGCAGGTTCAGTAGGATAGAATGTCTGCAACAGAAATCAAGTATAGTAAGTAAAGATTTTGTGGAGATAATAGCTTCTGGTCAGAGACTTCAGGAATAACAGGTACAGTGGGTCAGGTAAATACTACTTTATACCAGGGATATCCAACCTGTGACAATTCAACTGTTTTTGAATAACTCTTGAGCTGCTGTTTAGCATAAGATACTACTATTATTGAATATGGTTCTAAACAACTGAGATGGATAAGCTAACATAAAACCTTTTCTGTTTATTCGTGGGGCAAGCATGTTTTGTTATTTGCCTCCTGCTCCCACAGTTTATTATGTATCTGGGTCAAGTGATATTCTGTGGTTTAAGGTATGAAAGTTTGAGTGTATATATGGATTGTTTTGCCACCAATATAGATTCATTCAAATTAGTTACCATCAAGTCCAAGCTACTTTTTTATTATAGCAAATAATTTCTAAAATGTAGTATTTTTTTTTTTAAATGATCTCTATGGGAGATGGCCTTCCAGAGCTTTCTGGATAACAGTTTTCTGGAAAAGGAATCCTATACCTGTATCAATTAAGAAATCACTTTACAATATATACAATCTCTTGTATTTTATATGTGCACCTTCTTCTTCAGTACCTTCCCTCAATGTAGTGCTAGAAACTTCTTAAAAAACAACTCATGTCTTATATTAAAAGGTATTCTGTAAATGTACAGTGGGCCTGTGTAATGGAAAAGTAAATAATACATGGAAGTGTAGCTATTCTGAAGGTGTAATTTGAACATTTGGATTCTTGGTTTTGTTTGCACCAGTGCAAATTTGCATTAAATCAATGTAATTTCAGTCACGAGGGGGTAAAAGTGAATTATAGTGTAATTGTGGTTAGCAATGTCACTGGATTTTTAATTGGATCCGCTTTTCAGAGTATAAAGTGAAAATATACCAGACAAGTACTTAATTCTATTTACAGTTGTATTGGTAATGGTAGCTGGAGCACAATACTAAAAATAACCAGAGACAAAAACATATATGAAGAATATAAATCTTAGGTTAGTAACTGGATTTAAGAAAACTGGCAGTTTCAGTGGCCATCAAGAAAATATTAGAACAGAGTAAATATAATGGAAAGAGGCAGGTTTTGGGAAAATATCAATAAGCAGGTTACATTTTTTATGGGATGGTTGGGATTTGTATATAACTGCAGAGCTTCACAATTGTATTTATGGTTGCAGAACCCTCCTACAAAAACAGAGAAAGAGATGAAGGAAAGCAACAAATTTGCTGAGGTACTTACTTTATCTCAGGGCTAAGTATGAATGTCTCAGCAGTAATGGTCACGCATGTTGTCAAGCAGCTACAGAGCTTCTGATCTGTGTCCCAAATGCCAGTAGAAGGGCTCAGTCTTAGTTCACTTTCCAGGTGCATGGATAGGAACCGTTAACCAGCAACTGTTATCTAGAAAGTTCCGTATTAGACCAAATTTTATTCAAATAAATCAGCATTTAAAAAAAATGTTTTCAATTTTACTTTAATAATAAAACAGTACCTTGCACTTGATCCTAGCTAAGATAAAACTAAAGAGGCAAACTGCTCCTCTAGGGTTTATTTAATGTTTAAATTATTTTCTAGTAGACTTAAAGTATGGTGATCCAAATTACTGAATTACTTTATCCAGGCAACCCCAGTTCCCTAGCATTCTGGATAACAGGTCCAATAACTGTATTAAACTGTAATAAAGAGAGAATAAGGAGAGCTAAACAAACAACAGAAGATGTAAATATTTAGCTATCCGAGAATTTCTACTGCATGATTATTATTATTTATCCGTATGGCATGTTTGTGCTCAATGGTCCTCAGTGGATTCACGGGAATACATGCAAGGCAGGACACGTACAGCATTAAAACATAAAAAATGTTTATAAAGCATCAAATATGTTTCAAAGTGGCAAGTTTAATGCAAAACAACGTTAAAGATGCCTATGAGAATTTCTTAAGGTGCCCACAAATTGGGCAACTGTTCAACCAAATGTCCACGTTCTCTGTAGACATTTGTGTTTATATTTCCAGGCTCATCTACTCCTGAATATTAATGAACTGACTAATTCACATGATGCTCACAGGTATATCTGACCCTCAGCTAAGGGAGTCTTGGTTTTTGGCACATGTTTATAGATGTGCTCTTTTCTGCATTTGTAGGTGTACAATTTACAAAAAAGTTTCCTGTAAAAAGCATTGGTACATTTCTATCTAACAATTTTTTTTCTACAAATGTGACAAGACTATAAAATGTTTTATAGCCGCATATATGGGACCCTGCGGAAGTTCCATTTTACTCTAACACAGCTCTAATGGAAAATGCCTTGTAGTGACTTCATGAGACTGCTCAGGCTGTGATGCTGCATGGTCATGGTTTTATAAGGCACTAGACATCTTGTCACCAGTGATGAACTGCCAACATGTTGCCCTGGATGCAATAAGTACTGCAACTGAAGGTTTGCTTTTGTATAGAGCAAACACATAAGTAAGACCACCTGAGGCAAGGTTCTTTTGTGGAAAGCAAATGTAATTTATGCTTGAATAAGATTTTATGAGCTTCTTTGGGAACTTTGATTTCCACTTGTTTTTTTTAGGTAGGGACTAATGTGCTCATGATGATGGGAGTTAGTAAAATATACACGCTCTACAGATGCAGAAATGTATTTTTTTCATATAAAACATATATTTATAATATAAAATAAACTAAGCTACATGTAGTAGTGATATATATAGTCAGTAGAGCAAAGCTTATTTCAACAGATGATAATGAGTAGAGCAAAGTCAAATTGG
>CM044436.1:46237702-46256215 GCA_024363595.1 Xenopus borealis
CTAAGCAAACAGAGAACTTTTACAGCTTTTTACTCAGGTATGGTAAACCATTCTACAGAATAAATATAGCATTCTAGCTTGCAATAATGCAGCTATTCCCCCAGTGGGCCCTCTTGCTTCTAACCATTTGGCCTATTTCATGGTCATTCCCTTAATGATGAAAGAATAGCATATATTATGTAGAGATAAAAGACTAGCAAAATAAAGAGGTTGAGTGAGATGAGGAGGAATAATAGTATGGAAAATGGGCCTATAGTCTAAGGTGTTCTGGTGGGCCCCTGGCATCCCAGCCCAACATTGTGGGGCAGATTTATCAAGGGTTGAATTAAAAAATTTTTATGGTCAAAACTGTCAAATTTGACTAGGGAGTTATTCATCTTGTTTTTTAAAAATTCTAATTCGATTTTTAAGATTTATAATACCCTGGCCCTTTAAGAATTTGAATTTGACTATTCACCACCTAAAACCTGCCGAATTTCTGTTTGAGTCAATGGGAGAGGTCCAGGGATCAATTTGGAGTTGTTTGCAGGCTTCCTGACATTTGAGTTTTAAGGAGAAAAAAACTCAACATTCAATTCGAGTTTTTTCTACAACACATGTTTTATAGAAGAGTACCCTGTCTAATACATGGGAGGAAAACAACACAAAACTGTTTGGTGGCAGGATTGATAATGGAATAAAAAAAATTAAGGGAAAACAAACCCTGTGTATGCAGCCTTTACAATTACATTGTGATCCTAAAGGGTAAATATAATATGCTCAGATTTTTCAGCAGAAGTGTGCTTAGAACAAGGGAATACATTTACTGCCACAATAGAAGAAAGTCCAGAGACCTGTCTGTTAAATGAAAAATGGGTTTATTAAAACTATAGGCGCTCATAAGGACCTTGTGGCTACGTCTGCTTGAGAAACGTCAGCAAGGATAACATTGCAGAGTTTGGGAAACTAAAGCAACTACAAAATAATTATACATGTTTACATTTTAAGAGAGGAAGAAACTTATTTAAATACATTATCATATTTATAATCATGAGCGAGTTGCAACATTGCTTCACCTAACAAATGGGAGTAATCACATTTTAATCAGCAACCAGCAAGTAATACACTGCGACGAGTCTCAGAACAAATATACTGTAAATATACTTTATTTTGTTCTTTAGTTATTGTAAGGAAAATTGATATAGTTCCTATACAATAATATGCGGGAATAAAAATATTCCCTATCTGTTTTTTATACCAGTTGCACTGAGAAGAAGATTAACAGATAAAAGTAAACATGACATTTGCTTATTTGCACAAAAAATATTTCTTGCTAAAATTGTAGATTGAATTGAAAAAGAGAATGCCAAATATATAAACTAACTGGCAAACCTGAAGGGAGTGCTTATTAAGCAGAATACACTGAATTAATAAACTGTAGAAACTTATAGTGAAGCATTTCCCACATAATTCCTCTGATTGGATGTCTGGCTCTTGGCCATATCAGCTACATACTGGCATTGTGCCCTCCTCTTGTGACTGACATTTATTTTCAGGGACACTCAAGGTGAAGGGAATTTAAAGATATTGTAGGTGAGGTGGTGTTAAGAAAATATTAAGTACTCAGCAAGAATCTATAGCCAGAAGTTCTCTAGCCATTGCTTAACTGTCCCACCTGCATTCTTCTAGTGCCATTGCTAAACCATTGTCAACAGCAGGGTCACCAACCTTTTCTGGTTTGGGGATCGGTGTTGAGGCAAAAAAAATTTGCAGGACTGGGGTGGTGGGGTTGGCGGGGGTCAGGAGGGGGGTTGGCGTCCAATCCTGGTGTGCCCGTGTCCAATTTGGCGCACTGGCGTCCATTTTTTCGCAACTTGTTAGGCTCAGCGGCCCAGGACTGCCTATGGCCCAGTTATGGCCTGTGGCCCAATGGTTGGGGACACCTGCTCACTTAAAGGAACAGTAACTCCAAAAAAATTAAAGTTATTAAAAGTGATGTCTTTATAATGCATTGTTGTGCTGCGCTGGTACAACTGGTATATTTGCTTCAGAAACTGTTAAATAGTTTATATAAAGAAGCTGCTGTTTAACCATGTGGGCAGCCATTCAAACCTGAAAAGGAAGATAAGGCACAGGTTAAACAGCAAATAACAGATAAGCTGCATAGTATACAATGGGATTCTTCAAACCTTATCTACTGTGTACCCTGTGCTTGAATGGCTGCCCCCCATGGTTACAGCGCAGCTTGTTCTATAAACTATAATTCAATGTCCGAAGAAAACACACCAGTTTTACCAGTGCAGGGAAAGAGTATTATTACATTACGATTCCTTCAAGCCACTATCATTTTTTGGTTTTACTGTTTCTTTAAGTACACCTTGCAAAGAAGGCAGATTCCAGATTAATTACAAATGTTGTTGTATTAATTCTCAGATGTTACCTTCCTCTTAAAATAAAAAAAACAAATATATATTAATGGGTTGAAAAAAATACATCACGTCCATCAAGTCCATTTTGTGAATATTATGTTTTTAATTTTAAATGAAATCTTCATTACAATGTAACATCCTCTTGATCGTGTTAGAAATCTAGCAATGATAGAAATTCAATATTCCTTTCAAATAAGTCAGAGGGTTGCGGGAAATGAGAATGGATTGTACCAGAATGTATGGTTTCCTGAATCAGCAAGTCATGCTTAAGTACCATAGTATGAAAAATGACTTTGCAGCACAGAACCTTTTAGTAATGAGGTGTAAAAAGTGTGTGTGAGTCTATCTTGTAAAAGTGCAGACAAAAGACGTGAATATGTATATGTTGCATATAGCACAATTTGCTTTTTGTGTTTTTGCTTTATGTAATATTAAATAATTCAAAGTTGCCTAATGTAATGGTATAAATGGTTCAAGAGCTTAAAGGACAAGGAAAGTGATACTAAAGAAGTAGGCTAGAAATGTTTGGGGTTATGTAATAAAAGGCACTAAATTTGCCCAGGAGCAATAACCCATAGCAACCAATCAGCAGGTACAGTAGATTATAGAAGTCACATGTTTAAAAACAAGCATTTTATTGGTTACTATGGGTTACTGCCCTTGGGAAAACTTAGTGCTTTTTATTACATATTACATATGGGGGGTTGTACATTATGTTTTGTGCTTCTGTACCAGCCCAAGGCAATCAAAGCCTTGTCTCCAAAGATGCCCCAGTAGCTCCCCATCTTCTTTTCTGCTGAGTTACTGCACATGCTCTGTGCTGCTGTCACTTACTGAGATTATAGACCGACTCAAAATATAAAGACCACATAGAATCGAAATGTCACAATATAAAGCTGATTAGTCCTTAATACAGATAATTACTACATGACAGCACAGAAATCAATGCAATTAGCATCAGAATTTAATAATAATCCCTGTAGCATCAGTTTACATTACAGGGGAACCTCATTTGTGATAATTTGCGAAGACCCCTAAGCTTAGCTGCTCAGAGCCCACTGAGCGTGTGAGTGTCGCAGACACTTTCCAAGATGGTGACCCCCTGTGACAAGTTTGAAGTCCTGGATCATTGCTGCTATTGACAAGCTGATAGTTTAGGTGGGTGCAATATGTTCAGTATATAAAACATGACATTTTTAGCCCTATTCATTTTTAGATTTTCCCTGTCATAACATCACACTAATGTACTCGGTTTCTCTACAAAAAGCAGTCTCCCACTATGCACAACTTTTGAGACTTGCCGCCAGGACTGGACTGAGAATTAAAATAGGCCCTGGCATTTCAGGTACACAAGAGGCCCATCAGCCCACATAGAGGCCCAAACAGCCCCCACCAGCCCACTAAACACTGACTTTCTATGGGACCTTATAGCAGCCCCTCTGGCATTTGCCCTAACCCACAAATGGCCAGTCCGGGCCTGCTTGCCGCTGTTCATATAGTATGATTATTCTACCCAGGAATGCCATTTCCCTGTGGAAAATAGAGATGGTGAGAGATTTATTTTTGGGTAAGGAGCTGCTGGTAGAGCAGATGAGATTCACTTCTGGGCTCTATCTTTGCTCTCTTTGTGAATTAATCTGCCAGTCTTGTCAGGCAAGGAACAGTCTTAACCTTGTAAGACACAGAACCCATGTCTTTGACAATGATTTCTGGCATCCTAGTCCAAGTAACATGACCATGCTGAAATAAAAGGATGTTTTTAATGCCACTGGTGCTCCGTTTTTGTAAGGACTTATCCTAGTCCAAGTCTATAGTTTCTGGCACCAGGGCCGCCATTAGAAATCACGGGGCCCCGCACAACAAAATTTTCTGGGCCCGCCCCCTCCTAGCACCCAAGCCCCACCCCTAATCCCTGCCCACTCAACATCAGAGTTAAAAGACCCACAGACATCAGCGCTAAAAACTTAACCCCCCCAAGGCTCCCTTATAAGTTAAAAAAAAAAATTTGGCGCCAGGCCCCCCATAAAAAAGCATTGGTGCCAGGGCCCCTCATACAAGTTAAAAAAAAATTGGGGTCCAAAAAATATTATTTTAAAAAACATTGGTACCAGGGCCCCCCCCATAAAAGGTTTTTTTATAAAATTGGTGGTCAGGGCCCCCTGACAAGTAAAAAAAAAATTGGGGCCCCATAAAATATTTTTTTGAAAAAATTGGTGGTCAGGCCCCCCCGACAAGTTAAAAAAAAATTGGGGCCCCATAAAATATATATATTTTTTAAATTGGTGCAGGGGCCTATAGAGTATTAAAATAAAAAATTGGTGGCCAGGGGATTAAAAAAAACCCACATTGGTGTCAGTAGAATTGAACTCGTGGCTTCAGGACTTCAATTATAGCTGTTTTAGTGACTTCGGGTATTTTCGCCGTTCAGTACTTCAGTGTCAGCTCCTTTCGTGACTTCGGGTATTTTCGCCGCTTCAGTACTTCAGTGTCGGCTCCTTTCGGGACTTCGGGTCTTTCCGTCTCTTTAGGACTCCGCAAAGGTACGGCACTTCCACATTCTGTCAGAGGACTTCAAAGTGCACGCTACTGCGCTCGTAAGGGGGGCCTGGCTCTTTGATGATTGCAGCACTGTCAGGCCCCCCTTCAGCCCCGGGCCCGGGACACTTGTCCCCCCTTGATGGCGGGCCTGTCTGGCATACACATGGTTACCTAGTTCACCCTGCAAGTATTTGGATTTTACCTAGTTACCTAGATCACCCTGCTTATATTTGCTAAATGAGCACTAAGGAGCTTTTGTATTTCTTAGTGCTTATATGTCTGAAACATTTCATCAGCGTACACATTGGAGGATGGAAGAAATACTTAAAATACTGCCTGAAGTCTGATGATTAAATGTGTTATATTATCAGGTCTGTAACACTATGTTTGGCAAACAACTTATGTAATCTTTTTATGACTGTAAAGGTGGTTGCAGATGCAACAGCTTCCAACCAGTAGAAAAAGGTTCAAGAACAAACCGAATATAAAATGACTCTGCAAAAGCTGTGTGTACCTAATACCATAGGCTCCTGCACAATTGCCATTGATATATACCTGCCTCCTCCACCCTCCTCCACTTAGGTCAGGATTTGCAATTCTTTTGTTGTTTTTTAGGCCATCACTTATTACTCTTGGACACTTATATGTTAACGTGATTTTAGAGGTTGAAACCACGACTAAACTCACAAACTCTAAAACCACGACTGTCATTGAATTTAATAAAAGTTCCAAATAAAAATGTACAAAATAAAAAATGTGCTGAATGAATCCATAGAAAATCTGAATACTTTGAAAAGCTAGAAAATGTTAGTTTTTTTGGACAATTTCTAGCACAGAGAAAACCCAAAACCTCTAAAAGTCCTAATTGATTTAAAGTGACCCAATAGAATCTGCTCAGTTCCTATTGACGTCTATGGCACATTGTCAATGTTTACTTGGTGAAATTTTGCCTTAGAGGTTTCTGTGGGATTTTTCACTAATTAAATCTTGATTTTTCTGAGCTTTTTAGAAAAATAGGAACAAAGGAAAACCACAATTTTTTTAGATTAATGGAAATAACCCAAATTAGATTGGCCCCCAAGTAAGAGCTTTCATACTGTTGGGTTGAGAACCTAAGTGCTTTGAAAACCTGAGTTTGACCATTTTGGAAATTATTAATGTTTTCTGCAAAAAGGCAATCTTTATGAAAATGGAAAATTCATGATGTAATTTCTCAAAAGGTATAAATACTTTTAACTTTGATTTTGGCAATGCTCTTCAAATTCAATGCATTGTTCATGACAGTAGCTGTTATAGCAATATCTGATGCATGTAGAGGATCACTACTGATTGACACCTGCATCTAAGGGCCCTTACACACGGGCGTTTTGGACCTGCGCAGGTCTAGACGCACCTCATTTTGTTCAATGAGGTTGTACCCACTAGACGCGTGTAAGCGCCGAACGCAGATTCAGACGCAACATGCTGCATTTTTCCTGCGTTTGGCGCCTACATGCGTTCGTGTGAGTACAGACCCATTGAAAATAATTGAGTGCGTCTATACCTGCGCTCCCCTGCGGCTGAACGCAGCAAAACGGAACGCAGGGGAGCGCAGGTAAAAACGCCCGTGTGTAAGGGCCCTAAGGGTTTTTTTTTAATAAAATTCGAAAATTTCTCAATATTTTCTTAAAACCACTTTGAACAAACTCCCTTCCAATTTTTTACCGTATTTATTAATTTACTTGAAAAAATCTGGTATGAAAAAGACTATAAAATCATGAAAAATCTGAATTGTCTGATTTTTTTTTGGCTTTCCTGCATGAAATTTTTTTTCATATTATTGTCCAAAAATCACACATTCTTGGGATTATTTTATGAAACCCAGCACAGATCCTGATATCTTCCAATTGTAAAAAGGACATCTGCCATTGACTTCTACATGACCTTGGCAGGTTTGAGCTGAAGTACTTTTTTATTTAGATTTTTAGCAGCCTTGGGATTTAATAAATCTTGAAAAATTCATATTTTTCTTCTAGGAAAAAATTGTGTTTTCCCCTTTAAAAAACTGGACTTTACTTAAAAAAACACCCTCAATGTGCAACATGGCTGGTACTTTAAAATGATTAATTTTTACAGGTAAACTGCTAGACGCATCCACAGTTCGTCTCTCCTTTCTGTGCTTTTTGCGTTTCTTATATCCTTAATGTGCATTACTGCAACTCCTATTCATAGGCATTTAACAGTAAACATGATCACAGCATGCTTGAAGACATTATTTGTGCAGGGGGACATTATTCTTTAACAGTCTCAATAAAGCTTGTTGTCAGTAATGGAATTAAAACGTCTACCCTTGGAATTATTTTAACGCAGTCACAATGAGTAAAGCTTCCTGTAAAATATGTACATAATTCCTCTCTGTGATGATCATAGTCTGGGAATAGTAGAAAACAGGAGGCTTAAGAATACCACTTACAGTGTGACCTAAGCAACTGTTAATCTTCTATGGGTCACTAGGCTGCAGAATAACTTTGGTCACATCAATACATATATGGCTGCCTTTATTGCTGTTAAGGGCTTGGTTTCACTAAAGAGAAAGAGTTTTAATGATGTGAAATGTATAATGTCATCCATTTATTTTAAGACATTTACTGTGGAATTAATTGTGTGCTCGATAACAAACAAACTACAAACTTACAAACATATTAAATAAATCTAAAACCACATTTTATAAATACTGTTTAAAGAGGTTACTTTCTAGTTAATGGGTTTTTTCTGTTTTAATAGAAACATATCTCAAAATGCCCTTTAAATGCAGTATTCATTAAAGCAACCAGGCTAGAAAATACCCAACAAATCTTAGGTTATTACTTTAATGAAGGTTTAAGGGTTGTAGTTCATGTGTAGTGGCCCTGCAGTAATAAAGAATAAACAATGCTGCATTGCGTAGAGACAGTATGTAAAGCTGCAAATGATCAGCCTGATTTTATTGCTTTTGAGATTGCCACTTGTCACATTTTGCCATCAGCATTCCAGATATGGGGATTATATAATTTGTTTCCTGCTATGTGTTAGCTGAAGTCTCTTTGAGAATTAGGTAACACCACACAATTGGATATAATTGGTTGAATTCTAGCAGTAAATTGGATCCTGGTGTATTTGGATATAAATGCATGGTGCAAGTTTAGTGCTGCTCCAAAGCATTCACTTTTCTTAGGTGCATTGAAGTATGTCTGAGTTCCATGCAGTTCTATAAAGATAGATGCAAATTTCTGTAATACTGCATAGACCAATGAATGCACATTCCCTGAAGAATTGTCTGAACAATTTTTGGATAGGTTATTTGCATTTTAATTTATATTTTACTTTTTTTTAATTAGCCTTGGACTGCTTCCCCAACCCACTTTGCATACTGCAACTTGTCCTTATCACATAATCACACGTCTGCTAAAAATAATTTAAACATTAAAAAATACAATAAGATTGTTTCCCGTCAATTAGCATTAATTATATCTTAGTTGGGATCAAGTGCAAGGTATATGTTTTAAAATTTGCAATTTTTTGATCAAAATAGAATCTATGTGAGATGACCTTCATGTGATTCAGAGCTTTCTGGATAATGGGTTTCCTGATAGTAGATCCTGTACCTGTTTAATTAATAATCTTGGCTTCAGTCACCACTTTAGTGGGGGAACCACTAGGATTTCAGAAAAGCTTGTCTTCTTATTCTTCTTAACAAACTCCTGTTATCCAGGGCTTCTGTACCCTCAAAAGAAATGCTGTCCTGTCATGAGCAATATGCTCTTTGTTTAGCATTTTGATATTGTTTTGCAAAGAATTATTAGGAAAACAAAGTCAACATATCTTTAAAGAACATGTGCACCTATGCATCATTGTGAGTATTACCTGTAGTATTGACTTTTGCATTCACAGCAATCAATTCCTTGTTATCCAGCTCCAAATATCTCTTTAATTATTTTCTACTTATTATCACACTTATTTTATACTTAGGAAGCAAAAATGTCAGGGAAGTGGAGCACTGACTTGGTTCCAAATTGACACCACAGAGTGAATAACGCTTTCCTTGTGGTTTAAGAGACAAGGTGGTTAGATTATTTGAAGGGGCTAGGTATGATACTTAATACCATAAAAGCTAAATTATCTTGCAAAGAACATATTATCAACATACACTTATATTTTGGACATATTGGGACAATACTCCCAGACATTAAATTATCCCAGTTTCCAGATTGTACAGTTAGAATAGAAATGTAAAAGGATAAAGCCAGATTTTGTGTGTCTTAAGCAAAAGAGAGAGGACATAACAACAATATGAAGATTGAAAATGCACAGCAGCAATTAAGCTGACAAAAAATATAAAACAAGTAAGAAATTGACAAATAAAAGTAAGAATAAGCCCAAAATATCCTTCAGTATCTACATCAATAATAAACAGATAAAAATTGGGAATATTACCCCATAGAAAAATACATATGCTATTATGAGAAGAAATATTCTATGAAATCCCCTTCCCTGATATCTAGACTAATAGCAGAAAGCTTGTATTGTAGCTGTAGAGAAAGCCTTAAGTAATTGCTGTTGTCCTTGGTTGACATAAGACATTTTTCATAAACATTTAGGCAAAATTAATGTCAAAGCTCTGAGGCCTAGTGTAGGATTTCCGCTTGTGTTTAGAAAAGGTTAGCTCAATTTTAGCCAGAAGATTATATTTAATTTTCTTCTCTGGTCTGGTAAGGTGCCATTGGTACATATTTGATGTAATACCAATATTATGTGCAAGCTAAACCTGGTAATTTTATATCTGTCAATTCTACATTTGAAGTGGAAAAGTTACTTGCATGTTTCTTAAGAAATCACATTTAGTGTTACTGTGAGAATAATAATATATTAGATACCTTACAGCAGGAGGTCCACAACCTTTATTGTTTGTGAGCCACATTTAAATTTAAAAAAGAGTTGGAGAGCAACACAAGCATGAAAAAGTCCATGTGGATGTCAAATAAGAGCTCTGATTGGCTTTTTGGTAGCCCCTATATGGACTGGCAGCCTACAGGAGAGAATGTTTGGCAGGACATCTGTTTTTTATACAACCAAAACTTGCCTCTAAGCCAATAATTAAAAAATAAGCACCTGCTTTGAGGCCACTGGGAGCAACATCCAAGGGGTTGGAAAGCAACATGTTGCTCACGAGCTACTGGTTGGGGATCACTGCCTTACAGTATAAGGGCATGTCTGCAATTTATTAACTGGGAAAGACTTATATAGTAGGAAAATAGAATTTAAATAGAACTTTCTTTATATATATTCATGAGTATGTTCCCCTTGAAAGCAAAGAACTTGTATTAAAGTTAGTTGGGACAGTTGACACTTTGAACAGGTACAAGGAGGCCAATAAAGAATACAAAAAAAGCTATCAGACACATTAAAATAGAAATGAAAAAGGTATTGCAGGGTAAGAGTAAATTAATTCTAAATCATTTTTAAATGTATAATCTGAGGGAGATCAATTGTTTGATGAGAGCAGGGAAAACGAAGAGATTCTAAACTATTTCTCCTCTGTTTAACAACTGAAAAAAACATCAAATTATGGCTTCCTTTTATAATATTCCCAACTGTAATAATATAACTATTGATTAATGTGTACATGAGTGAAAATTCAAAAAAAGAATTGAACGTTAGGGCAAACAAAGGTCAAGGGCCTGTAGGTAATCCACCCAGGATACTAAACCAAGCTCCATGATTGCCAAAGAAATTTCTTTAATAGTGATGTGCGAATCTCCCCAGTTTTGCTACACCGAAAAATTTGCGAAACGAGGCGCGGCACGCTTTTGACGCGCGTTGCGTCGTTTTTTTTGGCGAATTTTCGCCAGGCGAAATTTCGCTGGCATGTCGCGAATTTATTGCCTAGTGGCGAATGGCGGGAATTCGCCCTTGGCTCAATTCGCCCTTGGCTCAAAAGAGCAAACAGATTTTTTTTTTTATATTCAGTTTTGAATTTCTGACATGGGGCTAGCATTTTGTCAAGTTTCCCAGCTGCCCCTGGTCATGTGACTTGTGTCAGCACTTTAGGAGAGGACGGCTTTCTGGCAGGCTGTTGCTTTTCCTTCTCATTGTGTAACTAATGGAATGCAGTGGGACATGGGTTTTTACTACTGAGTGCTGTTCTTAGAACTACCAGGCAGCTGTTATCTTGTGTTACCTTTCCATTGTTCTGTTGTTAGGCTGCAGGGGGGGGAAGGGAGGGGATGATATCACTCCAACTTGCAGTACAGCAGTAAAGAGTGAATGGCTGCCCCCGTGGCTACACAGCAGCTTGTTAATATAAACTATAGTACAGTTTTTGTTGCAAACACACAAGTTGTTCCAGTGCAGCACAATCTGTACATTATATTTTCATTTAATACACTTTTTTTGGTGTTACTGTTCCTTTAAGTGCTGAATATCCGGGGTTTAACCGTTAATTCGGCTCCACTAGTGCAGAGAGCGCTATTGTGCTCCTTGCACTAGTGATGCTGCCCCTCTTTGACCCGCAGCAACACTGAAGTTTTAAGTGCGGAGCAGGAGGTGGGAGGCAGCATCTCAGGCAGCAGCAGCCCCAGGATCACCCCTGCATTGTTGGGTATTGTTGGGTATTTTAAGATCAACAAATAAATAATTAAAAAAAAAATTTCCCTTATGGAGTTCCAGAAATAAAAAGTTGAAATATACATGTCAAATTCACAAATGAAAAATAAGAGGCCCCTTTATATATCTAATTGTTTAACCTTTTGCCCATGTATCTTTCATATTCAGTTGTTCTTCCATTCTCATCTTCAAGCGATCATTTACCAGACACAAGTGCTGGAGCACTAATTGCACCCCATAATTCCCATAAATAGAGTACTTGCTGTACCCATGGCAGGTATAAACTGTGCACTGATTAAAAATCAAATACAAGGTACACAGTGCAGCTGTCATTATTGCAAGGTAGACCTGTTAATGCTTGCTTGCAGCAATTATGTTTACGGCTGCCTTGGACCTTGCATATGCTAATCCACCTGACTTGTGCATCCTAATTATGGTAGTCAGGGGGCATGACAGGTGGCACCATTGTCGGACTGGGTGGACCAGGACCATTGGAGCTGCCACCTTAGGGACCCCCATAACCTCTTCTGGACTCCCTGCCTCAGCCATGAGGTCTGTCACGTGCTGCAACCCCCCTCTGCCTCCTCTGCTCAGAGTGCACCTTAGATTCTCTTTTTGCAACCATGAATCCTGGGGGGTGGTCAAGCAGCAGCACCCAGGGCTTCTGATGATCTCATTTAGCTGGACAAAGCTTAGCCTAGCCAAATTAGGTTTACATATATAAAAGTATATGTATTTGTGCTGTGAAATTCCTACCCCACAAATTGATATTGTATAAATAATATTGTTATTTAAAAAATAGAGGTGTCATGTAGCGAAACAAACAGGATCATTAATGATCTGTTTATGTTTTTAAAGTAAGCATTCAATATAGTAATTAGTTTGTGCTGCATTTTGTTACAGCTGTATTTAACAAAACAAATACTGTAGATTGTAGAGATACACTGTTGTTTAAATGTTGAACACTGGTTCCAGTCTGTAAAGTTTGAACCAGATCAGTTATATTCCTACCGTGCGAGTATGATTGAGTGTGCCAAGGAGTTTGCTGATGGGATCCAAAATCCACTTGCACTTCCTAGATGCATTTGATACAGTCTAGTAGCAAAGGAACTACATATGTTCTACTCCTAATTTGGCAGAGATATTTTATATTTTGACAGGAAAAATAAGATGACAAATTCAGAATTGCTTAATCTCTCTGTACATCTAATTTCCAATCTGACTTCAAGCAAATATAAAGCACAAGTAATTCAGGTAATACAAATGCCTTTAAAAAAAGAAAAAAAAAAAAATTTCTTTTAACATTGTTAGTGGAAATGATGATTTTATGAACAGTTGTATTCATAAATACAACACAAAACTGATTTTGGGCCTGGAAAATGACAAAACCACTATATTTAGAAGTTTTATTTAAGTAAATTATAGGTGTTAAGATTAAAGAGTGATTAGAATTGTTCAGACCACCATGCCATCCAGTTGTACTTTTTTTGGTGGCACCTTCTTGATCAATTATCTCAAAAACCAATCATGTTAAACATAAAAGTGCATCTTGAATAGATCAGGGAAGAGGTAGTCAAAACTGGGAAACATTGTGCACTGTCCATCACATCACTGGTCTATCTGCTAACATCACATTCATACCTGCTGTTTTTTTAAAGGAGTATTGGAAATTCATAAATTTTTTTTGTGATATGTTAAGCTCAAATAGCCTTAGATGCAATTGTAACACCATTCCACGTATGTGCACAAGGTCTACTACAAGGCTGAGTGTAGAGCAAAAAGTAGGAACAACATATATAGTATTACTGAAGTGTAAAAGAGAAATACTAAATATATTGCAGAGGTGCATTTGCTTTTAATGCATCTGGGGTATGGTTAAGTCTTTCCCCAGAATAAGAGCCTCTTAACAAATTTCTAGTAATGCCATCCCTCATCTTCTTTTATTTTGTGAAAAAGCATGCCCTCAGTGTGGATGCAAAAGTTTTAAATCATGGACATTTTTTTTGTAATAGTGGAGCTTTTTTTTTATCTCCTCCCCACTTCTGCATGCAAATGAAACAAAGTGATTAAAAAGAATGAGTTAAAGGAAGAAGAAGAAGAGAAAAGATTGCTATGAGAAAAGTAGAGAAGAGTAGAAGAAGAGACAGAGATGAAGTGCTATACACATGAAGAAGGAGAAGACATTAGAGAGGACAATAGAGAAGAAGAAGAAAAATGAAGGTAAAGAACAGTACCAGATTGAACAAGCTATAAAAATATATCATGGATGTGGAAACTTATTTATTGCAACATGCCTCCAGCTTATTCAAGTAATTATTCAAACATAAAGGCCAAAAGTGAGGGCCCTAAACTTTTTACCAATGAGCCACATTCAAATGTTAAGAGTTGGGATGCAACACAAGCATCCAAAATGTTGCTGGGGGTGCCAAATAAGGGCTGTGATTGGCTATTTGATAGTCCCTATGTAGTATAGCAGCCTACAGGAAGATCTATTTGGCAGTACACATGGTTTTTATGCAACCAAACTTGCCTCGAAGTCAAGAATTCAAAAATAAGCACCCGCTTTGATGTCACAAAAAGCAAGAACCAAGGGGATGGTGAGCGACATGTTGCTCACAAGCCACTGGTTGGGTATCCTTAGATTAATTAAATTCTTAAAAATGCTGGGAAGATAAGCTATTTTTAGTCTATATAAATGGTTAATGTTTTTGAAAACCTTATAATTGCTATTTTCTCATTCTAAACATAAATCATATTGTTACTAGGGAAAATTATATTTTTATTGTACTTTTATTTTTGCTTTCAACATGGCAAATATGATGTAATTCCTGGGTAAAGACATATAAAATATCCCATTTACCGTAATCACTTACAATAGGGAAAAAAGTGACATAAAGAAATACTTTCTCGGTATTAAAACAGTTCCTAATACCCATGATATTAAATTCAATACATATGACTCATTTTTAGTTTCAAGGCACTGAAGCAGAGTTTGCAGCAGAGAACCCTTCCAGCCTAATATGTACAGCTCTGCTTTTGCTTTGTTTGAAACACTGAAAATACTGCATCCTCCATCAAAAAATGAAGTAGTAAAAATAGCTGTGAACAGTTAAGATTTATCATATTCAGTGCAAAATCAATACTACTAGTCATTTAAATGCTAACATACTGTTTGCGGCCTATGTGCATTTAATGGACATTGTTACTGTTATTATGAACTATAAAGGGAAATGATTGTCAGAAATGAAGGCATTATAATTCTTTATAATATGTTTGCTGCCTTTTCTAATATCTCTGATTTTTGGCTGCAGACTATGGAATTAATAACATGAAAATCCAGGAAATAATCAAAGAATTTCTGTCCCTTAAAAATGATTAAATATTTTCATCATCATGCCATAGCTACTTACTATCAGAAATGTATTTCTACAGGAGCCATCCATTGAATGTAAAAACTTTTTTGATGCTTCACAGATATTTCTGCATGTGAAAATGCACAATCTGGATTTTAGAGACAGAATTTCTGTCTCTGTAGTTGCTTCATATATTGACCACTTGACCATAGTATAGATGTAGTGAATCCAGAAGAGCAAATATATCAGTTGTCTCAATCAACTTTTATTTATCTTTATAGTTTAGCTCCTTTTTTTACACAGTTGTGTTTTCCCCACTCAAACTCCAAAAAATCGATTAAATCTGCTTTCCCATGTTCAGCCATTCAAAGCCAATCCCCTTAAATCACAAGATATTAAAACTCTGGACAACTAAATGCATCAATTTGTTGTTCTAGGATTTTCTCCTTACATTTTAATAGGACAATAAGGGTTTGAATTTGGTTTAGCATTCAACAAATTTTTTTTTTAGGATTCAGTGTTCAGCTGAATTCAATTTCTATTTGTTTCATCCCAACCATATAGTAGATAAACCCTATGTTGATGATGAAATCTCCTTTCTTCCAATGTTACTATTGTCCACTTGTTATCTGCAACAAGACATGCTAGTGATGCTTATTGTTATTTATTCTGTTAATCCAATTGATTTGCATATTTACATTTCAGTTAATTAATATTTATAGCTAGATCTGTGATTCAGTGATGCAGTTATGTTGTGTAAATATAGATCCATTTCATGCAAGTGTCTATTTTGCTTTGAGTACAGCTGCTCACAATTTAAAAGCTGGCATCATTTTACTGTATATGATTTATAGTATATTATATTTGGAGGATATGTATATGTTTTATAATATATTACTGTTTATTTGGAGGAAATCCCAGACAAATGCTGACATTCATCACTTTCTCCACTATAGTTTTCTCTTGTCATGCTCGTGTTCTGCCATTCCCAGACAAGATCAAGATCTTATAGTATATTCATAAACAATGATACATACAATCCACATTGTTTTGCACCAGAAGACTCACTAAACTGTCTATGCTTTCCTCTGGACTGTGTTGACATCTTCAAGAACAAATTAGATTCATTCTATAAACAATTTGCCATCCTTATAGTTAGCATTTGTTTCTCTAACCTCCTTTTCCTCTACCTGTGATTTTCACCTATCTTCTCTTATCACAAATCTTTGCCTTATAATCTGCTTCAACATTGTACTTCTGTTACTGCACATATATTCAATTCATCCCTGGCTTATGACAACACGTCTCTTCTTAATTAAAAAAAGGCCATATTGAATATTCTATTCTGTTGGCTTTGAAGAATACAGGAAGCAGACCCCAGTAGAAAACTCAGAGTAGAACAATCAGATTTCTTCCCCTAGGTCCAATATCAAAAAGAGGGGTTAAGTGAGGGGGATAGTAGCTACAGCCCTGTCCCTAGGTATCACAAACAAGCTGCATCCAGGGCAGCTTCTAACTGATCCCTTGTGTCTCTTCTAAGAAATCTCAATCTACATTTTAGCGTAGTGTGGGGTGCCTCCAGTTTCTGTAATCAGACCTCCAATGTTTTCCCTTCAGTTAGCTTTCAGTATATGCATCTGTATGTTTGTATGCTGCTGATATCCAGATATATTTGGACAAACTTAACTAACCTTTGCAATTCAGACTTTGATTTGCTTTTTAGCAATCTCCTTCTAAATGAATCAAGGCCATCTTAAATTGGACCTAACAAAAACTAAACTGATTGTGCACTTACACCTAGCTATTTGCTTTTACTGTCACTTCTAACATTCTTATTAACCCCATTGATTCTCATGCTGTCTTGGGGGTAATCATTGATGCTTGCCTTTTCTTCTGTCATATTGATTTACCCTATCCTGTCAAGTCAATGTTAAGCAAAGAATAACTTTAACTTTTAAAGCCCTCTGCACTCCTCAGTACAAGAACTCTTCAGTGTCTCCATATTTTTCAGGTGTAGTTTAGTTCTTGCTTACATATAGAAATCTATCAATAAATTACTCAGGCCTGGATTTGTGGAAAGGCCACTAAGGCCTGGGCCTAGTGCAGCAGGATTTTAGGGGGTGGCATGCTGCCCAACTACACCCACTGAAAGTGTAGTACATCAGAGAGTTTTTTCAACTTCATGTGCGCCACTCCTCATTGCTCCAGTCCAAATGAAAATTTATTTATGAAACATAAATTGGGTAATGTAATAAAGGATGCAAAGTTTGCTACTGGTCTAGTTATCTATAGTGACAATTGAGAATGTAACATTTAGTTGTCAGCTGTATGACCACTAAAATATAAAATTTGAAGCTATTTAAAGGGGTATTAATGGATAAATACTGGACTTCATTGCAAGTCATAATACTATGAGTTTGTGCCAGCATGGTTTTATGCTTAACTGATCATGACAGACTAATTTAATTGGCTTTTGTTGAGGACGTTAGCAGAAACCTCAACTCTGCAATGGCAGTGGATATAACCTACTTTGACTTTGCTAAAGCTTTTAATTGGTACCACACAGAAGGTTAACGATTAGATTAAGGAAATTGGCCTGGAACATAATATTTGTACCTGGATAGACAACTAGCTGAAAGATAGACTACAAAGAGTGGTGGTAAATGGAACATTGTGGTAATTGGGCCAGTGTTGTTAGGAAAGTGCCGCAGGGGTCTGTATTTGATCCCTCGCTTTTCAATAATGGGATTCTTCAGGCCATATCTGTTACTATGTGTACAGTGGTTGAATAGCTTCCCCCATGGCTATACAGCAGCTTGTTTATATAAACTATAGTTGTTTTTCTGAAGCAAACACACTTGTTTTGGCAATACAGGGAACCAGCACATTATATTTTCTTTCCTTTAAAACACTCATTTTTTTGATGTTACTGTTCCTTTAATGACCTGGATGTGGGCATTGAAAGTACAATTTCTATTTTTGCCAATGATACCAAATTGAGCAGAACTATAAGTTCCATGCAGGATGCTGCCACTTGGCAGTGATTTGTCTAAATTGGAAAACTGGGCAGCAAACTGGAAAACTGGAAAATGAGGTTCAATGTTATGTTAATGATAAATGCAAGGTTATCCTCTTTGGTAGAAATAATATAAATTAGTTATACACTAAATAGCAGTGTGTTGGGGGTTTCCTTAACTGAGATTCTGTGACTACTAAAGGAAATAAAGTTCTGTCTTGTATAAAAAATGGCATTGACTTAAGGGTTGAAAACTTTTTTAATTTTGCCTCTTGATAGGTCACTCAACTGGAGTATGCAATGCAGTTTTGGGCTCCAGTCCTTAAGAATGATATACATGACCATGAGAGGGTGCAGAGAAAATTAGTTAAGGGGACAGGAGTTTTAAATTATGAGGGAAAATTGTCAAGGTTGGGGTTGTTCTCTCAGGAGAAAAGATGCTTGCGAGGGGACATGATTACTCTTTATAAGTACATTAGAGCTCATTATAGACAGCTAGTAGGATATCTATTCTTCCATAAAAATGAATCCTAGGACCAGAGGCCACCCCTTTAGACTAGAGGAAAATAACTTTCAT
>CM044436.1:46285828-46308757 GCA_024363595.1 Xenopus borealis
TGTTTTAGGCTATAATTTTGCTCGATATCCGATTTATCGATGAATTCATACGATCGGATACCGATCGTTCGATTTCACGAAAAAAATTTGAAATTTCCTTCGAGCGTATAAAAAATTCATACGATTCGAACGATTGAACGCTCCGATCGTACGAATGGTATTCGAGCAGGACTTAGCCTCAGAAGCCTATGGGTAGCTTCCCATAGGCTTCTATTACAATTCGGTAGGTACAATCTGGCGAAGTAGGCAGTCGAATAACTTTAAAATTTTAATTCCTTCGATCATCGAATGATCGAATTCTCGAATATCCGTTCATTCGATCTATTTGATATTCGATGATCGAAGAGGCCAAATTTCACGATCGTTATTCGATTATTTCACGTGAAATTCGTAAATCGCCCCCTAAGTGTGTCTTAATTAAATCAACAAGCGTCTCTCCAGATGCTATTGAATTACAGCTCCTAGCAACATTTTCAATAGTAACAATGAATTCACCTTTAACTGTATCTCGAAAACAATGTACAGAGCTTAAACCGACCATCCAAATCTTTTTCATTTACGAAAGCCAGAGGGGCAATACAGACGAGTAGTGGTGATGGTGGGGAGGGGAGGTTTAGGATGATGAGCAGATACACAGTATGTCTGGCAAGCAGTATAAATCCAGGCCAGAACTAGGGGTAGTCAGAAGAGGCACCTGCCTAGGGCGCAAATATGTGGGGGTGCTGGGCAGGTATCTGTTCAAAAGTCTTTTTTGCCTACCCCTGTTCCGGGTGGTTTGCTCCCTTGCTGCTCTCACCTCTCTCCCCCCCTGTATCATGCTCACCTACTTCTGTCATTCCCCTCCTCCCTTCTCTGCCCTTCCCCTTTATTACTTCCCCTCCCTCCCTTCTCATGGCGCATTCACACAATCATGAGCACGAACATGGTGGAGGGACGGGGTAGTCGACCGGGCACCTAGGTATAACCTATGGCACCAATAATACTTGACACAGTACTGGACATACCTTTTTATCAGTATGCCATGCCTAATTTTCATTTACTTGAGAACGATTGACTGTCATTAAATGCAAATAAAGGGTATGCAGATGTAATAGATTTTTTAAACAAACCAGCTGCCATTATTTATCTGTTTTATATTGTGTAGTGCAGATGAAAGATTTGATGCCTCATTTCATACTAATGTACTAGTGAACTCCAGTGGACACTGCCAATATCTGCCACCAGGTGAGATTTTAACAGACTACTAACAGATTACTAAGTATGAACTGCTCTGTCTCTGCTCTGTCAAGTTACAATGAGGGATACATCCATAAACAGATAACAGAAATATTTTGCAGTTTATACATTGTATTGTATTCTGTACATCCACAAACATAGAGCAATATTTTTCAAGAAGATAATACTAAAGCATGAAAATAAAACATATACCCTATGCTCTTATTGTATTGTTGAACATTTAGCTGAAAGTTTTTATTTTTAATGTTTAGCAGCACTAAAGTGTAACCATTTTCTCGATCAATTTAATTAGCTAAATCAAAATCACAATGGAGTATAAATTCTTAGTAATAATACATAATAATAATAATAATGCAGTCTTTCAGTGCTCTAAGCTGCTACAGTCCTGCCTCTTCAGCTAATAAAAATGTAATAATTTTTGTAAATTTTGCAACCCACCCATCTATTTTTTTAAATTGGTATGAGCCCTGGATATGTATTATGTATGGTGTACATTTGTTTCTAAAACAAATTTTTTGATAAGCAAAGCAGCTGGAACTAAATTGTATTAATTATTGTACAATGCTAAGGAAGTTTCTCTTTTGTACAGGTATGGGAGCTGTTATCCAGAATTTTAGGGACCTGGGGTTTTCCAGATAATGAATATTTCCAAAATTTGGATATTCATACCTTAATTCTACTAGAAAATAATTTAAACATAAAGGGGCAGATTTACTAAGGGTCGAATTTTGAATATAAAAAAATTTGAAATTCGACCATCGAATTTTTTTAAGTGAATTTTTGTTCGAATAGGTCCGTTTACGATTGAATAAAAATCATTCAAATCATTCGAATGTATTGTTCACTTCGAACAATTTTGGCAAAAACACTCCTTGGAGGTGTCAGGAGATGCCCCATAGGCAAAAATAGCAATTCGGCAAATTAAGGTGGCAAATTAGATTTTTTTTTTTAGACAGTACTTCGATTTTCGAATGGTTGAAGTTTAAAAGTTGACTCCAATTTTTTCCAATTCAAACCGAATTTTGGCCTATTCAATTGTCGAAGTAGCAAAAAATTACTTCAAACTTAGATTTTTTCCCTTTGACCCTTGTGTGCCCCAAAGTAAACCCAATAGGCTGATTTTGCTTCCAATAAGGATTAATTATATCTTAGTTTGGTTTATTATTAAAGAGAAAACCATTGTGGATTATTTTGATAAAATGGAGTCTATGGGAGCCTTTTCGAAATCCAGAGCTTTCTGGATAACGATCCAACACCTGTATAATATTTAATAACCATTGATAAGCACATTTTTTGCCATGTATGGCTTCACTGTGAATTCCTGTGTTTTGTGGGATGGCAGCAAAAATTCGACAGCATGGAAGACAAAAATCTCACGTTAGACAAAAATGTTGCAGTAGACAAAAAAGTCTCCCATACAGTCTAATTTATTTTACTATAAAAATGTTGCTGCATCAAAAATGTCGCCCATAAAATGGACAGATTCACTCATCACTAGCGATACTATCCATTTGAAGGTGCTATTTAAACATATTTTTTTTTCCTTAACAATTTAGGGATTTTCAAAAGTTCGTGTTACATAGATGTGCGATGGTTTCCTTTTGACATACAGAAATGTAACCTGAAGTTTGGCTCTTGGACCTATGGCGGATGGTCACTTGATCTGCAGATGCTAGAATCAGACATATCTGAATATATCGTAAATGGAGAGTGGGACCTTGTAGGTATGCACTAAATCGTTGGCTATTTCCTGTTATGGGCAGTGAATGATGTAAATGATGTAATGACTGTACAATAAAATGTAACAAGACCAACTGATATCCGAGTTTGCATTATTGCAAATACAGTATATTGGGAAAAGGTGATATATTGTAGATATAAGTTTTACACATGCCACAGTTTTGATCCATCCTTTTATATAGAATTTTCCAGTGCTATGCAGATATACGAATTTATATCAGTCCATGCTGCTGACAATCTAGGTCAGTATTGCATTCACATACTTTATCAGGAGCCTGTTAGCCGGTCTGCATGGAGTGTGGGAGGAAACCAAAGTACCTGGAGAAAAACCCAGATGAACATTACTGGAACTGAACCTAGGACTTTAGTATTTCAGAGAAACAGCTTTAGTGCTGTTTCTCCTGATGAGCTGCACAACAACTAACTTGGTGGCTAACACTATGGGGGGAATTCACAAAAGTGTCGGTAAAATAAGTAACCCAGAAGTGGCGGTCGACAAATTTGTAAAATGTCTTACAAACGGCAAATTCACAAAGGCAGATGTTACCATCTCTGAATGTCTCGTAAGTCCGACAATTTTCTAAAATGTCGTATATCTTTTCATCGTACAGACGACATTTTAAAGACATTTTAAAGACATTTTAAAAGACATTTTAAAGACATTTTAAAAGACAACCTGACCGACATTTTCATTTTGGAGAGCCTAATGTGTCGGAAAAATTGTCGGCAAAAAAAAATGAGTTTACGAGTAATTCACAAAAATGTCGGGAAAGTGGCGCAGAAAAAAAACACGCCCACTTTTCACTACACTTTTTCAAAAGTGTCGTATATGTCGGAAAATTGGTGGGGAAATGCTCTGTGAATTTGTCGTCTGTTGCTACGACATTTTAAAGACATTTTTTCCTTCCCGACACTTTTGTGAATTCCCCCCAATACCTTTAATGGTAATAATGCCATTAGGTCAAACATAGGTACCAGGGAGGGGGGCTATAATCAAGTCAGGACTGCTAACTTCCCAGAATGCTCAATACCTTTACTTCAAAATGCAGTTTAACTTAATTGTTCTGCTTCTGTTCCAGTGCAGTGTTTTTCATTATTGACTAAGGGTAGAACTACATGGGCGATTTCGTCGAGATCCAACGCGACGCGATGAAACGCAGGTGTCGAGTTGGATGCAACGAAGATAAGGTAAGAAAAAGAAATGTCGGATGCATTTGCATGCAGTGTCTGCATCTGACTGTTGTGATGTGTCGGATGCATGCTGCAACTACAGCCGACATTCCTACAACTTACCTTCTCTTTGGTCGTGTTGCATTGGACCTCGCCGAAATTCCCATTGTAGTTCTACCCTAAAGGTTTTTACAGGGGTGAACTGATTGCATTACTGATACAACATAAACAGTGTCTTTTTTTGGGACCCCCAAGTTTTTATTTTCCAGCTTCAACTGGACTGTTATAAGGTGATAAAAGAAACTGAATTAATTAAAACCAAAATAAGAAAAATTCGCATTGTATTATGAAGCATTAGACAAGCCAAACTAATCTGCTAATGTTATATAAGGAGGTAGGTTTTAACATGGATCCGTGCAAGGCAACAGCTGTTCCTTGTGGATTTTTGCAAAAGCTACGGATGTTGTTTTGCCTTACAAGGTACATAAATCAAGGGGACAATATTGGGGTGCAGAATGTTTCTCCTGAAGTATAGAAATAGGGAGTGGTATAGCAGAGATTGTACACATTCCAACTGTGCAAGAATACAAGAATACTGTGCAAGTATTAGTACTGGGCTTATTCAAAAGATGTAGAATTTAAGGTGCAATCAAGCTGTGTATACTGTATACTGTAAATTAAAATGGAAATATAAAATGAAAATAGTTACTGAAAATAGTAAGAGATGGAAAAAGATTTTGGAAAATTGAGGATTTGGGATAGTATGTAAAAGTCTTTAAAATGCTGATACTAAAGCAGGAGATGTTTAAAACAGTGAACATTATTGTTTATGTATTAAAGAATAAAATTAAAAGTGTTATAATTAGATTAGTTACAATATTGCAATTGTGACATTACTTACAGTATGTCTTGTAAACCATTAAAAGTTTTACTTAAAGTGATACTGACACTAAAAATGTTCTTTTCAAAATATTAATCTACATTAAGGGGCAGATTTACTAAGGGTCATCATTTTTTTTTAAAGGCCATTTTGATTTTTCGAATAGGTCAGTTTTTGATCGAATAAAAATCGGTTGAATCGTCCAATTCATTTTTCAAAGAAATCCTTAGATTTTCCAGAACTTTGTAATGGTTCTAGGAGGTCCCCCATAGGCTAAAATGGCAATTCGGCAGCTTAAAGGTGGCATTTTAAGTTTTTTTTAAGAGACAGTACTTAGAAATTTTTTCAATTCAAATTGAATTTTGGGCTATTCGATAGTCGAAGTAGCTCAAAATTACTTCGAAATTCAAATTTTTTAAATTCGAATTTTAAAGTTACATATTCAGCCCCCTAGAGAGGAATATGAAAGGTAAGAAAGGTAATGAGAAAGCATTATAAATAGCATTCAAAGATAATGGTTTGATGGATATGGTGTCAGTATCTCTTTAATTTCATCCAAAGGTAGACAATAGTAAAAATCTGGCTAAGTTTAGTTAATAAACATTAAATAATCATTAGGTTTAAACTGTAAGGAAAAGAAAATAATTTCTAAATGTAAATCAATATTCTCTGCAGGTGTTCCTGGAAAAAGAAGTGAGAATTATTATGAATGCTGCAAGGAACCATACCTTGATGTGACATTTACAATAATAATGAGGCGCAGGACTCTATACTACGGACTTAACCTTCTAATTCCCTGTGTACTGATATCTGCTCTAGCCCTGCTGGTGTTCCTGCTTCCAGCAGACTCAGGAGAGAAGATCTCACTTGGTAAATATTGGCAATTGACTTTCTTAAATCTTGAAAACCATTTATGCATTTCTGTATGGATATCATGAGGTTTCAATGATATAGGATAGGATGATTTTTTTTCCAATAATTTTTTATTGATTTTCCATATAATACATGGGTTATCATTTGTTACATACACAGAAATGGTAACATTTGTCAGGATAGGATGATTTTTCATTTAGAACTCCATTGATGGTTAAAAAAAAACATAAATTTCTTTCTTTTAAGAACTAAATCTTCTGCCAGTCCAGGAAGCACAAAATCTTATTGGGTGGCATGAAACACATTTACCACTAACACAATATCCTTTTAAGTATAATAGTACAGGTATGGGACCTGCTAACTGTTATCCAGAATGCTCGGGAACTGGAGGTTTCCAGATAATGGACGTTTCCATAATTTTAATCTTCATACTGTAAGTCTACTAGAAAATCATATAAGCATTAAATAAATGCAATAGGCTGGTGTTGTTTCCAATGGGGATTAATTATATCTTAGTTGGGCTCAAGTACAAGGTACAGTTTTATTATTACAGAGAAAAAGAAAATCATTTAAACAGAATAAAATGAAGTCTATGGGAGATTGCTTTCCCGCAATTCAGAGCTTTCTGGATAATGGGTTTCTGGATAACAGATCCCATACCTGTACCTATAATAGTGCATTTTTGTGCAATGATTTGGAAATCACCACAGAATGCAGATATTACAGGGTAACAGGGAAATCAAGAGTATATTTAAAGATCTAGCAAAAGGCAATATAAGGTATAACAGGCAATGAAAGGTATACCTTAATGCCAATATTCTGAATTATGGCAATGTCTAAAAATGTCAATACAGGTATTGAATTCACTACTGTAAATATTATGTTTTAAGTTGTTTAAACTGCTTCCTGTATTACATGGCAAACATACTTTTCATGAACAAAACATATGTACTTTGTGTTTGTCCTGAGCCAGGTCTACAACATTTGAATAATTCGACAAAGTACAGGATAATACATATGGAAGATATAAGGAGAAACTTGTCAATAGAATGCAGTTAGGAAGCACACATCCTTTTTAAAACTGTGCATTGTCTGCCTATTTGGGCAATACAGCCATGCCTACACTATATATTCTCTGTCCCAAATGCTTTAGAAGTGGCAGAGATTCATTTTCAGATTTCCAAGTAAGAGCAGAAAAGCGGTTGCAACATGATATTACTTTCCATGTATAGAGTTGCAAGGGCGCTTATATAATATATTTTAAGCATCCAGTGTTCTACAGTGGGTCAGTATGGTTCTTGAGGGATTTTCTAGGGAGAAGAAACAAAAGATTTTGGAAGACAAAGCATAATCTATAAAATTATTTACTTTTCATTTTGTATTTTCATTAGAAAAATACAAGGATACTTGTGGATAATTTTAATAACTTTATATAATAACATGAAAAAAATATCCAGTTACCAATGACAACCAGCTAGCAATTAGCTTACATGAATCTAGTGCAGTCAGATAGCTGAGACCACAGGCTGGCTGGTCACTATGGGTTACCCTACTAGGGCAAACTTTTGGCTGTTTGAGACAGCAGATTGTTTTCATACTTACATACGAGCAAACCTATTAACCTAATCGAGTCTTAAAATCTTACCAGTGGTTGCAAGACTAATAATTACAAAGAACAGATCCTGGGATAATGCAAACTATTGTTTTCTGAGATCAGCATTAAAGACACACACAACTGACACTGGGGTTTATCTGCATTCAGACACAAGTATGGAACCTCTAGTTCAATTTGAAGTATTCATTCCAATACGCTTTTGCTAGAAGCTATGGGTTTGCTAATTGAAATCACTGAGAATACTAATAAACATTACCCACAAGGGTAATTTCAGCTGAAAACACTTGCAGCTTAAAGATTAAACTACAAAATGTGTAAGTTTCTGAGTAAAATATAATTTAAAGTTCTTGAGCATCACTACTATTTTGTCAGTACAGAAACATGCATTGAAACTCCATCTGGCCAGCCAAGCACATTTGCTCTGACCTACCATATTGTCTTAGGACAGTGGCTAAGACAATATATGGTATCAGATAGAAAATAAATGTAATCAGTCAAATAAACCTTTTAGCCCAAAATAGGTTACCCATAATTCACTGTAGTTCAGTATTTTATGCATGTGCTTTGCATGTGTTATGGAACAGGAATAAACCTGATTTCCTCTTCATCTAATTAGAAGAGATCAGTTATAAAACCCATGCTGCACAGTTGATTAATAATTAGTTCTAATTTGCTGTTTGCTATGCATCACATATCTTAGCTAATTAATAATTAGCCCTGCAGCGTTTGGATTTTGTTAGTGCATGATTTTATAGGATGGGACATATGTCTTAAAATGTTTTTAAATAGCCAATTAGTCATTGGTTCAGCTACATAACAAATGGATGTATATAGCCTGTACACTCTATTGGATGAATCTAAATTGATTATGGATTAGCAATCCACAATGTTCATTTAACAGATTGACCAGGATGACAACTTCACCAGGAAAATGCATTTGATATGGCAGTAATTATTTGTATCTATCCCTGGATATGCTTTTTGAAGTTGTTAAAAAGACCATGATATTGTGTGTATTTCACCAGTATTAGGCTGGTGAATATAAAACTCCAGGGAATATGTGTATTATTGCAGCAATCATGGCTGTAATTGTGTACCGGCTTAGGAAAAGCTGGATAATGGGTCCCTAGAGTGAATGGAGGAGAATAGGGTGGGCCTTCCATTCCTTGCTCCATTAAAGAGATACTGACACCAGACATTAAACTCTTTTTTTACATCCATCATAATATTGCCTTATAACTTTATCATAAAGTATTTGCACAATGCTTTTACATTACATGTCTGATGCCCCAATGTTCCTGTTTGAGGAGGCTGCCATATTTGTGGAGCAGGAGTCTGTTAGTATTGGGAAACTCTAACTGACAGGCTGAGATGGGACAGTCAGGTTGTCAGGTTTAAAAACTTCAACTAACAATTAGTAACAAAAAAACTCAGCAGTTAAAATATAAATGTTGAAGTTCCTAAACTTGACTGTTTTGCCAACCTGACTGTCCCATCTAAGCCTGTCAATTAAAGGAAAACTATACCCCCCAGACAATGTAGGTCTCTATAAAAAGATATTGCATAAAACAACTCATATGTAAAACCTTGCTTCATGTAAATAAACCATTTTCATAATAATATACTTTTTTAATAACGTGCCATTGGGTAATCCTAAATAGAAAATAGCCATTTTAAAAAATAAGGACAGTCTCCTGGGATCGTATGATTCAACGGTGCACACAAACATACCAAACAAACTATAAAGTTAGGTCACATGAGCCAATTAACAGACAGAGTTCTGTCTTTTGCTTCAACACTTCTTCCTGTTACAGTTAGAGTTCTGGTCAGGTGATCTCTGAGGCAGCACACAGACCATCACAAAATGGTGGTTCAAGGCAAGAGATGTAAAAGGGCAATATTTACTTAAATATATATTCCAGCTTGGTAAGCTTCTTGAATATGCCCCTTAATATGATATAAACTACCTGTTGCTCAAGTATTCATTTTTGGCCATATAGTTTTCCTTTAAAATTTTTAAAGCTAATGGGCTCCTGCTGCACAAATATAGCAGCCCCCTCAGGCAGGTACATGATACATGGTACATTCATTCAAAAATACATTAAATACAGCTAACAACATACTGCATAGGTGTAAAGGATGCATATACTCATGAAGCATCATGAGATAATTGGATAAATGTCATTTCTAGGCATTCTGCCAAAACAAAAGGTGGGTAACAATATAAGGTAACCACTGTCCTAGGGATTTAGTTGAAGTCATTTGAAATTCTTTTACTAACATCTTCTGCAATTTTCTTGTACTATAATTTTGTAATTAGCTACAATGCATCTAGCATATTAAATAAATTGAATATTAACATACAGCTACTAGAAGCCTTAAAATGTAAAAAAAAAAAAAGCTGTATGTGTTTCATTACATTCAAAGGAAAGCTTTATAAATGAGTGTATGGGCCTGTTCAAATGCCTTTTATTGCTGGCACTTTACGGGCACTGCACTTTAGGTGTGATGTACATGTACAATAAAACTCTCAGGCCTTGGTGCACATGCATGCTAGTATGGTGCAACTAGTGTATCTGCACCATGGGTCATTACACTATGTATGCACTATGTCCAGGGTATAGAAGAGGGTCTAATTGGTGGAAGACAAATCATTTCTCTTAGAATAAGGCACTTTTCCTACTAGTGTAACCCTGTATTGGCTAAAACAAGCCAAATGGAAGAGGATGTAGTGCAAATACACTTCTCTTGAAGTGATGTAAAAATAAAGATAGAGGATGCCAGAGGTTCTTGCATACAAAACAGATTAAAGGCTTTGTTTTCAGGATTTGATATCAGATACAGTCATAGGCAGAGCACACTTTGACACACTGTGGAGATGGCCTAGCCGGTTTAAAGTTTCACCTTTAGGGTTTGTACCAATGTGATCCAGATTCCATACAGTAGAAATGAATCCCTCTCTCCATGACTTAAGTCTACTAAAAATCATGTATACATTAAATAAACCAAATATGATTGTTTTGCTTAAAATTAAAAAATATGATAGCGACTGAATATAAGGTACTGTTCTATTATTAGAGAGAATTTTTATCATTTTAATTATTTGATTAAAATGGAGTTTACGGCACATGGCCTCATAATTTGGAGGTTTCTGAATAACGTATATATTGCATACGTTGCATACCTGTATCTACAGTATATAAAAAATATCTTATTTTAAGGAATTCTACTACATGGCTTATTTATCAACATTCTCACTGAACTCACTTTCTCTAAAACCATGTCATGAAATGTATTAACTGTTAAAAAAGTAGTAAATTGGCCTCTTAGGGGCAGATTTACTAAAAGTGAATTTTGAATTGAAAAAAATTAGAAATTCGATTAAATAAAAAAAATTTTAAAGTGCTTTTTCGATCGAAAATGCATCGTTCCATTCAAACGATTTTGCCCAAAATCTTCAGTTTTCGAATGGTCAAATTTTAAAACTCGATTTGAATTTTGGCCTATTCGATAGTTGAAGTAGCCAAAAATTACTTCGGTATTTTGAATTTTTTATTCAAATTTTCACTTCAACCCTTAGTAAATCTGTACCTTAATGTTTCTTTTAAATTTTCAGTTCTCTGCACCTCACAAGGGAATGAAACTCCAATAAAATATGATGAGTCTAGTTAATCTTGTTATTGACTAGAACCTCTAGTCTTCACTGCACAAACTGCTACCATGAAAGCCTTTTGTGTTTTTTTAACTTGATACATTTTAGAGCTTTTTAGAAATATAGCAAAATCACAAAAGTTTCTTGATTCTTTGAAAAAAAAAAATCACAATTATTAAAGGTGCCCCTTAGAGGTTTCGTATTTTTTAATGCAGTGTTTTTTTCCCATTCATACTCCGCTTGTGCTCCTCTTCAGAAAAGGCGATCGAGTGATCCATCATGCATCCCTCGATTTCCCTTCCATGCCTTCCTTATAGGAGATAGCCAGGGAAGAGAAATTGAGTGTCGTCCTGTAGCTTTTCTGGAAAGGAGCCGAAGTGGAGTTTCGGTAAGTTATTTCTTAATAAAGGCTTTTTGATTTTAAAGTTTAATTTGTGTTGGTGTTTTTTTTTCTATGTATACAATTGAATTAAATTCCCAATGCAATAATCGCAAAGCCTAATCAAGAATGTTACTGTGTGACGTGAATTTTTATTCACAAGCAGGTTCTCACATTTGTGTTTATCACATTTCCCCCATAGAGTTAAATCATGGTTTCAGAAACCTCTAATACCACTAAAATTCGACCTTTCATAAATAGACCTCCACATATAATTTATTTATTTAGGGTTTTACTAGGACTCCATGTCAGATATTTGCATAGCCAATAATTTACAATGATAATTGATAAAAAGCTGCAAAAAGTTATTTATGGTCTATTCTATACCTCCAGGGTGAATATTTTTGCATATAAAATAAACATGTTGTTAAGACATTTTTGATTGCAGGTACAGAGCAAACATATGAATATCATCATGTGTAACCATCATATTAAAATGAATAATTAAGTGAAAAGCGTGATTAAGGGGATCCTGTCATTTTTCAAAAAACAGATTTTTTTATATTTCATTTTGAAATCTGACATGGGGCTAGACATATTGTCAATTTCCCAGCTGCCCCAAGTCGAAAACGACACAACGCGCCGCGCCTAATTTTGCTAATTTTTTGCCAATTCGCGAATTTCGCTGGAAATTCGCAAATTTTTTGGCAAAACGGGGTAGATTCGCCCATCACTAGTGCTATTACTTTGATTTAAATTATTTGAATTTGTTTTAAAAAGGACCTATTAGATTGAAAACAGACCTATTCAAATGAAAAAAACAAATAATTTTGGTTGGTCTTTTTTAATTTGAATTTCGAATTCCAACCATTGATAAAGCTGCCCCATAGTGTTGTAAATCAAAAACATAATTTTTGTGAAACCCCTAATATGCCTAATGCTTGTTTTAGGTATAACAGTCCTATTGTCCCTCACTGTGTTCATGCTGTTGGTAGCTGAGATTATGCCAGCAACTTCAGACTCTGTTCCTCTAATAGGTAAGAATATTAAATGCTACTGTCTGTACCAACCTTTCTTTCAATCTTATATTTGCTCTACCTTATTTGGTTTTTTCATCATTTTTTTTAACTTTTCCTATCATTGTTTAGTTTCCCATAAACACTATTAAAGATGAATTTAGTGTTATCCAATACTGAAAATCATAAGAAACTTGGAAATGGAGACAGTATTACAGGCAGACTTCTGTTTTTAACAATTGACACAACTGGGCATAATTTATATGACTTTGATATTAATTGTACAATTTTTATAGCCATAGAAACCAACCAGATATTTGCTTTAATTTCTGTTTTGTAGAATGTTGAAAACCAAGTGCTGATTGCATGCTATTGGCAGCTACACTTTTGCCATTTTGCACCTACAGTAGAAAATAAGTTCCCATTTGTCTATCTCTGGCTAGCAGTTTGCATTTGAAATGTTGCAAATTCATGACAGTCTGATCGCCAGGCATCACCATTTAATAAATTTTCAACAGATAGAAGCAGCAGCTCCTTTAAAAAAATGTGTAAAACTGGTGATCATCCATTAAAGGTGGCCGTTGCAAGGTGGAAAAACAAATTACACATTTGTACATTTACTATTTATTTTACACTGTGTATTAAACTGTTTTTCTTAATAAAAGAACATAACAAAGGAATACCATATGAAATAGAAAATGAACAGTCTCTCCTAGATCTTTAAATGATCTAAACTCAACATATATTCTCCGCTCTTCCCACAGCACAGTACTTTGCCAGCACAATGGTTATTGTTGGCTTGTCAGTGGTTGTCACAGTTGCTGTCCTGCAATATCATCACCATGATCCGCATGGTGGGAAAATGCCAAAATGGGTAAGTTATGAAGACTTTTTTTGAATAAACCTTAATTTATCCTTTGCCTCCAATGCCACTTCCATTACTTTTTATAGAATACAGAAGCAGTATAGGGCAGTATTCCAATTGTTAAGTCAAAATGGCAAATGTTTTGTTTGGTTGTATTTCGTAAAGGAAAACTATACCCACAAAATGATTACTTAAGCTACAGTTAGTACACATCATATTAAAGAACCTTACCAAACTGGAATATATGTAAGTATATATTGCCCTTTTACATCTTTTCCCTTGATTCCCCATTTTATGATGTTCTCTGTGCTGCCTTAGATATCACCTGCCCAGAAATACTGCAGCTCTAACTGTAACAGGATGAAGCATGGAAGCAAAAGATGGGACTTTTTCCATTAGTTGGCTTGTGTGACCTAACATGTATGGTTTGTTTGGTTGGTTGGTGTGCACTGTGAATCCTAGGATCCCAGGGAAGGCTCTTATTTCTTAAAATGGCAATTTTCTATTTATGATTACCCAATAGCACACACTGCTAAAACATATATTATTATGAAAGGGTTTATTTACATGAAGCAGGGTTTTACAAATGAACTGTTATAGTTTTCTCTTAAGAACCATCTATAACAATTGCTATTATTTTCACTAAACAGGGCAAAGATTGAAGTAAAAAATGAAATAGATTCTTTTGATTACAGGGGGGAGTGCTTGGATTTGGGGGATACAACATAGCATTTATCCATTAGGGCATTATAATAGACAACAGGTTAGGAAAATATGGATTTTTTAAAAATAAAAAATATAGCCAGGCAGCAATTTCAGCATTCCTATTTATTGCGTTCATGTTGAAAATGGGGTGTATATAGCCATATAATACACAAAAGCTGTGTATATCTTGTAAATTATATCCTTCTAAACGGTGAGTTCTGATGTAATTTCAGGTAAAGTCAAGTGACTCACTGATATTTATTATAAGAAAGTACCCACCACGGCCTCGTGTTTTTATATGGTCATGAAACTCCTCGGTCACTTATAATATCCTTATAATTTACAACAGGGGGTACTTTATTCACTATATATACTTCACTCAATTAAGAACAATATACATAATGTAGCATTGGAAAAAGTGTATTATAATACACAAAAGCCATGAATATCTTTATAGCCTTATAAACGGTGAGTACTGATGTCATCAGTTATAAACGGCGAGTAGTGATGTAAATTCTGTCACATGACTCACTAAAACTTGTGTATTATAATAAATAAAGCATCCCATGTTGCAAAATATGATGATAGAAGTTACCTCGAAGTTCCACAACTTGTATAAAAAATGGTCATGAAGCTCCTCGGTAATTTATAATATCCTTATAATTTATAAACACACCACACAAGCCTAGTCTACTGACAAAAACAAAGACAGAGTAATAATAAAATTCCATTATATACAATTATGCATCACATTAGTCTGAGCAATAACAAACAAAATTCAAACCTTCATATAAAATTTTCAGTTTATTTTTGTGGCTACCTCATTTGTATCTGGTCTGTTTTTTGAATATCTCACTAATATATTTATAGAGCATGTATAAAATTCACAGTTAAGAAAATTCAAATTAAAAGTACTTGAGCATAAAAAACATGTAAATGCGAATAATTAAACACTCTTCTCAGTGGTCTCAGAAGAGTAACTAGAAATAAAACTCCCTTGTAACAGACCTTGACTTCATCATTTTCTGATATCTCAAGGGCTTTTTTTCCTGTTGTTAGCAGATATAAAATTCTATCTTTGAAGATCTTGTTTTGGAGTGTTGCATCATTTGTAATTTAAAAAATATGTGCATATAATTTTGAAGTGCTGGTTATTTGGCATATGCAACCTTAATGTAATGAAAGCAATATGGAAGTAATTTAAATTTTATTACTACATTTCATATAGTCATTCTGTAATATATCTGTGCTGCCCAATCCATTGCAAGATTGGAAAAATTAAAGCTCTGTCTTTATAGAGTGCAAACTGTAATGCAAGGGAATAATCCAGGCTTCTGTCACTTTCTGTCAAAACAATGACAAGTAATGCGGAGGGTGATGTAAGAGGAGGAGATAGGGATCAGGTAAGGAAGTTCTAAACAATGGCAGTCAATGGATCACACAATGATCTAATGCATTGCACTACCAATGGAAAAGGACTGAAAGCTTAATGGCATACTGTCATGTTTTTTTCAAAACGCATCAGTTAATAGTGCTACTCCAGCAATTTTTAAATCTGACATGGGGCTAGACATTTTGTCAATTTCCCTGCTGCTCACAGTCATGTGACTTGTGCCAGCACTATAGAAGGGAACTGCTTTCTGGTGGCTGTTATTTTTCCTTCTCAATGTACAGTAAGTGGGACATGGGTTTTTACTATTGAGTGCTGTTTTTAGATCTACCAGGCAGCTGTTCTCTTGTGTTAGGGAGCTGCTATCTGGTTACCTTCCACTAGTCACATGACTTGGGGCAGCTGGGAAATGGACAATATGTCTAGCCCCATGTCAGATTTCAAAATGAAATATAAAAAAGGCTGTTTTCTCTTTTGAGAAATGGATTTCAGTGCAGAATTCTGCTGGAGCAGCACTATTAACTGATGCATTTTGAAAAATTTTTTTTTTCCCATGACAGTATCTCTTTAAAAGGAAATAAAGAATACTGACTAATGCTTCAAATGTCCCCATACAGAACTGTTTCTCTTAGCATGGTGTAAGGATGAGAGTCACTATAAAAGATAAACACTGGTTAGCACAAAATAATAGTCCTCCAAATCAGAGTTCTCAATATATTGCATATTGTACCTTTGAGACTTGTAATAAATCACCTGTTTTAACTTGTAGACTAGAATAATTCTCCTAAACTGGTGTGCCTGGTTCCTAAGAATGAAAAGACCCGGGGAAGACAAAGTCAGACCAGTCTGTCAACATAAAGAGCGCAGATGTAGCATGACAAGTGTGGATGTCAACACTGTAAGTGGGCAGCAATCCAGCAATGGCAACATGCTATACATCGGCTTTCGTGGGCTGGAAGGCATCCACTGCACACCTACCCCAGATTCTGGCGTAATCTGTGGCCGGATGACTTGTTCTCCAACAGATGATGAAAATCTCCTTCACAATGTTCACCACTCTGAGGGGGATCCTGACTTAACCAAGATTTTAGAAGAACTGCGGTATATTGCTAACAGATTTAGAGACCAGGACGATGATGAATCCATTTGTAACGAGTGGAAATTTGCTGCATCAGTTGTAGATCGGTTGTGTCTTATGGCCTTCTCGGTCTTCACTATTATTTGTACGATTGGCATTCTAATGTCTGCACCAAACTTTGTAGAAGCAGTCTCAAAAGATTTTGCTTAGGGTTCAGCTATTCTAGTGATCCTTTAAAGGTATGTTTTCTGCTTGATGGATTTTTTTTTGTATACGAAGTATACTATGTATTGAATATTAGACAGAGCTACACAGCACATGTGGAGTTCAAGCATAGCAGTTTACTTGTTGAACTTATCACTAATGTTAGGGATATATTTTGGGAGTCTGCTGCCCTGACTTGCTTATATGTTCCATTGGATCTGGGTTGGCATTTAGAAGCTATTATTTCATACATAGATTTTCTTAATATGAGATGAAGTGCTATGTATAAGCTGAGAGGATCTGTGAAGGTATACTTTATGTGTCAGCAATTTAAAAAAAAATATGTTCAATAAGAAATCTATGGGTGCCTGTAACAGAACTAGGTTTCTTTGCAAGCATTATCATATAAAGATGGAGTAGTATTTATTGGTGCAACACAAGTGCCTTAGGGCATTTATGCCAGTATGGATATGGTCATCCAACACATATTGCACTTGGATGGGGATTTAGGTAAATGGTAGGGTCTGAATTAATGGTGTAAGATGCACCAATATATAATACTCCATCTGTAAAGCGGTACAGAAAAGGTACTGTATTTATGGGGTAAAGTGTTGATTATATTAAGCATAATACCATGCATTTGAACAATGATGAGGTACCAAACTAGGCTTGAGGTGCAATAAAACATATTGATATATGAATTTGTTTGAAATATGTGAATAAAATCTGAATATAAAGTGGGCATTGTTTGAATATGTGTTCTTTAGGATGAGCTAACTCATCAAACCACTGGCATGTAATCCTCTATCCACTGAACCAGCATAGAAAATAGCCTCAGTTTTTGGAATACAAATAACTACTAACTATAGTTGCAGTTAGTGTAGAAATTTGTGTTTCTGTGTAGCAGGGCTTCTTCAGTTAACACTTCTAAAGGAACAGCTCATCTCTGATTTCTGATTTGTCTTATGATTGCAGTAATTGAAAGTCACACAATCCAAATATGTGAAAATATATGATGCTCCCAACACACGCCTCCAAATGGCCAGTGATCTCCTACAAATGCCTCCTACATGGTCAACATTGGCAGTCTTTCTCTTGTAAATTTTACATTTGTGTTGATCTTATATTATTATACCATTTTGACAAACAGTAACCTAGGGCCAACATACAAATGGAGACAAGACCAAATACAGAGAATTCGAATGTTATTGACCCTTTTTACAAAGATCCTTTCAAGAAAATAAGGATTCTTGCATTATCTGCTTCAGCTACAATTGTGTCTTGGACAACTAACAAGATTGCCTGAATTGGTTTAAGAATATTGACTCAAACTTTAATTCATGAAGTCACATTGTAGGATAGGCTAAAGCTATCTGATTGCCACCTTCACAGAATTATCATATACCTGTTTTGGTTCCTGACAGAACAGTGAGATTTTTCTGTGTATGTTGATCTTAAAACAATTGATTTTGCCAATCATCCTCTCATACAGTTGTACTGAAGATGATACAAACTGTAAAACCTTCCTGATTAATGACCCAGTGACACATGTAATGTGTGAGTACAGTCTGATCAGTTTAGTGCAATATAACACTTTGGCTTCACTGTAAAATAAAAAGGAGAACACCGAAAGAGAAATAGAAGCCTTGAAATTAACCTGTATAGCTTTTTACAATTTAGGCAAGGTGAATTAGAATCCCCCATACATTCCCATTATACTTAAGGTTAATTATTTCTCTTTAAATAGTCTGAGTATGATGAAAGCTTACATCTACAATAGTTTATTAGAATTTTTATAACTGTATGACTATATTGGCTTTCTCTCTGAATAAAAGCACTATTCCACAGCTCTGAATATAGTAACCTACAATTTTGTCACAATTGTAAATATACAAACAGAGGTGGAAAGCATAGAGGCATCACTGATTCTTTTAGACCAATTTCACATGGGGTATATTAATCAGTGTCAGACTGGCATTTCAGGTTACCAAAAAATCTCAGTGTATTCAGATCCTAGTGTGCTCTACTGTAGGTTAATTTCCATAAACCCTTTCATACTGAAACAATAGAACCCTGTACCAGTTGATCCAGGGACTAGTCCAATTGCCACCTTGGAGTCAGGAAGGAATTCCCCCCAAGGCAAATTGGAGCGACTTCAATGGCGTTTTTTTGCCTTCCTCTGGATCAACTAGCAGTTAGGCAGGTTAAAATACAGTTAAAAATTTTAACTTGATGGATGTCTTTTTTTTCAACCTAACTTACTACGTTATTACTATGTATGTTACTATGTAATATAAATTTAGCATATTTTACCGAATGGTAGTGATGGAGGACCTTAGACATGAGATTATTTGGTTAGCTCAAGGAAGTCCAACTTTTATCAATTGAAGTGAAAATTCAAAAATTCAACGTAATTTTTGTGTACTTTGACTATCGAATAGGCCAAAATTAAATTTGAATTGAAAAAATTATATCTGAATTGCTAAATGTGAGCATTCGAATATCGAAGTACTGTCTCTTTAAAAAATTCAAAGGCGACCCTCCGCCACCTTTAACCTGCCGAATTGCTGTTTTAGCCTATGGGGGACCTCCTATAACCTTTAAGCAGTGTTTTTGAAAAATCTAATTTTTTTTGGAGGAAATAGTTTGAATCAAATTTTAACTCTTTTAATTCAATCAAAAAACCTATTCGATCGAAAACAGTCCGTTTTCAATAAAAAAAAACACTTTTTGATGGTCGAATTTCAAAGTTTTTTTACTTCGAAATTCGACCCTTGTATATGTGAACTGCATGATGTTCAGGATATCAGTATTACCTGAACATGCACTGGTGCACATTTTAGACATTAATCATCCATGCAGGATTACATGTGGTACTTCCCAATTACATCAATGGGATGTAACCAACAATGAGTATTAGACATTGAAATTGCCAATAGTCAAGCTCCCAGAGTGAGATATAACTTAAATATGCTATTTCAATTTAATTCCATTGTTTTAACTGTTTTGTTAAAGCACAGTAGAAGATGATAGTTCTCCATTACGTTCAGACTTTTCAAGATCAAATTGGGTGTTTCCAGGTTTTTCCATGTCAACATTTCTTTTGGTTATCTTCACAGCTAGTATAGGACATATAGAGTAATCGTACAGCACATCATTATTGTATAACACTAACTGCTACACCCTGCTTTCTAATTTAAACCTACCATACTACCTACCAAACATAGGAATATTGTGAAGCTCAATATATAATTGCGGAATGCTCTATGGAGCTACAGCAACCTTTATTTGAAAAAAAAGTACAAATTCTATCATATCAAAGATCAACGCATGTATATAAACTTTACCTGTTCATATAAAACAGGGGTCAGGAACCTTTTTGGCTGAGAGCCATAAACGCCACATATTTGAAATTGTAATTCCGTGAGAGCCATACAATATGTTTAAAACTAAATACAAGTAAATGTGTGCATTTTATGTAAGACCAACACTTTTAAAGTACAATAAGTCTCTGAATTCTTTCTAATGGTGTTATGCTGTTGCTAACCAGTGATGAATAGTACTTCTTACCATTAATGCGGCTTCTGGTGCTGCATGGTTTTGCTGATGGCTTTGTTGTCTGGTTGATACTTGGTGACTGAGGTTAAGTTTCATGCAGGCGTTGAGACTTCCATCCGTTAAACGTGATCGTAGGTTGGTCTTAATGTGCTTTAGATGGGAGATGTGGGTCAGACTCACACAAGACTCACACAAGACAATATGTGTTTCTAACAGACCACAGCAATGTTGAAGTAAAGTTCCCTGCACCCATGAATAATGGGATAATCATGCATTGGACAAAATCTATACACATACTCCCCCAATCCAGTCACAAAATGCCACTTTTGTTGCTCAATCCACTTACTCACAAGACATAATGCAAAAGCCCAATGTACAGTCTCATGGTAGCATGTTGGGGAAAACTGTCAAATGCCAGAAATTCCAGAAAAGAAGACATGGAAAAAAATTATGAAGAACAGTGATATTTCGAATGAGTGATGTTTCAAATGATTTGCGGGTTGTCGCAATTGTTCTATTATTTTTTACTGTGAAGGAAAACCAAAAATCATTCAGTTGCAAATGTTCCAATATCACCATTTCACTGTATTTCTCCTCATCAGATTATATATGACATATATGAAACCTGCAAATCATTTTTGAAATATCACTCATTTGAAATATCACTGTTCTTCATAATTTTTTTCATGTCTTCTTTTCTGGCACCCTTCTTTCTAGTCATTCTATCCGCAGAGCGCAGGCCACGCCACCCATTATTTTTATTAAAGATTTGGCAGAGAGCCAGATGTAGCCATCAAAAGAGCCACATCTGGCTCCCGAGCCATAGGTTCCCTACCCCTGATATAAACATGCCAGGACTATTTACATCAATATATTTTCAACATGGTTTGTTCTAACAAAGCATAATAGAAAGTAATGCAGCCAGCTGTAAGCCTGCAGTACTGTCTGGAGCAAAGCCACGTATGCTGTAATAAAGGTACAGAGAAGATATAAGTTATTGATTTACTGCAGAACAGGAACACAGAGCAATCACACTACAATACACAAGAGCCTAAAACAGGGAAATTATTTCTTAAACATATATCTGTTTCTAAAAGCTCTAGCTAAAGAACAACATATATTTAATTCCATACATAACAAATAAACCTGACTCTTTCAACTGATAATTCCAGATACTAAAAATATTATTGCATACGTGGTAACAATTCAATGTTTAATAGCTAGATTAATGTGAAAGCAAATCTCAGTGTTCTGTGCACATTAAAATGAAATTATGGCTACAATAACTCACTGTAATATGGCTATGAGGCGCATTGTAGATTTTCTTCCTGCCTATTTTCAGATTTGTTTTTTGTTTGCTCTTAATATTCAGGCCTAGATTATAAGTAAAAGCCATCTGACAGATTCCATTACAATATGTAAATTCAGTTAATGTTCTGTAATCCTGCTCTTTTATAACATGGTATAAGTAAATTTACTAAAATTACAAGGTGAAATATACATTCATATGAAATTATTTTTTTCCTCTAAAAATTAATCTGAACAAGTGATGTTGTATGGAAAGTACAAAATATTGGACCAACAGCATTGGGGACTAATGGATTTAAATAAATGGAATAAAAGGGTCTTCTTTGTAATCAGAACAACATTTTGTGACACCCCCTATAATGATTTCAAGAAATATATTTTGTTATATTTTGATTATATTTTTTTATCACGGGAAGTTGCTTCACTTAAAGCAGGGGTGTCCAACCTTCCCTGGGCCACCTGGATGTTAAATAGACTTATTATTTTTATATTATTATTATTACAACTAACTGGGCAATGGGCAGAGTCCCCCCTACTGCCTACTCCTATATCCTTTGCGACATGATGTTTCCTCGGGAACCAAGGGTTTCAAGATTGGCCTTATTCATATCCATCATGGGCCGTAGGTTGGACACCCCTGACTTAAAGCAAACACATATTTATATTGTGGACAGCTGGCAAAGTCGGTATAGGGCAAAAGCAAAAATTTGAATCAGCAGCAAATTATGTTTTACATAATATGTTTGCATATCTACTTTCTTTTTTTATTTTAATGCAAAAAACATAATTCAGTTTACTACAGTACTGTGTATTTCAGATATATATTTAATGACTATTATAAATGTTTGTATCAAAGTCTCTTTAGCCAACTCTTCGCATCACACAATGAATTTTTTTTTTTATCCGTCTTCTCGCTTTCATTTTCTACAAAAACTACATAAAAGTAGTAATACTGGTCCTACAAATACAGGTTTGTAGCTTCACTGATACTTTCACGTGTAATCTGTAATTACGAGCTCCTGCTAAGTCAAAGCAGAACCCATAACTCGCTCACTTTCTCCTTTCTCATTACAGAAAGAATGACATCACTGATTTATTTGCATGACTGATTCCAAGTGTAAGAAACACTGGGTATCTTTTAATGAGAGAGCAATAGGAGGATTATTAATGGGTTTCAATTAGGATGCACCAGGATAGCTAACAATGGTCCAGTGATCTTCACTCCTATGCTACTCGGTGTCATAATTCAGCACCTGTTCA
>CM044436.1:46324295-46366494 GCA_024363595.1 Xenopus borealis
GTATGCCCCATCTAGAATATACCATGCAGTTTTGGTGTCCAGTACTCAAACTGGATATTATTGAATTAAAGAGATTCCACAGAAAAGCAGCTAAGCTTGTAAAGGATATGGAAAATCTTGGTTATGAAAAAGGACTGACCAAATTGATGAGAAGAAGCGATTATGAAGTATAAATACAGCATATAAGGGGACTCAATAATGGTTTATTTATAAGTATGTATTCCCACAGACAGTAGGGCATACATTTTGATTTAAAGAAAGGAGGTTCCATCTTGATGTGACATTGTGGAATTCTCTTAAGTTCCCGCAATTGGACAGCACCAATACTAATGTAATCTTCTTAAAAAAAAGGCTTGAAAAAAGACCAATGTGGGTCTGAAACGTTGTGTTTTTTCTGGGTCAGTGCCCATGTTTAAATAAAGGCATTTTAAGAAGATTACATTAGTATTGGTGCTGTCCAATTGCGGGAACTTAACAGATTCAGGTGGAAACTCTGGGACGCGCACCAAAAGTTTATTGAATGGAAGGAATAAGTGCTGACTGTGCTGAATTGTGGAATTCTCTGCACAGATATAGCAGATAGCTACAAAAAGGGGTTGTATGGCTTTTGAGCAAGTAAGAAAATATAGGTTAGCTTGAAATCCTTAGTACATTGCTTGAAGTCCTTAGTACATACTGCAATTTAACAGGGACTTGTTGAGTTGCTGTCTTGTTGCTGTGAGGTAGGATTTTTCCCCTCTGCTGCAAATTAGAGGGCTGTCAGATGGAATTTGTGCCTTCCTTTGCATGAACTAGCAGCTAGAAAGGCTTCATTTAGCCTGAACTAAATTGACTTACTGTATGTCATTAACATTGTCAGTAACATACTATGTTTTCTACAATATAATGGGCAATTTTTGCTTTAGGTTGTTGTTAAGGGTGGGTTATTTTGGAGAATGTTTAAAAATAGAAAGGAAAGAAGTTTACTTTTGAGAGGAATTGAATAGGTAAGAGTTTAGATGACTATTTAATCTGCAGTACAACCCATGAAGGTTCTTTAGAATCATCAATTGGACTGATGTCACCCAATTTTGTTTGTACCTAACTACCTGAATAACAGTTGTGTGTCCAGACATTGGTCTCAATACTGGGATGTAAATTATGATACTCTCTATTCTTGGCAATATAGTGTATTCAATTTTAACACACTGATAAGTTATTGAAAATATTATCAAATTTCTTACTCAGAATAATATTTTGTTAGAGAGGAATTCATCACTTTATTTTCAGTACCTTCAAATAGAATTGCTATGCTGAGCTTTACATGGAAACTTTACATAGCTCTTTGTCTCTGTCCAAGACTCCAACCCCCTCCTCCTGTTTATTTAGACCTTTTTGCATGCTTTGTACTTGTGCAGATTAGGAGGTGTGCCAGTAATGGGACTATTAATCATTCCTGAGAGATAGTTTGGAGGTTGCTCTTTTCAACTAAGAATGGTTTTCAATAACACATCAGGGTGGCTGTAAGAAAATCAATTTAGCTTAATTCTACTTGGTACCATTGTTAGGCTAAAACATTTTAGACAGTTGCAGCTAACATGCATAGTTACAAAATAGCAAGGGAAACATAACTCAGGGATTGAAAGAGTAATGAATGTAATATGTATTTGCCTAGTAATATTTATTGATGTTCCACAATAACAATCTACCTATATACTGAAAGAATATCTATCTATCTCTTTATGGGGCAAATTTACTAAAGGGCAAAGTGACAAACGCTGGAGAAAATTCGCCAGTGTGACGTCGTTGGCGTAACTTTGCTAGTGAAGGACAGACTTTGGTGGCTCCCTAATGCCTTTCGAAGTAATTTTATGGCTACTTCAACTATCGTATAGCCCAAAATTCAAGTCAAATTAGAAAAATTAGTATTCGAAGTACTGTCGCTTTAAAAAAATTCGAATTCGACACTTCACCATCTTAAAGCTGCTGAATTGCAATTTTAGCCTATGGGGACCTCCTGGAACCTTTACAGTGATTTTCCATTGAAAATGACTTTTGAATAAAATTCGATGGTTGAATTTCGACTTTTTTTAACTTCAAAATTCGACCCTAAGTGCTAGGGAAGTCACATAGTAAAATGTCCTGTTGAAATATCTAATTTTAACAAACCATTTCAAGTAAATATTAAATGGTTTTACATGAATACATTTCTACCTAAGTACAATTCTCGATATGCAAATGTTGTGAAATTGCTGCTTGTTCAACCAGGGGTTGGGTTTAGAATAAAAAATGTCTAGCCTTTTAAATTGTGAACAGGGAACACAATGAAAGATTTAATGATTTTATCAAGAAGTTTACATCTAAACCCTTGGTGCTCAAAGAGAGAAAATGCTTTTTTGACTTTTGGGAAAACGGAATTGTTTTTCATCATTTCTGATTCATTGCAGCAATGCAAGATTAAATTTTGTGAAATTGGTAAGGCATTACATATATATATATATATATATATATAAAGACATGCAGATCACAGTGAAATTGGAAGAATTGAAGTATTAAAAATGTATTGAAGCGTTTTGCCATTTTACTCAAAAATCAATCTCAGACAATCAGACAATCCTTCATATGGTTGGCTAGCTGTAGAATACAATTTACTGAATTTCAACACTGCTAGTAGTAAGAAGAGAATGTTTCCAATCTACACTTCAGAAAACAAATACATTTGATGTGATGTCATTTTTAGGTTCCTCACCAGTAGTGTCTCAACATTTTCTGTTATGCCCATTTTATATTAACTTTGATCAAAATAAGTCATTAATAAATACAGTAACTAATGCAATTCCATTCTAAGCCCTGGATATGTGACATTCTCTAGATATGACTTACATGTTCAGAAATCCCATTATGTAATTATGGGAGGATGAAAAACTTCCTTTGAGCAAAGTGAAAGAATGTGTCACAAATAGTTTATTACGCATCAATATTTTTGTTGTTTGTTTGAAGCTATTAATATAATGTGATATAGTAACTTTTTTATTGTTTATATTTATGCCTTAGCAAGACCTATGAAGCTTTAGAAAATTGGAATTCCAACATCAATGCAAATCAGTGAAATGAATGACTACTACCTTGGTATTTTATGAATAGGCTCTAAAATTATTTTCTCCCACTTCTTTGTTACATAGTGATAATAACTTAAAACATGTCTTCATCAGATTTGAATATAAAATGTTGCTATTCTAATCCTACTAATTAATAAGTTTAGAATGTGTAGCCTTGTGGTGTATTTAGTATAACCAGGGCCAAATGCTATACAAGTGTAATAAAATAGATATTAAACAGCTAATTTTGAGGTTGACTTACTATAAAGCTAGTTTTAGTCACAACTTAGAGCTTTTAGCCTTGTGTATTAAAGTAGTTTTCATAATTATTGTGAATATTGTATGAGCAGTTGCTTAAACAGATTTAGATTATCAATTTATTGTTCTGTTTATTCGTCATGTTTTGTTCTACAATAAAGTGGATTTGGCATTAAGCTTCACAATGGTTAAAATGTATATTACCAAGGGTAGACTGCTAAGTTCATTGTATGACTATCTTATTAAACTAATGTGCTACTAATAAAGTGTGACTGTCACTGTGCACTGAATATTATTTATATGTTGTCATACTGTTTTGCCATGAGACCTATATTATACCATGTTAGCAATACCTGTTTATACTTGTACTGTTTGTATTGTTCGTAAAGACATATAAAAATATGTTGACAACTTCTAAAGGTGGCTTTAACATTGATCTATCTCATAGCTAATACTGTTTTCTTGATCTCAAACATAACTTACCTACTAGTACATTATGCAAATTATTAAAACTGAAGATTTTCATTCATAGATTTTATTTTGTAACATTTCCAGGTATATTCTAGTAATGGTGAAGTCTTTTTAGTGATCACTAAATATGTTTAAGCCCTGGAAAAGAAAATATTTTAAAGTCTACACCCAAAATAAAATACTGTTAATATTCACTTTGATTCATAGCTCTCTGAATTGCTCCAAGAAGTATGCAACTGGGACCTGTATGTGCATACATTTTGATTCAAAATCACAAATTACATTTACCACAATTTACCTTCATAAATGAAAATTATTGCATGTGAGCCTAATTTTGGAAGCTGCTTTCAGGAATCCATATTTGAAAATTGAGTAGGCTCGAGCTTCAGCAGATCTATTAACAGTGCTCTTTTGGAATATAACTCACTGTGAGTGGAGTGGCAGAATCTTGGAAGATGTCCCACTTTATGGCTCATTAGCTGCACATAAGAGTTCCACAGCTGCCTCAACTTCACATGAGCTGGAATAAAAAAGGACGTGTAAAATGCTTCTGTGGTTACACATTCTGTTTTTTTAAGTTACTCACAGCCTGTGAGCTTTCTTAATTTCTGAAAAAAAAAGATATTGTTCACCAGAAGCATATTAGCATTGCCCTAAGTACCAATGGCCTCATTTATAGGTTCCAAACATTTCACTTTTTCTGAACTTTTATATTCATATTTGAAGTTGAAAGCTATAACATTGCAATATTGAAAGCAACTTAATTTTATACGTATACTGATAATTTATTAAGTTAACATTTCTCTCACCCTATAAACAGAATTCCTTTTACAGTTATACTTTGCAGTTTGAAGAAGCTACACTTAACCTCAAATGAATGATGAGTTTTAAAAAATATAGTATATAATATAGTATATCTAGCAATAGTTGCTTGCTCACACATAATCAATGATACTGGGTAACAGAGAGGGTAAGTGTCAGGAGAAAGAGACGTGTATGTGTCCATACAGGATATTTGGAGTCCAAGATAGTTTCAAATTGTCAATGAGATATGCATTATGGAAGAAACAACTATATAGCATCTGGCTTCCATGGGGAGACTGTATAGCAAATATTACTTTAGAAATGGAACACATAGTTATATAGCTATCATTTCTTACTCTTAAATCCTCTAATAACTTGTTCAATATAACATACATTAAACTTACCTTTTGTATCTTCTTTGTACCTAAAAAAAAGAGAATAAGAGTAATAAAACTTAATTAACGTATTGTAAAGAAGATACAATGGGCTTGATTCAATTCACTAAATGTGTGATAAAGAAAGGAGAGGATGTGTTGACCTATGATAAATAATGTTTTATTACACCCAATTCAATTCATTGTGATATGGAATTTAGTGAATGTGAGAAAATTCAATTCAGTGGTACTGTGTTATCGCGGTTTCCACTAATGGCTCCCGTGCTGTGTGGAAACTGTTGTTATCACTGTTTTTTCCTGTGGAAAATAACTTACATAACTAATGATAAGTGTGATTAGTTTCTTTAGAGCTAAACCTGTGGCCTCATTGCCTATAGTCATTATCCACTAATTTGCTCTTATTGGACACCTTTTGAAAGATGAATCATTCATCCCATTGCTAACAGGCCTGGTATGAGTGTTGAGTAGTAACACATCTTACAAACATCATATAGACCAGGGGCCAACAACCTTTTTTGCTCATGAGCCACATTTAAATTTAAAAAAGAGTTGAAGAGCAACACAAGCATGAAAACGTCCATGGGGATGTCAAATAAGAGCTATGATTGGCTTTTTGGTAGCCCCTATATGGACTGGCAGCCTACAGGAGAGAATGCTTGGCAGCACATCTGCCTCTAAAACTTGCCTCTAAGCCATTAATTAAAAAATAAGCACCTGCTTTGAGGCCACTGGGAGCGACATCCAAGGGGTTGGAGAGCAACATGTTGCTCGCTGGTTGGGGATCACTGATATAGACAAAGGGAATACACACTAAGGATGGATTTTGACTAAGAATGACTTCTAAAAGTTAATGTTAATTAACAATTGTTGCCAGTCTTTAAACATTAGTATTCAATAAGAATTCTAAGATGTTTGATATGACTAAACTATACTAATATGTTTAATATTATATGCAAAGTTGAAACAATACTTATCTACAAGCCTCTAGCCATTTAATTGACCAGATTCAAAAAGCATTCATTAAACGCAAATTTGCTTCACAAATGATTTGTGTGTTGATTGAAAGAAATTGCTTACTGTTGCATAAATTTTGCTACTAATCATGAGGGGGTACTATCTATTGCACCCATGACATTAGGCAGACCTCCTTGGACATAAAAGTCTCTTTTCACTTTCAGCCACTCCTGTCTGTTATTGGGAACACTGATAAATAAATTAGGTCTTTTTTAAGAGCTTGTAGAACATGAATCAGTAACCTAGAGTAAGTGAATTGAGACATGCAAATGACAACACATTCTGATGACTGGAAGCTGCCAGAAAAAGACAGGTTGCCAATAACTTGGTGAAGCCCAGAACTGCACAATTTTTAGGTGCTAGAGGATCAATATAATTTTTGATAAGCTCATACAGATTTATGAGATACTGGCTAATAAGTTAGATATTGATCAATGACTTCAGCCTCCCCAAAGTCAGCCAGCAAGACCCTGAATCAATATAACCTTGGGGGACGTTTTGGACGTTCAACTGAATCAATTTACTTTTTAAAAACGAAGCACACCAGGGCTGCTACTGGAGCCCTCCCCCTTGTTGCACGTACCTTTAACTTCTTTCCAGGTGAAGTGCATAGAGTTTGCTGAAGAGGCGGGGTTTTTCCCCAGTGTCCCGCTGACCCAGTTTGACCCTTCCTGGCGACTGTATATGGGTAAACAATAAAGTTAGAGAACAGTTGGGGTTGTGAAAATGAAATGTTCAAAGAAGGTTGTTTATTACTTTTCATTTTCAAATATTATTTTTTAAAAATACTTCTTTGCGTTCTATGCTATAATAAAAAAAATTTTTTGTCAATATAAGATGTTTTTAGTAGCAAAGTAGATCTTGCCCAAAACATTTAAACTTTCAGGATACTATATTCCAGAATTTGACTATGTATTGGTAAAAAATGTAATTTTTCTTTGAGTGCAGTGTTCTAGCCAGTTAGGACTTTCTGTGCCTGCAGCACAATCATTCCCTGTGTAACAAGACATAAAATATTCCCTTTGCCGTTGGAAGAAAAATACGTAGAAGCTCTGAAAAGAAGGATACTTACAGATCACACAAATACAATGTAGAAAGCTTCCACATTACTAGAGTGCAGAATAGGCTACAAAAATATTGTGTTCATTTGCAATGACGCATTAAAATATGATATATTTGTAGGTTTCTGTTGTCTGTATTATTATTTTCATGTAAAAATAACAGTAAACCCTCTCCCATAAGCAAAGTTTTTGGTCAGTTCTGCCTTATTAAAAGACAGTTTACCTTCAGGTGAAAAAAATCAATTTTATAGATACATATGTGTTAAGTTTTACAAATTATTTTGTAAATATACTGCCAATAACAGGAAAGGTAACTTATGAATGAAGTGTAGTGTGTGTGCAAGAAGCAACCTTTGGATGCAAATCACCATGGTTTTTACCCACCTAACTGTCTTGAAGCATTTTTCCTCAGAATTCTAGCATTCACCCCAAATGCATATCAAAATGAACACAATAATGATTGTGATTCAAATCAGGCTCAAGTCAGGGGTAACATTTTCAGTACAGGAACAGTGTCACTTCCAGCAGATGGCATTAGGAAGCTTACTGCGCCCATTGACAGAATAGACTTTGGGAAAACGTATGCACAGTGAAGCAGAAAAGGTTGGTTGGATCCAATGAGTCACACCTAGGGGTTTATTGTGATGGCTTCACCTGGTACCCTAGTGGGGGTTCGATGGGGACGTCCGTCGCACCCATGGTGGGGTCGTCTGATACATCTGTCTACTTCAGGCAACCGGATCGTAATGGCATGCATGCATGTTCCTTCCAAGTTTGAAACTGCACACACGGCGTCATTGCGCACACACACAAAATTCTAATATTTAAATGGCTTTTGTTTGAAAATTTCTTTCCCGACATAAGGTCTATTTACTTAAGTGTGTGTTTCTCAAATATTCCTGATCTGCTATTGACGTTGCCTTTCCCCAACTCTGTCTTGATCGCTGCCTTTCCAGACCCTTGCGAGTTTTGACTACTCCTTCAGATCCTGCCTTGTACTGTTGAACAATTCTGATTTTTCACTCAGTTTTTTTCTGATCTGATTAAATTGTCATTTTTTATAATAAATATGGTCCAATTATGGATCCTAGTTTGTTTTTTTTTTATAGATAAAATTTGTATTGTTTTCACAACATAACAAACCAAAACATGCCATATCGATTTTACATTATTAAATATCATTTCCATGACAAGAGTTAAGACAAGTATTTTACCTTGCATTTATGTTACATTCTAGTACTTTGATATCTCATATCTCTAGATCACAAGTAATTAAACATTCAGACAGAATAGGTTGGAGTTTTTTTAATTAAAATAATCAGAAAACTTTGGATTTTGAGAAATAAGGTCCTTAGTGCAACAATATGGAAGTGAAGGCGGATGCGTGGATGTGAGAAATTTTAATGAATGGTATCAGCATGAGCTACATACAGCATTTGCAGCTGTGTTTCTAAAAGTAAACCCTGTAGATATAAATGCAGGGGCTGCATGACAAAGGATTAAAATGACCAGTAGCCATACTTACACTGGTTTATGTTTACTAAATGGCAGAATCAGACTAAAGATACCTTATTTCATATGATATTAGTCTATTATCAAGACCAAACATTAACCCTGAAATTTTTAGAGGGAAAAAACTCTATGAAGATAAAAATTTGAATATGAAAATACTCCAGCTAAAAACCTGTCAAAATTATTCAGCTGGTTTTCATTTCATAATCCAATAAATTCGCATTTTCGAAGCAACATTTCAATAATGGTGAATTTTTGGAGTGACAATTAGAACAATCCACAAGATTCCAATTGGTGTTCGATTTTGATGTGACTTTTTGTTGCATCAAATTTGTGGAGAGTTTTTGTTGGTAAATTAAGGAAATTTGGGTTTTGGAGTCAAATTTATTTTAATAAAGTGATAAAAAGTCATGTTTCAGTAAATAACCCCCATACGGTATCACAAAAGTAAAAATGCAGGGCCTTGTGCTTTCAGTTAAGTTGCTTGAATTCCTTTATGGCTGGTTCCAGTACACTTACAAATCAATATACCGTACATCATCGTAAAGTGCATCTAAATGCAGATGCATGTGGCTATGAAAGATGTGTCACAGGATTCACAGCTGTTGTATCTCCTTGAATGACTGACAATGGTGTATTAATGGGATACATTTGCAGCAGGTGTGCATATGGCAATGCTTTTTATGAAGACATATTGGTCTTTTTGTCCCTAATAAGTATTTAACTGATCCTGCGCAACTGCTTTGAACTCTTTTTCTAATACACATTCACACTGTTTGTCAGGCTGATAAGCCAGCTCAGGAAGAAAAGCTTTGAAGAATAAGAAAAAGAGCAAAGGTTGCAACACACGAAGGAATGAGAAATGAATCATAGCACAACCTCTTTTTAAACCAATGGAAAGACACTGCTAGAAGGTACACACTGTGACTTGTGATTTCAATTACAGGTATTACATTTGTATGTGTTCATTTGATCAAGAGATACAACATGGGTCTTTTTTAAACACCAAGGTGCTGAGGTCCAGAAAGCACAGGTGTTCTGAAATGAATTTGTTCGAAGGTTGGTGATGGATGGCATGCAATAGTCACCTATTCCTTATGGAGGCCCGGATTAGTGGCAAGGCCACAAAGGACCGGGCCTAGGGCGGCAGAAATTCAGGGGCAGCATGCCGTCCAGCCGCATTAAAGTTAATTGTGCATGTACATTTACGTGTATTCAAGATATGTGCATAAACGCGCAAGCACAAGGGGATGGGGAGGGAGATGCAGATGGGGAGGGTAAGGGAAAGGAAGGGGAGAGAGATGCGGAGGAGAAGCAGAATGGGAGGGAGACATGGATGAGAAAAGGGAGGGGAGAGTGAGAGACACGGACGGGGAAGTGGAAGGGGAAATGGACGAGGAACGGAAGGGGAGAGAGACGCAGATGCTGAGGGGAAGCGGAAGTGGAAGGTGACATGGATCAGGAAAGGAAGGTGAACACGGACACAGAGGAGGAGAGGGGCGATTAGCAGGAACAGCCTAGGGACGGCCCGTTTGTAAATCTGGGTCTGTCCTTATGTATGTTTCCCCATTTTTGTGCTTGTTTCTTTGTAATTTTGCCTTTTTTTTTATTCATCATGGTTGCTAAAGAATTCATAAAGAATTATTTGGTCAATTAGTTTACAAACCTGACATGTACACTTTCTATCAAAGAGGCACATTTTTACTAAAGCATTTTTTGGTGAAAATTCTCCAAAAGTTCAATTTGCCAAAATGATAATTTGCAGCAAATTCATCAATTTACTAAAAGCTTAGTAATGTAATTTGCTATTGAAATACCTTAGCGCTAGAGAACTTTCCCTCCGTTATGCCACGTGACTTTTCACAGGTAAATTTTCGTCTGGAAACAACTTGGTAATTTAACAAAGTGTGAAAATTGCCCTTTTCACCAAAGTGTACTGTGCCATGTTCAGATTGGGGAACTTCTATTATAAAGATAGAGCAGCCACTTCTAAATAGCAATCAACATCACCCTTTCCATGGCAAAAATTCTCTAGAGATAATTTTCCATTGATTTGAATCTAATCATCCTGTGTGTGGTCACACACAGCGGAGCTGAAGCTGAGGTCAGTATTTGGGCTCTGAGCAGATCTGCTTCTCTCAGCCTGCAAAAATACACAGGGTGATAACAGCCAGAGCCAACAGCTTGTGTGCCTATAGCCTAAACATCCCATAAAAGTAAACAGAGAAGGGTGAAACCCCCCTCAGAAAACTTTGGAAAACTAGTTCACCTTTTGATATACAGTATATGCCCCCTTGACTAGCCGTAGAAGGGGTATGAGAACAAAAATGACTGGTGAAAAAAAAGGTTCTTCTTTTCTTTACCTAAAATCTATGCTTTAAATGTATATTGATTACTGTAATGAAAGTGTCAATAATCAGTAAACATACAGTTAACAACAACAATTTACATTACATACTGACGTTGCATACTCCACATAACAGCCTTCTAAATCTGTTTTAGGGGAATTTCAACTTTCCTTCCCTTGGCAGTTTTGGGACAGACTGTCTACTCCTATCATGAGTCAGAAACTATGACCTATAGTGATCAGAAATGTAAACCTTCTAAACAAATACATTTAAAATGGTGCTCTTCTAAGCACTTTGTAATACAGATTATATTTTTCTATAGTTTTTAAATGGTAAGAATCCCATTTTGCATAATTAAAAAAAAAATGTAGGAATTAACTTGAACAAAACCCCATGGTCAAGATGTTATGCATCAAGGAGGTGGTCCACACAAATCTGACTAGGCTACATTTCTGAAAGATTGCAGGATCGGTCATTCACTATCTTTGAATAACCATGCATTACAATAATATACTAGAATGACCAAAGTGAGACTGGTTGAGGGAAGGCATAGCTTTTCAGGTAGCCTTTGTTATGCTGCATTTAGAAACTAGGATAGCACAGAAGTATATCAGGGGGACCATTTTAGGTATGAAGTAATTTAAAGTCAGTTTGCAGTGAGAAATCATGCAGATCAAATTGGAACTGTTTGCCAATCCCACTGAATATGTTCTTACATATGCAACTATATTTAATTCCTACAATATCGCAATACATTTTGCAAGTAGATTCATATATTTTAATGTAATTCAAGCATAAAATACCTCTCATGTTTGATTTAAAAAAATCTAGAAAAAAATGTTTCTTATGTTTTATTAGTTTAATGGTGATCTACAGTAGGGTTGCCACCTGTCAGGTTTAGACCCGGACAGCAAGTAATTTGAAGGACTGCCCAGGTCAAAACTTCCTGCCCAGATTTCCAAATTTGGAAAACCGGGCAAGATTCCCCATGATTGACACAGCAATCAGCCAATTGCTAATTGCCTGATCATAGCCCAGCCCCTGACATCATGGCCTGCCCCTGCCGCATCACTACCCGCCCCTGCCTGGTCTCCACAGGGAGAAAAGGTGGCAACCCTAACCTACAGGTAGCTTAACACACTGTAGCCAGTGTGTGTGTGAATCTGTCGATTTTACAATATAGGACCAAGGCAACGATGCAGAACGTGCTCCTTGTATAAAATAAGAATATGCTAATTCAGATTATTCAACTTGCATCATTCTGAATGCTAATGAATTAGCCAGCAGCTGACATTAGTATTCCAACAGCAGCTTCTGCGTGGGACACTTTGGTATGGTTCTTATTTCCTGATGCTCTGACCTAAGCCTTAAAATGCATTCATGTATTTTTATTGTGTTATTCTGAATGCTGTCCTATTCTTGGGAATATACACTGACTGGTTGTAATTTAGTAAACGATTGTTTTGTAAAATTCAACATAAATTTGGAGTCAACTGTCCCTTTTCAAAAAACTGTATCTATCTTTTTTACTGGACAATTGTACTTAGTAAACCACATATCCCACTTCAGAGATAATTCTAGTATTTAAGCAAGCAGTTATTCTCATGTAGTAGATTTTGTAATAAACCTGGGAGCAATGCCATCCAGTTTCATGAGGAAAATGGGTGGGACCCATTTGTTAAAGGAGAAGGAAAGTCTAGACGCACTTGGGGTGCCAAATGTTTGGCTCTCCCAAGTGATTGTATCGACTTACCTGAAACCCCGGGCCGGTGCTCCTATCAGCAGAAAACTGCACCAGCTTGGGGTTTTATCAGTGAGCACCACGGAGTGATAGGCTTCCGTCTTCTTCTATCTTCACATTTCGCCGGGCTAATACATGCACAGATGAACAAAAAAGCCAACTTTATATTTAAAGATCGGCTTTTTGTTCTAATGCGCATGCACAGCCGCCTGAAGGCAGTGGAAAAAGGAACTCGATTGCTCCGTGTTGCCAATGCACTTTTCTGCTGATAGGAGCACAGGCCTAACATTTGGCACCCCCAAGTGCGTCTAGACGTTCCTTCTCTTTAAATGCATTTTTAGAGACTCTTAGGGTTAGGTATGCTTTACTCAGGTAGTTTTCCTTGTATTCAGACATCTAAGTGGCCCTCTGATTCACCCAGGCAGCTATGTCCCTTTTCCTGGGTCCATTGTAGTTCAAGGTTTTGCCCAGTATGTGGTGTTTAAAAGCTTCCTGGATCCCACCTTGCGGGGAGGTGGGTACAGGAGTGGGTCTGAGTGGTGACCGACCCTGGCTAGGGAAAGTTTATTTAGCAGGAGAAGTTTGTGAAATAGTCTCTCTAGAAGCAAATGTTAGAAGCAGGTATTTAGTGGGAAGCTTTCTGGTTCCAACAAGGAGAGAAGTTGGTGTTAGCACCCTTGTGGTGATCAAGCTGCCAGACAGGGGTAAGAGTGGGTGAACTGAGGAGCAGGGGAAGTGCCAAGGAGCAAAATACCCCATGGGATCCCTAGTGCTGGGAAAAATCACCAAGACAGGCTGCACTACCCCCTGAGAGGGATCTACTTGCAATATCTTAAGGTGTGAAGGTTTTTCACTGATTGCTGTGAATGTACTGTAAGATCTACTGTATATTGTCTGATTGCTGTGAAGTCACACTGCCTGCCTGTTCAATAAAGAAATGTATCTGTTTTAAGCAACCCCTGGACTGTTACTTTCAGCCTGCTTGCCCTGTGCATCAGGAGACACCTAGAATCCACCTGAGGGTAAGGTGCTTAAAGGGGCCACTACACACTGCTGGGAGTTACCTCCCCTTTCACTGCCAGCCAATTTGGCTGCCTGGGTACTTTAATTGCCATTTTTGAACATTTTGCTCCTTTCCTGTGAGGGTCTTTTAATTTACCCAGATAAACAATATATTGTTTTTTTTCTGGACAAGCTCAGCTTTCAAAATATGCTAGAATTTTGGAGCAATCCTGAGTGTCTAAAAAATTGTTTCCCATAGTACAAACACATATATCAGAAACATATTTTTGGTGAATCAAAAATGGGTAATTATATCTACTGTATGTATTTAAAACTACCAAGTTGCAATTCTTTCCTAAAGTCATAATTTTTTATATAAATTTGTGAATTTTTGGAAAAATTACCTCAAAGAACCAGTCTACTAATCATATGTCTTAGATATACACTACATGCCCTACATATCATTAGCTACACTCTAAAATGAATGCCAGGAGTCCACTGAACCATTTGATGCCTAATGTATTGGTTTACCTAAATATGCGTCATATAGGGGCCCCAAAATGAAGTCACCCAATACGAGCTATCGGTTCTGTAATTCCAGATACTGCAAAATCAACACATTAATATCATTTTATGAGGGACAATGCTACCAAAAAGTACATTCGCCCCAGAAAACTAAATATTTTTGGTAAGTATACATTCCCCCAAATCCAAATTGGGTATCCATGTCTTTCTACTCCAAAGTACCAAGTCACCAAAGCTTGCTAGCAAATTTGGTTATTGTGATGACATTTCTGAAAATCACTGTATGTGGCATATAGGGGTCCCAAAATGAAGGCACCCCATTCGAGCTATCACTTCTGTAATTCCAGATACTGCAGTAAAACTAGGTGCTACATTTATTCCCCAGGTTGGTGCTTTTTTTTTTTTTTTAGAAAAAAAGAGTGCAGTAAATGTACAAATGGATTTCTGCTTTCATTTGTCTTTTTTTTTTTTAATTTGCTTTAAGCAAATCATCTCTTTACTATCTACAAAGAAGTCTAAAAAAAGGCATGAATGTTGTCATAAATCTGAACAGCTAACAATAAAAAAGATTTGTCAAAAGGTCTCATTTAGCCTGTCTGGGATCTCATTGTGGATTGCAGATCTCAAAAAACAACCCCCTTAAGTGAAGCAGGAGTGCCATGGAATGTTCTGCTTTGATTGAGAGTTTGGTCCAGATATCGTGGTAAGACAAGGTTCAGCCAAAGTGTAGTTGAGGATAGGCAAAGGGTCTTGTACAGGCAGTGAAGATTCGTAGTCAGTATCAGGCAAAAGTCAAAACCAGAGTTCAAGAAGGCTCGATAAGGAGCACTGCACAAAGTAATACAAACAGAAAGCAACTTTTACATCAGCGTACTCCTGGATATGTACTTTGCCAGAATATGTGAAGCAGAGGGGTCCTGAAGCAGGCATGCCTGGAGGTAAGAGCAAGTGCTGGCTTCCTGGACTCAGTGACAAGTGTAAAAATGTTGCCGAGTAAATACATAGGCTGCATAATATAAAATATGTTTTCAATATAGTTAGTTGAATTCAAGATACACTCTGTGGTGTTTATACAAATGGCCTGCAGGTGGCACTGTGCATACATATGACTTTCTGTACAACTTGAAAGTGAAAGTAAGACTTACTGCTGTTATGTAATGGCTGCATGAACCTGCTAATAAAGCACTGTTATACTCTCCTGATCCTCGGCTACCAAACACAACACACTCTATGAGCAAATTCACTAAAGAGTGCAAATTCACTCAGACAACGCTAATTCACTAAAGTGCAAAGTTGCGTCCAGGACGCTGAATGCTGGATAATTTTCTCTAATGTTACTTTGGAAGAGCGAGCGAAACTGCTCTAGTGTTCAATTCTGCCTAGCACAACTTTACTAGAGTTCTTGCATGCAGGCTAATTTGCATATGGTGGGCAATTTAAAGTGGAATGGAGCTATTTACGTTACATGGTCCATTCGCCAGAGCAAAAATTTGCCTGGTGTTAGAGTGCAAAGCAACGCTAGCGTACATCTCCTTCACGAGCAAAGGGGCGCCTACGGTTGTTAGTAAATCCGAAATGTAACGAAATGACATCAGGTTGGTGAATTTCCGCTAGCATTAGTCACTTTGCCCTTTAGTGAATCTGCCCCTATGTTCAGTATAACAGGTCTGGAAAAAGATTCAGATAACAGATATCAGATCCTATACCAGAAATGTTAAAAACAAATGCAGTGTTCTTGGCCTACATAACTGGCCATTTTCTATGCTTCAAATTCTAATATTTCCAATAAAATATGTTTAGCAACTGTCATAGCTGTCATTGCACAAAAAGTAATTTCTTCACAGCTGTCCAGGTTTTCAAGGGTCAGCTGGAGGCACAAAAACAAGCTGCTTCAATCATAGAAAAATAATGTTGGTAAGTGACATAAATCAAACAGTTGTCTAATGCAGGAATATCATCTCCACACTGTTTATAAAAAAGGAATAAATATGAATGAAAATAACTTGCATAAAAGAACCTGAAATAAGTATTTTATTACCAGGATAAAACATGCAAGGATGTTCCAACTTGTTTTCCCTCTGTTATAGATAATTTGAAAATGCAAGTTACAAAATTAGTATTCAGTTGTTTCTCTGAACTCATCATGATGCTATCCATAGTTAACCCATCTATTGTCTAGCAATGCACTGTTACAAGGGAGGACCATGTTGTTCTCTTAACAAAATGTATTGCCACTACTGTACTGGTGACTTGGTTCTTTGTACAGGTAATTAGTACAAACTGCTTAACCCACTTAACTGGAGTTTTTGTAGACATCCAAAAAAATGGGCCCCAAATCTTAGGGGCAAGAATCGCACAATGCAAAAAACAAGGAATAGGTCAACTATTTATTGCCTTAAGCTTTAGAAATAAGCTCTGAATTATATATTTTACTGGAGGTTTTTAAAATTACCTTCCATTGTTCTGGCTGACTATAAATCAAGCAGCACAGTTTTCAAGATAAGTGATCATTGATTTTAGTATTCTAAACAGCTTACAACTATAACCACATTTAATGCATTTGAACTCATTTGGTATAATCCCTGGTTCAAGTTCAGCTTGATTAACTTACTTTATCCATTGTACAGACTCAACAAACTCAGTTCTTCAGAATCAGCATTAGCGTGCAAGCAGGAAGAAACTGCTTAACAGGCTCAACTAAAAAATCAGACTTCACAAGAAAGAAAATGCTTTTGTCCTCATTTATTTTGTTTGCAATAAGGAAAAACCTCTTCCTAAAAGCTTGTGCCTAAAATGTTAGCTAAAATATATTCTTCTTATTTTCATAAACCTGTTTACAACAAGAATATCAGTCTATGAATAGACATTTCAATGCACAATAATAAACCCTGTAATAATAAATACATTTTCAAGGCTCCATCACTTAATGGTAAATGTGGTACAATCATTATTTGGTTATACCTTAGTTAAATGGTTCTGCCCCTAGAGAAAAAAAAAACAAAACAGGTATTGTGTGCCTTATCTGGAAACCCATCTAGGAAGCTCCAAATTGTGGAAAGGCCATCTCCCATAGAGTCCACATTAAGCAAATAATTCTAATCATTATTTCCCCTTTTCTGTGTAATAATAAAACAGTACCTTATCCTTGATGGAAACTAAGTTGCATGAATAGATATTGGTGTCAAAATTGAGTTTATTTAATGCTTAAATATTTTTTAGCAGAACTATGGTATGGATATCCAAATTACAGAAAGAGCCCATATCTGGAAAACACCAGGTCCCAAGCATTGCATATAATAGAGCCAAATAGCTATACCCACATGTACTGTAGATCAACATTTCAGTAAAACCACATGACGCAAACTGCAAGCATTTGCTAGTGGGAGGAAGTCAGGTTTGCAAGCAATTGGTTCAGGTGCGAGTAGTGGGGAGGGGACAGAGAATCCTTAAATCTGGCCCTGCACATTATTTAACATAAATCTAATAATAATAATAACCACTGTGCATTAGGGAGATAAATGTATGCTAAATCACAGGCAAAGAAATTATGTTTTTTTACAGTGAAGCCAATGATTCCTCCTTTTCGTGTGCCAACTACAGTACATAGCCAGAATAAAAGTAAAAAGCATTAGAGGCAGCAAAGATCTCAGGATTTATGATATTCTGTTAAGATGTTACAGAGAAACAAAAAGGGTAGCAAGGGATGATATATAAGGACAGTAACAAAAAAAAGATTTTTTTCAGGAAATGCCACTCTTTCCCTATATTTAGGACTAAAATCAGGGGTTCTCTTTCTCAGTCTGCAGAAACTGACAATTTTAGTTACAAAATTCAAAGATGTTGAATAAGATTATCTTGTCACTCCTATTTATGCAAACAGGAGTTAAAAAAACATCACATTAATAGAAGCAGACAGGAAGATCAATGAAAACAGAACAGCACGCAGGGATGCTGACACTAAAACATATTCAGAATATGAATGTACATCAAAAGTTACCTATACGTAGCTCTTGTTGATCCTGATCCTTTAACTGATAAAGCTGCTTTTGTAAGTAATTGTTACTTGAAGTTCCTAAACCTGACTGTTTTGTCAACTTGACTGTCAGTTAGAGTTTCTAATACTAACTGACTGACTGCTGAAGCTCAAATATGGCAGCACCCTCAAAGAGGAACATGGGGAATCAGATGGGTAATGTAAATGCATCTGTAAATACTTTTTTTTCTGGTGTCAGTATCTCTTTAATGCAGGAAGTAACAGCATCAGTTGTAGGGATTTTACTGATCAATAATGGTTTTTCCATATTAAACAGAACTATTGAATGTGTTTGGAGCTTTTTAAATTCATGTGTTCTCAAAAGGTAACTATAACTGTTTAATTTGAGTCTAAAACTGTAAAAAAAAATTTTAATATAAGGATTAAATGTTATTTTCATGGTAAGTCTCCAATGATTCTGGCATTATCATAATCTATAATTATTTTAAATGATATGAATGATGACCCAAACAGCTTCTACCATGCATGAAAAAATCTGAAACTGGAAAAGAATTTGTTTATATAAGTTACAGTACGTGTAAATGAGACAGACACTGTAAGAAGCATCTTGGCATAGCAGATGCACCTAATATTAACTTCAGTTTCTTGATTGACTTCTAAATTCTAAGTAGAGAGGGTGAGAGAAAAGCATTTGCCTTTTATCTAAGATCAGAGAGCAACTGAGCATTTTCAGATAAAGGATTACATGCATTTTCATAATTTCTCCATTAGCTTACAGGACCAAAAAAGTATGACAAGTGACTAACACTTTCTACTGAAATAAAAATGTCAGTGGAAAATGTCAAGCATTTTATTTGCAAATTACATTTGCTGCAACCCACTGCTTATTAAATGTATCTGCTTTAACTTTCCCTCATATAATTAGGTCTTTACAAAAATATATCTAAACTGGGAAATGGGTTGATCCCATAAGCCTATAAATGCAAGTTGAAGCATCATAGGGGCCTCCCACATGCAGCACTGCCATATGTAGGGAGCATTCTTACTGGTTTTAAGCTGTAGTGGTATTTAGCTAAACTTAACACAAACCACCCCATAGCATGTTGTAGAAGGCCTTATTGTATGGCTTCATCTGCAAGCAGCTTAGAAAAAGTGAATTTCAGTAACTTTGTTTTTTCTCCCATTCTTGAAATCTATTGAATATGTCAGTGCAAAAGCTTTGGGGAGACAGAACCACAACTCTCACCCCTTTCCACATCCTAAGATGAAACCTATTTTCTACTAATTTCAGTGGATCCCCTTGTGTCTACTGGAGGGATATACTGGTAAATAAAACATCACAAATTATTATGTGGTCCCATTTTATATTTAAACATAGTTATCATGTCTCCCTTAAAGAGGTATTTTACCTTCAAATTAACAGATACCTGAAATTAGAACTCACCACAAATAATAGAATATAGAATGAAAGAATGGCAAATTTGTAGCAATTTAGCAACATTTCCTATAGTTTATTTAAATTATTCTCAATGTGCCACTTTCCAGCTTTTCAATGTGTGTCACTTATTTCGGCAGCCAAAAATCTTTTTGCTCTCTGTGGCTACAATTTTATTTATTATTGTTACAGTGCTATTTACATTTCAGTCTCTCCTTTAAACCCCAACCTTGTTGCTAGGGTCATCTAGACCCTAGCAACTGGATAGCTCCTGAAATTCTAAACTGCAGAGCTATCCAACAAATAGATAAATAATTTGAAATTAAAAATTAAGACCTATTGTAAATATCTTAGAATATCACTTACCACATCATATTAAAATTGAATTCAAAGGTGATCAGCCTCTCTCTAAGGTTCTCTTCTTCAGTGTAAACAATCCCAACCTGGTCAGCTTTCCCTAATAATGTCCATTCCCTTTGTTAAGATTGCCATTCATTTGAGAAATTTTCTCTATTCCATTAATATCCTTTTAAAGCACTGCGTACTCAAGAAAGGTCCTTACAGGTGCTTTATACCCATAAGGACAGCTCACAACCTTGCCTACTCTTGCGGGTATTGACTGACATTTCTTGCTACAGTTATTATCAGCAAGTACCATCAGGTTCTTCTCAACTACAGGTTACACACTGCCTTTAACAACCCCAGGTACATGGTTTTCCATCTATCAACACTGACTCTCATCTTAGCTGTTCAGATTGTTGGTTTGTCCAGATGTCCCCTATACATTTTCTACATTGTAAATATAAGGCATAGGTTAAAGACCTGGGACTTTCTGAGCAATAGTGAAAATGAACCCTTTGGATCCCCTGCAGAAAATTTAACTGGAAGCATATACTGTATGACTATATACTCCATAATACGGACATTGTCAAAAACAGGGATATTCAGAGGCACATTATGCTGTCAGCTTTGCTTTACTATTTCAAGAAATACTCATTTTTCTAGCAATATTTATTGCATAGATATTTATATTCAGATCACTGTCTAGCATCTCAAGACTAAAAGAGGTTCTGTTTGAATGTTTCATTACAATACCAATAAACAACTGTTTGTTTACTCATGCAGTGTCTATTTAATTTATGAAGTTATGAAGCACACTTTACTGCTTACCATCCCCCCATACAGATAAATAAAAAAGTACATTTATTTCTAAGAAGAGGCATATCAAATATATGCAAGGAAGACAGGAACAGTTTGCCCTTAGCTAACAAGATAAAGTACCATAAATGTGAATGTCAAGAATGCCTGTGGGGAGTGAGCCAGAAACAGGGAACAAAAGGGTCGTGACAGAGCTGGGAAGGAGGGAACCAACAGAGGGTGTTAGGGATTATGGGTGTTGTAGTTCTTGGGTTGCTGTGGGGATAGGTGGAGACATGAGGAGAAAAGAGGAAGGAAGTAAAGGGCGTGTTCTCTTTTACCTTAAACAACTTGCACTTGCTGTTCCCAGAACAACGGGGGAAAGCGGGGCTGGGGCAATTATTAGCGAAGTGTTGCAGAGGGAAGTGCTTCACTGGTGGAAAGCCAGTGATAGTGGATTCAGTTGTAGGGGTAACAGGGTTTAGGCCTGGATCAAAGTGAGGGAGTGACCTGGTTCAAGGGTGTGAGTTACAGAGGAAAGCTGCGCCTAGGAAGGACAGCAGGTGGGCCCCTCACTCTTGGGTACAATTGTTTGCAGCCTTCAGCAGCTATCAGATGTTATGAAATTGATTGTACATTACCAACATGGCTTATGTTGGTTGTTATTTACAGTATGTGGTTTAATAAATAAGCTTCAGTCTTTTTCACTCAAGATTTCACATGTGGTTGGTTTGTTATTATTAAAGAAGGGGGAGGAGAAGCATGGTATTATTGGAAGGGCCCATCAGATTGATACTGCCCTTATCAGGGGTGTTCTGAAAAGAAGGATGCCCAATATTCATGGAGTTGGATACTATGGGGCTCATTTACTAAATTTGTGTGAAGAATTAGAAATTCAATCAAATTAAAAAAAAAATCGAATTAGAATTTCGAATATGCAAATGAGGTAACCAGCTATCGAATTTTCAAAATTCGAATTTAATTGTATTCGATGTTCGAATATTCGATGGTCGAAGTACTTCCCCTTTAAAAAAAAATGTAATAGGCCAGTTCACCAACTTGGACCTACCGAATTGCTTTAAACCCCTATGGGAAGCTCTCATAGGTGTTTTAAAGCTTTTTTTGGTTGAATAAAAAAAATTTCAATCGAAGGGTTAAAATCGTTCGAATTGTTCGATTCGAACTATTTCGATCGATCAAATTTTTTGTATTCGAATTTGAACATTTTTGAAATTCAACCACTTCTCCTTTAAATTCAAAAATTGAATTTGAGGGTTTATTAACCCTTGAATTCGATTTTTAGTAAATCTGCCCCTATGTGTCATGTAGAGATTCCAAAATTTACCTTGTGACTGACTGAATATTTCACTTCCTTAAAGGGCCCCTATGGGCTAAAAAAAATCCCCAAACCAAAGGTGTGGGCTGATATAGCCCGCATTCCATTTGGGGTTCTATTAGTTAAAAAAATAAATTCCCCCGTGCCTGCGCTGGCTTGCTTGCGCCGGGAGGGAGCTCCCGGGGTGAGCCGCCATGACACCCCATGCACATGCGCAGCTGAATGAAAAGCTGCTGCAAGTTCAGGCATTCATTCTGCACATGTTCATGGGGTGTCATGGCGGCTTGCACCGGGAGCTCCCTACCGGCGCAAGCAAGCCAGCGCAGGCAGGGGGAATTCTTTTTTTTTTAACTAATAGAACCCCAAACCAGAATGCGGGCTCTATCAGCCCGCACCTTTGGTTTGGGGAATTTTTTTAGCCCGTACTGTAGGTGCCCTTTAAATACAATACACTGCCTGATGCAAAAGCCCCTAATAATGATTTTAAAAAGTAACTATAGGGGATCAGACAGGCCCTTCCCATGTTTTTCTGTGTGTGATCCAAAAATGACTCCCCATACATTACATTTAGTGCTAATCCCGAGTATCTTCAGTTTGAGTAGACAAGCAACAGCATAATAAATCATGTTTTTATGTATAGGTTTGTACTGGAAATATGTGCATGACAAAAATGTCTAATGAACCAATTCCAGAGAGTCAGCATGTCATAGAGGTTTTGTAATTTGACTTGACCATTCTGCATCAATTGGAATCAAATTCACAGGCACAGCAGTATGATTTAATGAGTCAGAGGAAAGGTCTGTTCTTTTAACATTCTTGCCTGTAGACAGCAAAGCAATATGGGAAAATAACTCATTTCACTCAGCTAACTCATTAAGCACAGTGTAGTGCCTAGACTTTTTTTTTTTTAAATAACTTTTGATAGAGAAGATGCTACATTGCACACTTTAATCTTTATCAGACACATAAAAAACACTTGTAAATTCAATTTTTCTTTGAACGGTTTATAGTTAAAGATCTATTGACTAGTTGTAGCTAGGCAATAATATACAGCATGTAAGACCAAAAGTGACAGCTTAGGTGTTATATGAATATATTGACCAAATATGCCACAATGAAGTTAAATGAATTGATCCATGATTAATAAATCATTTATGAGGACACAAAAGGACAAAGTTGGAAAACTTTAACAAGAAAATAAATATCTTCATAAGATCTGACCTTGGTGTGATAAATAGATAGACTAGATGTTCTTTCTTTTCCATAAGGTTAAGCTGACGTCTTATAATTGGTGCCTGTTTTGATATGATTCTTGGTAAAGGTAAATGGGGTTAAGTCAGAAATCCAACCTTGGTATACAGTCTCTTCCCTTTTGTCTGCATAATGTCTGTCAAAATGAGCAAGGAGTTATTAAGCATGAAAAAGCATTTAAGCATTAAAGGGCTTCCAGAGAACACATGAGATGTTTGCATTAAAAGCTATTACAAGTGGTGCAGGAATCGGAGCAGCCATGCAATGCAGGTTAAAGGTAATCTTTTTCAGGTCCCTAAAAGAGCATGCTGCATGAATAGGAAATTTGTATTTGCCTAATTCTGTGTAATCTGCACCTTAACGTTCATGGGCTAATCTCCTTTTTACAAGTGCTGTTATAATGAACAAAGAATGAAAAGGGCCAGGGTCTTGCTGGTCCTGTATTTAACGTTACAGGATCAATGGCTGCAGGACTGGGCATGGACAATGGTTGCAGCCAGAGAAGAGAAGTTGCCAATGTTCTCTTCCTATTCCAGCTTCATTATCTCAATAATCCGTTATTTAAAGGGCACCAATCATCCAGTAATCATTTCCTCCACATTTTTATAAACAAAAACTAATATTAAACTTTTATTTCACCCTATTATTATCCGACACTTCTGGTGGTGAAACAGTTTTGCTATGAGTGCCCTTATGAGCTTTAAGCACAATGGCAAGTGATGTATTGTGCTGTCTCTTCTAATTCGCTAGAAGCAAACCACAAGTAACCACAAGTAAATTCTACTGACCTATTTTTTTTGGTTCGATATTAAATATTCTGGATAGAATTTTAGGAATCCTAAATTAGATTTCTGCAGTTCTAATAAAAGCAGACAAAGTCTCACAGAAGACAAAGTATTCAGTCTTTCATGCTATTCCTGCTGATTGTCTCAGAACCAACTAGCCCTGCCTCCTGTCATGCATTTTGTGTATTTCACAAAATGCTGGTGAAAATAATTAGCCAAGAATATGCAATTAGTTTTGCCAGCATTAAACCACCAACATTTTGAAATATTTTGTGAATACTTTTACTCTTATAATGTTATATTAAAAAATAACCCCTCATTAAAAAAATAATGAGTTCAAAACAGGAGTATGTTACAAGTAGAAGTCTAATGCAGATCTCGGCCTGTGGAGAACCACAAGGTGGTAAGCCACTCCTGCACTCTTTGGATGTGCATGCTCCCAGATACATTACATCAGCCCAAGTGCAGTGGTTTTGGGCACCAAAATACAAACTTGCATTTCAGTGCCAAAATCTGCCATGAGAGCCTGCACCTGGGCTAATGTGATGCATCTGGGTGCACTTCAGCAAGATTCATGTATATGTATACCACTGATGTGGGAATAAGATGAGCCTGTACATACTATAAATGTAAATATGGTGTTGTCTCTTAGAATGCCTCAGTGTTTAAGGCCTGAAATAATGTCATTATTCCTTGTTTTAGCTGATTCATATGCAGTAACACCAATATTTTCTCTGCAGCATTGACTATACAGTTAATCTCTAATGACCAGATGATGCAAAACATCAGCACATACTTGTCCTCTGGTTCTCTGTTGCATTTGTTGTTATAAAAAGCCCCTTTCTAGTCATAGGAAAGGTTTTCTCTGACTTGACACCTTTATCTGTAATGGGAACCTGATACCTGATAGACAACAATCACAACCATGATAATGCAGGTGATTAATGGATACAGTGGTACAGTGGATACATAGCCCTAGCACTATCATTCTTTTCATTAACACACAGATCAAAACCTGCAATAGGTACTCTGCAGAAACCATAGGGCTGAATGTTTTTCACTCTGGTATATACATTGTAAGATATGGCTCCCCATTAGAGATAAAAAAAAAATTTTGGCCAGCTAGTTTATGATTAATGGTTTTGCCAGCAGCATTATTTTTTGCACATTTGTGGTAGAATTCCTCCACATGGAATAAAAATGTGAACTGTTGCACAAGAAAATAAAGTAATGTCCTTGTTAGTGAAAGACAATTATTGCATTGTATTCCAACTGAAATTAATTTATTCTGGATAAGGTGATCCCTCTTCATTTTGCATTGCTCCATTTTTGTTATCTTAATGAGAATTCTTAATGGCATTTAAATCTTAGGGTTATGCAAATTTAAAATGAGATGTAAAAAAGTGTCTTTCTTGCAGAAAGAAACCTTCTACATTTCAGCCCTTGGAAATAAAGCAACCACTAGCAAAGTATGGGACAGATGGAGAACTGTTCAATTAATTTACCAAACAATGAAGAATAACATTTTGCAATCAGTATTGTGCTTTTAATGAACGAAACATAAAGTCTCAAGCTTGCTCCAATTACCTGCAGTAGCTCATCCATGATATGATGCAAGGAGATGGTACACTGGGGACCTTCCACTGCAAAAAAGTGCTGAACTGTAAAATATTAGTGTCATGTGTCAAGGTGCATGACTAATAATGCTTCTAATTAGAGATGAAGGAAATGGTTCAGCAGGTTTCAACAGTCTACTAATTTCCGTGGTTTAAGTCTGGCAAAACAATCTACATGCATGGCTTATAAAAATGTTTAGCTTACTTTTTTCTTAAAGTTCCCTAAGTCACAGTTGAGGTAGAGCAGTACATATATATGATTGACTGTAGGCAGGGCCGTTCCTGCCATGAGGCAAGGTGAGCCTCAGTAGGCAGTGAACGGCCAGTTACCAGGGGAGGCAAATAGTCGATGAATTTCCGTGTTTTAAACCAGAAATTCGGCTCTGCTAGTGCAGAAAGAGCATTATGCGCTCATTGCACTAGTGATGTAGCCCCTTTTGATCGGCTCCGACACTAAACTTCTAAGCGTGGAGGCGGCAGCAGCCCACAGATCGCCCCTGACTGTAGGTACATACTGTACGTTAGTGGAAAGTGATGATATGATCCCAGGAAAATATATTATGCCATTTTTATAAGAAATCTGACTGTATGCAGTGAAATTCTCCCTTCATTTATTGCTGTGGATAGGAAATGTCAGAGGGTCCCTAATTGCTGGGCAGAGAAACAATCATACTTATGAACAGCAGGGCCCCTTTAATGTTTCCAACTCCAGCTACAGGGACAAAGATCATGGAGCCAGATTTAAACAGATAAACTGGGATTCTATTTAGAAGATTATTTTGCTGCAGCCACTGGTTCTGCAGAGTTGGAGAAAGTTTGTATTAAGCAATACAAAAACTATAAAATCCCCATTTGATTACATGATGACCCAGTGCAGTCTGTATATTCTGATTTTTAATCAGTCTTGCTGTATCGGCTTCTGGCAGATATTGTTTGTGCTGTTTTGATCATTTATGACGATCCCTAAGCTTAGCCCAGACCTCACTGAGCATGTGCACAGTCTTGGTCTTGCAAAGATGTTTAACAGAGTTACAAGATGCCAACTTTGAAAGCATAAATCATTTGTTTGATTAATTAAATATGAAAACATTCTACAGCAGTCTCAACATTAAATAAAAATTCATTGTCATACATATATTTATAAAAAATAGAACCAATGCTAGACCTTGGACTTCAAGTTTCTCTGTTCTACCATTATCCAGACTTTGAAGAACATTTGAAAATGAATTCATACACAGGCAAACTTCTTAGTTATTACAAATGCAATCTTCTAACAGATTATGAAATTTAGGACAAGGTATAAATAATTTCAAAAGCAACTTCAATGAGCAAGAGGAACCTTTGGTTTTTAAGCATATTTGGTATCTTAAATTAGCCTTACATTATCAGCCAAAGCAATCAGTTTCAAGCACACACATCTTCAATAACACGTTCACTGGGGATATGTTGATTTTTCTTGCTAGGGTAAGTGCGGTATTAACATTTTAAATACACAGTGGCTTTTCAAAGCATAATATCACATTAGCAAAAAATTAATTCAGTGCTTTGAATGACTTGAATGGTAAAATACAAAATAAACTAGGAGTTTTACAGATAAGGGATTTCTCCATAAGTAAGAACACCATATAGTACATTTAGTCTGCTTAAAAACATTTAAACATGATAGAAACCCAATTAGATTGTTTTGCAACCAAAATGGGTTCGTGCAGTGTAGCAATCGTCAAGTAAAAGCTTCTGTTTGCTTGTTACAGGGAAAAATAGGAAATCATTTTTAAAACTAATAATTATTTGCTTAAAATGGAACTTCCCTTAAAGTGATACTGACAATAACAAAAACTACTTTTTAAAATATGAATGTAAATTAAAGGGCAGATTTATCAAGGGCTGAAGTAAAAAAAGATTGAATTTGAGCTATTTTTGTGTACTTTGACTAGGGAATGGTCCAAGTTCGATTCAAATTTGAAAAAAAATCAAAAATCTAAATTTCTTAAAAAATGTGACTATTCGCCATCTAATACTGGCCAAATTGCTGTTTTAGGCTGTGTGGGAACTCCTAAAACCTATTTGAAGTCATTTGGTGGAAGTGTTTTTTTTTTTAAATCAAATAAGATTGAATTAAAAATTTGATTTGTATACAGCCTATTCACCCGAAGTTAAAAAATTTGATTTTTAAAATACATTTCCATTGGTCTTTTTGTCTTCAAATTTCAAAGTTATGGGAGTTTAAAAAAAAAAAAAACTCCCATTACTTCGAAATTCGACCCTTGATAAATCTGTCCCTAAAAGTTACTTCTAGGTCATGTTGATTGTTTTTTGCTGAGAGATCTGTTTTAGGGCCCTTACACACGGGCGTTTTGGACCTGCGCTCCCCTGCGTTCCGTTTTGCTGCGCTCAGCTGCAGGGGAGCGCAGGTCTAGACGCACCTCATTTTGTTCAATGAGGTTGTACCCACGAGACGCGTGTAAGCGCCGAACGCAGATTCAGACGCAACATGCTGCATTTTTCCTGCGTTTGGCGCCTACATGCGTTCGTGTGAGTACAGCCCCATTGAAAATAATTGAGTGCGTCTATACCTGCGCTCCCCTGCGGCTGAACGCAGCAAAACGGAACGCAGGGGAGCGCAGGTAAAAACGCCAGTGTGTAAGGGCCCTAATACTAACAAATATGGCAGACCCTTCATAGACGAGCATGTGAAGTCAGATGGGTAATGTATAAGCTTTGAGCAAACACTTTATGGTCATATTATAAGTAGCAAACAAAGCTAATACTATGATAGATATAAAAATGGTTGAATTTCTGCTGTCAATATCTCTTTAAGCTTTCTGAATAATCAGTTTTCAGGTAAGGGACCACATACCTTCGTTTTTATAGTTAAACAAATCAAAGAAACTCCATAGTTCTATTCACTGTGGTTCACTCTGAAAAATAAGCATCCATAGTGTCATACACACAAAACTCAACATAGGTATTTACCTGCTCAATGTTGTGCATATTCCGTCAATACATACACACTCACACACACGCTCACAATACAAAACATACTGGTTTGTGTTTGGTACTTGTTGTTTAAATGTAAAGCAGACCTTGGGTAGTATTCTTCTGGGAAAGGTGCTTTTGTGAATGATAAACCAACCGAACTGTGTAAACTGTTTTAACACTATATAAAGGATAATACTAGGAATAAAGCTCACTCACCCACACACTCATCCATGAAAAGTAAACAAAAACTCACATTTCACAATGCTGATGTTACACACCATTATCTGATTTCAGTCTTTATCCTTACCCAGAGACTACAAGACTTTCTACAGTAGTGATGTGCGGGTCAAGTTTTTTCTCGACCCACACCCGACCCAGACCTGCATCCACCTGAAACCACTTCCCCACTCACGACGATGATGGGCAGGTGCAAGTCTATAAAACAAGAAGTCGGAAGCCAGCAGTCTAAAGTCACGGGTGGGGAGAGTAGGAAGAAGAGCTGCACCCGAACCTACCCAATTAATCAACACGCATTAACAGATTCCGCTCTTCCATGCTTTTTTAAAAAATTCATTCTGTACCAGCCCAAGGCAACCACAGCCCTTTAGCAGGAAAGATCGGTGCCCCAGTAGCCCCCCATCTTTTTTGTTGATTCACTGCATATGCTCTGTACTGTTGTCAGTTACTAAGCTTAGGGGCCAACTCAAAATATACAGTACACATAGAATATAAATGAACAAGGCTGATTAATAATTAATACAGATAATTACTACATGGCAGCACAGAAACCAGTGCAGCTAGCATCAGAATTTAATAATCAACCTTGTAGCATCAGCTTCTATTACAGACAAGCCTAATTTCCTACTTGATAATTTGCAACAACCCCTAAGCTTGGCTAATCAAGAGCTGCTCAGAGCCCACTGAGCATGAGAGTGTCGCAAACACTTTGCAAGGTGGTGACCCCCTGTGACAAGTTTGATGTCCTGGATCATTGCTGATGTTGAGAAGCTGAAGCTGAAACTTTAGTCTGGTGCAATAAGTCCAGTATGTTAAATATGGCATTTTTAGCCATATTAATTTTTAGGGTTTAGTTCTCCTTTAAAACATTATAAATATTTCATAGAAGGGTATAATATGTTACACAAAATATAATAGAATTATAAAATTATCATATACTATACAGCCTTACAACAAAAAAGGTTGAAAAGTTTTTTCTATTTCAGCTTCTAGTTGATCCAGAGTTGGGCAATATATCAGACTAATCCCTGAAAACATGTTTATTAGAGAGGAGTGAAATATTTTAGCATATTTAAAAGTTTAAAAAAAGAAAAATGTCAATGGTTCATCAATCAAAAAACTTAATACAGTATGTGGCTTAAACCAATTTTAGTTTGCAATGAAGACTATTTCTACATCTTCATCCCTTGTGCTAAACACCAGTGGGGTAAGCTGTTGCCTCGGGTGTATTGATTATATGGTTAGTGAGAAACATTGCTTTAAAAATTGAATAATATCTCTTCCATTGGTGTGAATGAACTCTTTCCTGCATACAACAACACTTTTACAGTATAATGTACAACATCCACTCTTGTGCATATAGACAAGGCATCTGTCATAAAGAAAGATAGTAGCAGCTAATTATAACAGGCTATTATAGGCTAATTGTTCCCTATTGGGCTGTAATGGCATACTTGTCCAACAAAATCAATTACCTACTCTTTTACCATTTACAGGTAGCAGCTAATTTTGAAAGACAAATAGTACATGCTACTTGCATTTGAAATCAAATGATTTATTTGGTTGGTCTAGTAAGTGGTATGTATGGGAAGTGACAGTACCAAGCATAGGATGTAAGGGATTATTACAGCATTGTACTCGGGATATCCGCAAGAAAGTGTACATAAATCAGCATAAATATAAGTACTTCCAAGCCTATGTCTGCATCTGAATTAATCTGAATTAAGTCTTTTCTCCTCTGTACAGTACTGTAGATATGTTGAAAATATAAAGAATTGGGCACCTGCCAATGGCCCTGAAAAGCACAGTGTGCCAGCTATTCTATCATTGTTGTGGACGAGATTAATTTTTCATGGTAACATACAAAAAATGTTCAGCAGTAAATTGTAACTGTGCTGAAATAAATTTGTAGCAAACAAAGGGAAAATAAATATATAAGGGTCAATGTTACCACCACCACACTCATGGTAGAAATGTATATTTAGTTTATTTTAAGTAAAGATGGACAGAGAAATGATTCAAGGAATTTATCTATTCTATAAAAGAGAAAAGCAAAATGTCTGAAAGACAAACTGATATAAAAAAATAAAGCTATACAGGATAATTTACTTAGACCCCAGTCAGAAGTTCAAGATTGTTATGGGGAACAAAAGTATGTCCTTTAGTGTTCATTTCATTTCAGAGCAATTCTGCCTGCAGTATGGCTGCACTCTGGATTTTTTTTTTTTCGAGTACAGCTCAACATGACCTGGCACAAGACCTTACTACAAGACAATTGGGTGCTGATAAACTAATACAACAAAGGTAACCTGCATAACCAAGTGAAGCAGTTGTTTGCAGGGCAGAGATCTTTGGCAGTCTCCATGAGTTCATTTAAATCATATACAGCAACTTTCATTTTACTTTGTTATTATAAATCAGTACCTTGTTCTGAATCATTCTTAAGCTGCATAAACCGATATTTGTGGCAAAACAATCCCATTGAATTTATTATTGTTTCTCTTTAATTGAATGTTTATTAGTAAACTTAAGGTATGGTGATGCTCAATACATAAAAAATACTTTTAGAGGACATGTTTTAGTATATTTTGCACAAAATGTTTTCATGTCCTTAATTAATTAATTAATTAATTCAGGTGAGTTTGAAGGATCTTTTTCTTTTCTGTCTGGAGGAATTCTGACCAGACTTAAGACTATAATTTTGTCATTATAGACTAATATGTGACAAAAAATTGTTTTCTCTGGGTTAAAAATGGTTTATTGAGATAATGCGAAACACAAAGATAAGAGCATTCCATTCTGCCTAGAAGTGCCGTAAGCAAAGTGCAATTTCATGCACAATCGCCATGTTTTTTTTCCTGCAATGCAACAGTTTTTTTCCCCAGAATTCCAGTTTCATTGCAGTCACAAAGTGGCAATGAGTCTGACACAACTGTCAGGACATCCTTTAGGAATTTACGTATAGTACCAATAGATGGAGAGCTTATCTATACTGCAAATGAAATTTTTTTAATATTATTATTATTTTTACTATTAAGATTTTTTAAATGTGTAAAGAAGCCTTTTTTAATTGACTGTTAAAATCATGTACCCATCTTATAAGCCTGGCGACAGTATAAAGGGCCACTATCTGAAGAACTGTCATTTTGAGCCTTTTTATTGTGCAATATTAGCAATGTAGGCATATTATAAACTTCTAATTCAACTTTCAGTAAAAATGAAAGGTTTCCCACTGGAATAAAGGCTCGGTGCAGAGACTGGTTGTTCCGCCTCATTAAACAACTATCATCTTCGTTATGATGGCTTCAGCATCTTCATCAGTGAGATAATACTGGCTGAAAAAAATGAGGAACTGTTTGGATGATCAATATTAAATACAAAGGAAAATATTAAAAGAGAAATGTTTTAATCAATATAAACCATGTTTGTATTCCAATTTACTTAATGAAAACAGATATACGAAGCAAACAAGACTGTATACATTTATCACTATTTAATGTTTTCAGAGTAATTCATTATTCATTGGTGTCTCTCAGATAACTCTGATATAGCCAGCATAGGGAAGAGATTATTGTCAGTTTATTGAATTCAACATTGTTTAATTATTTTATGTCAGCAATGATAGGAACTTAATAGGATACATTGTATAAAGATTTTTTTTACCTCTTTGGTAATTGTATCTTTCATCTTAATTTCATATAAGTGCTTCTAGACACCAGGACCAACCACTCACTACTTTCTTTACTCTTGACTGACAGATTTTATCACAGACTTTCCAGCCAGCATCAGATCATTTTAGATGCTCCAAGCACATAATGATGGGTGGGAGGAAACACATAGCATTACTATTGCGCAAGGTTTCTAAATTACTTAATGGCCATCAATTTGGAGAAGCAGCATATGGTTTATCAGGGTGGATAAAGTATGCAGCCAAATAGTTATGTTCATAATTCACAATTCCTTCCTACTAGGTTAACCAAGAGAAGGTCAAAACACACAAGATCTTCTTGGGTGCAACCAGGCCGCTGACAGGATCAACATATAATATAAAAAAGAATAACCACCCAAGTTAATTCAATCTCTAAGTTTTTTCACTGTGCAGGTGCTCCTTTTAGGAAATTGTATTGGCCCCAGGAATAAAATATCACAGTGTCACACCGCCATCTTACTTACCCTTCCCATGGATTAAAAAAAGATATATATTTAGTGGAACATCTGACAGAAAAATACTGTGTAATTTACAAAAGACTGAATTCAATAAAACAAATGCTGGTACCTAGTTGTTTTAGCTATCCCCAAAAAAGAAAACCTACAAATACCTGTCGAGGAGAAACAGAAGGCTTCTTCGCTTGTTGAAATGGCAAGGCGTGTAAAATATGCATTAATGATGAAATAAAGAAATTTTAAATCCCACAAAACAAATAAAATATTCACCATCAAAGATACTATAACTTGCAATAATAACAATGTAATCTACCTATTAGAATGCCCTTGCCAATTACAGTACGTAGGAAGGACTAGAAGGAGTCTTAAAGGGCAAGGAAAGGCAAAGAAATAAAATCCCATTTTTACTTTCTTTAATGAAAAATAAATCTATCTCCAATATACTTTAATTTAAAAATGTGTATCGTTTTTATAAGAAATCTGACTGTATGCAGTGAAATTATCCCTTCATTTAGTGCTGTGGATAGGAATTGTCAGACGGTTCCTAACTTCTGGTAGGGAAACAATCACTTATGAACAGCAGGGGGAGCCCCTGCCTTACTTACCAGCCATGCAGAACTCAAACAGCTTTGTTTTTTGATCATTTATGATGATCCCTAAGCAGCACAGACCATACTGAGCATGTGCAGTGCCAGGGAAAGATGTTTAACAAATTTACAACATGACAGCCCCCTGTGGCAAACTTTGGAAGCATAAATCATTTGTTTGATTAGGCTTGTGGTGCAGTAAGTTCATGTTTATCTTTAGTATACAAAATACAGCATTTCTAGCCTTATTCTATTTTACACTTTCCTTGTCCTTTAAAATACGTATACGAGCACATGTGAATAATATTCGTAAAGGTCTTTCCACACACAGTGCAAGCAACCTCACAGCTGGTTCTCCACTCCAAGGATCTCTCTATCCCTGAGCTTAACCACTTGAGTCCCTATCCTGGCAGCTTTGTCACCGCAGGGTGCTAACCCTTCACTAAACTCCTTGTTGGAGCCTTAGCTGCTCACTAACTTTTCTGATCTCATCTGTCACTCCTATAGTGACCTATTACAGTTTCTGACCTGACACTTACTTGTTCCTATACTGAGGCCTATCTCCACCTCAGCAATGGGTGCACTGGAAAAGAGAGAGACCCAAACACTTTTTATAACCTCTAGGAACTGCTCCCCCTCCCCTATGGGAAAAAGGACCCAGCCTAGCTCGCTAACACATTAACTAGGGGCATAGGAAAACCTTTACCCTTTTACATAGTGACATCTACTGGCCAGTCACTGAACTGCCAGCACAATACTTTACATTGGAAAAATGAAACCAAAGAACATAAATGTTAGCAAAACCTTTACTCTCCTACATTATAATAAATTATTATTTTATTAAAAAAACATTAAGCCCCACTTCATTTGGCCGCTGTATGACTGTGAACAATCTGATCCGGATCACATATCAACCAGTGTTGAGGCGCTGCAGGGGCTGGCCAGCTACACAGCCAGGATCAAGAGCAGCAAGTCCATTTTGGAGAGGCCATTCTGCTGCAGTGGTGTACACACTACATGTTCGATTTGTCTTCCTTCCGGTGAGTACAGACGACCGCAGGGCTCTGCGAATGAGAGCCTGACAGTACTTCACTATATGCAATTTCATTTGCAGGAATTTGAAAAAGACTGTACAATACCTGATACACACCAAAAAAATCATATCTACTTTGTGAGTACTTTCTAATCTGCAATCAATCACTTATAGAGAAGGTAACACACCATACAGATTTTTCTTTTATTTGGGCAAAAAAGGGAAATGGCTATTTCTTCCGATTAGCGCACTGAACCTGTCCTACAATTTGTTTCATAAAAGGTAAGTTGGCAGAGTGGTGCTTTGCTACTTTTATATAAGAAGTAATAATACCGATATAAAGTGGGAGAAAGCAGAAAACAGTCACTGCCTGAGTAAGAGGCTGGCTGATTTAGATGCAGGTAGAACATCCACAAATTAGCAATAAGGAGTCATGTCTGAGGGAAGGGCTGTGAATAGTAAAAAATATTTAATCTGAACGCACAGGAAAATGAGTGGTATGAAAACTTGCAAATGAATACATAAGATACTGGGGATATATTTACTTTACAAATATTTTGATAGCTACATTTATTGCTCTCTCTGTGAAAGCATGCTAAGTAAGCATAGAAATATTGGGCAATGGTAGTGCTATATTGTGAATTGATCTTTCACAGTATCAAAATGTGTATTTTAAAAATATTAAATCAGAAAACAGATTGTTCTGTAAGGCTTACTGCCACAAAAAGGGAAACAATGGTTTCCCATGGGTGTACCTTGCCATTTCCTTGATATAATATTATTGTACTGCAGTAAGTACATAGAAATGTGGAGACGGAAATTTGATCAATCTCATGTACTGCCTGGACTATGTGAAAACTTTATAGATATGTGATTTTCTTTGATTCATGCCACACATATTATCTGAAATACAACCTAAGCAAAAATTTTTTATTCCTAAAGAAATGGTGTGATTGTCATTCTAGAAAAGGGAACTCGGCTGAACACAGTAATGGATTTTAAATGATACTGCATTAACTGTGTATAGTGTTGATCGATAAAAAGCTAATTTATATTTAGGAACAAATAAATTAGCAGTAAGATTTAATGAATTCTGCAATGGATGTTTTTAGTTTAATTTCCAATTAGTTTTACATTACTGCGTGATATAAGGGTGTCTCTGCAATATATTAACTTGGAAAGACATAGCAATTCCAAACCATTATGGTTTAATAGTAAAAGAGTAACAGGAACATGTAAAATGTAATGACTTTCTATGCATCCTCTGAATTGTTACCAAACAGCCACACAACTGCAATGTATGTAGCACAATCACCTGGAAAGCTTTATACGCCTATGAACATTCTATTCTATGTTGTTGAGCAGAGCTGATCATGTGATCTGCTTTCCATAGTTGTAACAGCATAAAAGTAGTAACTGCATGTTTGAGGAGCTGTTAATCTTATTTTTCACAACTTAAGTCGCCAACATGGGAGCTAGACCAGGTGAAAAGTGTAACAATTAATAGAGAAGAGAGAAATGTAAAAAGAGGTACAGTGTAGATGAGTAATATAAAAACCCTTTGTGGAATCACAGAGTTAATAATCATAATACTCATTAATCTTAAGGAGTTCACCATTTTTTAAAGTTAAATCTATAAAGATTTACTATAAGGAGCAATGCAGCCCAAATGCATGCCAATTACTTTTAGATGCTTAGGACCATCTACGGTTTGTGTATTTTGGATCACCATACATTGGGGGGTATGTAATTAAAGTCACTAAGAGCAAAACATTGCACACCAATAAGAGTAAAAATCCACATCTCACAATTTTTCAGTAAGAAGTTTTATTACATTGACAGCGCATTAGCGCAAACTAGAAAATTCACAAACGGCCTTCTGCTGGCTAAACAGGGTAAAAGGTATATTGCATTCGCGCAAAGCAGAATTTGTTCGCGCAAAGGCTTAAGTTTTCGCATTGCAAATAGTTTTTTGCATTACTGACTTATATTAAATTCCCCTAATTGTCTGCTAATACGATTGAAATAAACCCAATAGGATGCGTTTAGCTAAGAGGCCTATTCATTAAACCACAACTTTTTTGGGTTGGGCTTTTTGGCGCCAAATATCCAGAAAGACGTGACTTTTCCAGAATTTATTGTGCAACAAAAATCCAAAAATACTCCAGCTCAAATCTGTCAAAGTCACATAGAAATCAAAAGCAGATGCACCTTTAACAATTGAAAGAATTTTCTTTGTGATTATGGGTTTTAGAGGTTTCGGGTGATTTTGTCACTGGCTTTTGTGTGACGATATGAAAAATCAAGAAGGATTCCCAACAGTTTGGTCTGTTTTACGATTAAACAGAAGTTTCCTGACAGTCTGCAAAGCTTTTGATGAACTGACACATTTATCAATCTGGTTGACTTCAGTTAAGCATCATTTTGCACAACGGAGTAGTAGTGTTACATCCTGCACATAAGTGTTTACCAATTAGTCCCTCCATGTACAATGTTGTATAGAAACATTAGTATAAAGTTAAAGCTGTATAAAGCTAAGTGTAATCAGTCTTGGGGGTAAATTTACTAAAGAGTGCAAATTCGCCAGAAACGGCTTCGCAGACAAAAGTTCACTCAGAGAACGCTAATTTACTAAGTAGCTGGTGAATTTTTGCTAGCGTTACTTTGGCAGAGCGAGCAAATCAATGCGAAGATTCGCTAGTGTTCCATTCTGGCTAGCTCAACTTTGCTACAGTTCCTGCGCTCAGGCTAATTTGCATATGGCGGAAAAGTGCAATGGAGCTATATATACATGGTAAACAAATAAATATGATGCGAGCCACATCGCAACCCACCCAGTTCCTGTGTTATTTGCTTTCAAAAAACGGCTTTATTAATGCACACTCAGTGGTACAATGTTTAAGCAGTGGGTGGACGTGTTTCTTGCCATAAAGCAAGAAGACTCTGAGGAAGTGCCGATCTTTTTTATGGCAAGAAACGTGTAAGTTTAGAGCACCCACTGCTTTAGCATTGAACCACTGAGTGTGCATTAATAAATCCGTGTTTTGAAAGCAACATTGTGGCCATTTATGGAGTTCCGGATCAGCGCCAAACATTGCAGGGATTTCAAGTGTTATATATTCATGGAGCTATACTGTATATATAGGGGAAACCGGGTACCTAAAAAACATTTTTATGCCTTTTGCAGCCTAACACCCTGAAAAAATTAAGACACCAGCATTTTTTTGAACTTAGAAGATATTTAACTCAAAAATGATGATGTAAGTACTGAATATTGAGGATGTTCTATGCACTCCAATGGTCAGAGCTGACAAAGGCAAGTCTGGCAAAAGAGGTAACTTTCAGTGAAATCTTCATCTTAGTGAATTTGCTGAGTTACATTCATTCACCAGAGCGAAAATTCACCTGGCGTTAGAGTGCGAAGCAATGCTAGCGTCTATCTCCTACTTTAGCGAAATAATGCCTGAGCCCGTTAGTCAATCAGTGAAGTGACTGAAAATGTTTATGCTGGTGTAGCATCGCCAGCTTTAAGTCACTTAAAGCCCTTTAGTAAATTTACCCCTTGGAACGATCAAAACTCTTCCCTTCTTTGTAGTAGTTACCACAGTTAAGGTTACAAACTCTCATAAATGTTATTAAAAATTATACGTTTAAGGCAGACTTTCCTGAAGCACATTTAGCCTATTGAAATAAGTACAGGGCCGCATCAGCTCAATGCAGCTAAAGTCTATTTCAGGGCTGTCCAACTGGTGGCCCACGGGACCCCCCCCTTCTGTGGTTCCCTACCTGCAGTGTTTGTTTACCATGTGTAAGCTTTAAATGGTATCACTACCGAGAGTAACTGGCCCCTGCATTGTTTAAACCTCAAATTCAGACTAATCCCCTGTATTGTTGACACCTGTGACCTCCCTGCATTGTTCACACTTGTAACACCTCTATTGTTCACACCCCTAAAGCCCTGTACTGTTCACACCTGAGACCCAGACTGAAACTGCCCACATTGTTCACATGTTCACACTTTATAGAAAATGCTAATGAGGCACCAGAACTGTGTCATTGTATGTAGTACATCTTAAAGTGGTCCTGATGGATTTCTCTGTCTCTTCTCTGTTATGCCTTCCCTATGTTCCCTGTATGCCCTGCTCTGCCTGTGTGTGACATACTCTGCCTGTGGAACATAAGCCTGGTATTTGTTAGCATTTGGTGTTAGCATAAGGTGTTTAATCATGTGCTCGGGGTGCTATGTTCCACAGGGGAAGAGGAGGCATATGGATTTAAAGGAGAATTCAACCCTGCTTCGCTAAAATCACCCCCCTCCCCCCGATGGTGTTTGCAGCAAAGGAGGGAGGGGTTCTAGCGCCAGCAGGGTTGAATTCTCCTTTGAGGGTTTTTTCACATATGAGTGATGAGTGATATCCCTGCAGTGAGCGCCAACCATTAGGTTTTTTTGGTGTGCTACCACAAACAATTAATTTGGACATGGTCTTGTGGTAACATGGGTGTGGTTTTAAGTGGGTGTGGTTTAAAAACAGGGTGTGGTCAACACTGGCTTCCATTTTCGGCCCTCCACTATGTAGGCCAGAAAAATTTCAGCCCTTGGTAACACAGAAGTTGGACAGCACTGGTCTATTTTATCATTTCCATGAAGCAAATATAGAGTTATATATTGTACAGATATTCTAATTTTATTCTCTAATTTGATGTTTTGCTTCACCCTGTAAATTATTTACCATACCATCATTAATTTAAAAGTGTACATGGATTACAGATTCAACTTTTCCATGACTTGTATGCAATAAGTTTACTGATGAATACTACTGTACATCCTTTCAACCAATGTCTTATTCCAATGAATAGCAAAAAGAACATTTAGGGGCAGATTTACTAAATTCGTGTGAAGGATTCGAATGTCGTTTGAATGCAAAAACTACGAATTTTTCGAATTTTCAAATCTTTTTTGGCTAGCTAATCGAAATGATTCAAATTAATCGAACAATTCGAATAAGAAAATCGTTCGACCGTTGATTGCCTAGTTCGCCAGATCAAACCTACCGAGTTGCTTTTTCTGAAGTTTTCTTGATGGAATAGAAATCATTCGATTTCTCAATAAAATACTTCTAAATCATTCGATGTCTCCAAAAATCGTACGATTCTTTTTTCAAGAAATCGGATGATTTAGTAGGATTTTTTTTCGAGAAATTGGATGATTTCTATTCGTTCGTTCGATTTCTCGAAAAAATCGAATATCGGTAAAATCCTCTGAATTCGATATTCAGTTTTATCAGATTTTACCTCGACCTAAATTCGAGGGTTGAATTTGAGGGTTCTTTACCCTCAAAATTCGACCCTTGATAAATCTGCCCCTTAATTTTTAGCTATACATTCCACAGCAGAATAATTTTTTATGATAAGTGACATATGCCATCGCATTTTGCTGTAGTACAATCACAATGCTTTAAAATAGCTTCTTTCTACTATGTCTAGTTGAAGGACTACATCAAGATCATTGAAAAACTGTGCTCAGAATACAGCATATATTATTTGAAATGTTCTTTGCATATATTTAGGGGCAGATTTACTATTGGTCAAATTTCGAATAAAAAAAAATTCGAAATTCAACCATCAAATTTATTTGGGGGCCATTTTCGATCGAAAATTTACCTATTTTGATCAAATAGGTCTGTTTTCGAATTCGAATAGTTCGAATCGTATATAGGAATAGGTATAATCTTTATAGGTATAAACTCTATTGGTGAGCAAAGCCAGAATCCAATAGTTATTAAATAAAGGGCAAATGCATATATTAATTATTACATATTATGTTGTATTAAAGTATCTCATAGTCAGACATGATTGATTGTGATTGGCAACCGAGTGAAAACTCTCAGCCAATGATTTTCAATTTACATTAAAAACTCAACAAGCATGAACAGAATGAGTCATTTAGATTTTTTTAGTTAACATCTGCTGGCACAAAGAATACCCTGCATAATTATGTGCACTTTTTATATTAGATTTTGAAGATTATCCTAATGTACATAATTGATACGTCCTTTGAATCATGTCATTTATTAGCCACAAGCCACAAATGGTTGAATCTCATTAAAATCTCAAAATATGCTTAAATGCATTCAATTATCTTATTCACAAAGCCAAAAAGCAAAGACTTAATAACATACAGTAGATGCAGTATGGCATATTAACAGATCCGTAGAGTAACCCTGTTCTTCCCTCCTTCCACAGGGCAGGTTATAAATACAGAGCTCTTTTGTTTCCTTATTTGTGCATCTGAATGGTGTGCAACATAGGGGACGGGCTGGGGTACCAGTTTTTTGCATCTTGCCATAAACAAATGAACCCACTTTTCTGTTGTGGAAAAGTTTAGTACACCATACATGGAACACAGGTAGTTTGTTCCACTTTCTCAGTTTTGTGAGTCTTGAAGCATGAAAAAAACATTTGTTTTTTAAATTAAATTAAATAAAATTACTAAATAAAGCACAATGGTACAATATTATGTTGTGCAGAGTTCCATTTTCTGGAAACCTACTGATTTCAATGCATTGAAACTGATGCACACAAGCACTGGGAACCTACTGATTTCAATGCATTGAAACTGATGCACACAAGCACTGGGAAAATATATTGTCAATTAACATGCACTACAGCTGAATAATTGCCCCAAGTGTTCTTGGAATATATATGAGGCACTGCCATTTCTAGGAATCTAAAAGAGAAATGAGCATCATGTGTAATTTCGATAAATGAATGCTGAGACGCAGTTTTTAACAGGTTTGTTTTGATTAATTCCTTTATTTAATTTCAACAGAATTCTCCTGTTTTCTAGTTTTTTTGTGCTGTCAGTGTGAACCTGATTTACCTTGCGTGTCCAAATGGGTTTGCTGTAATAAGCAAAACCTCCTTCATTTATCTAGATAAGCTTGAGATTTTATTGCTTCCCTTCCCACAACTAATAATGCATCAAGCTTCAAGAGAAGTGTCCTTTATCATGTCTTAAGACATGTTGTGTTGTGACTTAAAGACAGCAGCACTGCATTCACCTGCCTAAAGTATTATCTGTGTATAGTGTGCTGGCAGAAAATAGAAGGTGACTAAATATAGGTGATAAATTCTCTCTCTTTTTCATTCATGTTAACAGAATTAGTGATGGGCGAATTTATGTGCCAGGCGCGAATTTGCAGCAAATTCCAGGGAATCACCGCCAGCTAATAAATTCACGAAACAACAGTGAAAATTCGCCTGGCGAAAATTTGCTGGTGTGGGAAAAAACCGAGACGCGCGCCGAAATTCGCAATTTTCCTTGGAGATTCGCAAATTTTTCACCGAATCGAAACGGGATAGATTTGTCCGTCACTAAACAGAATGAGTAAAAAAGTTGAACATGCTAAGGAAAGAACATACAATGATCCAAACAAT
>CM044436.1:46387017-46398582 GCA_024363595.1 Xenopus borealis
AACCCTCAAATTCGACCCTCGAATTTAGGTCGAGGTAAAATCTGATGAAATCGAATATTGAATTTGGAGGATTTTACCACTATTCCATTTTTTTTGAGAAATCGAACAAACGAATAGAAATCGTCCGATTTCACAAAAAATTTGACTAAATCATCAGATTTCTCTAAAAAAAATCATACGAATCGTACGAGTTTATCGAGAAATCTAATTACTATACGATCAAGAAAACTTCAGAAAAAGCCTATGGGAGCTAAATATTTAAATAAAATTTTAAAGGGCAACTACATCGGCCATCGAATGGTCGAACAATTTTCATATTCGAATCATACGATGTATTCGAATCGTTCGATTCTATCGAATGATTCATTCGAATTATACATTTCGATCTAATTTTGAATTTTTTTTTAATTCAAATCCTTCACCTGAGTTTAGTAAATTTGCCCCTAAATGTCACACTATAAGGCTAATTAGTAATTAATACAAATACAGATAATTACAGAAACCAGTGCAACTGCATCAGAATTTAATAATCAGTCTGGTAGCATCAGCTTATATTACAGACCAACCTCATTTTCTACTTGATTATTAGAGATGACCCCTAAGCTTAACTTCTACTCAGAACACTTTCCAATTGGCAAGTTTGAAGTCCTGGATCATTGCTGCTATTGACAAGCTGAAGCTTTGGGCTGATGCAATAAGTTCAGTATATAATTTATATAGTGTAAAGTTTTTCTTGAGATGTATGGAAATAATGTGATTTGCTGACATTGTACGCTGAATACCCCTTAGTCTGTGGACAACTCACTACAGTGTATAGTGGCCCCTTTAAGAACCTTACCCTCAGGTGGATCCTGGGTGTCTCTTGGTGCACAGATCACTCAGGCTGAAAGTAACAGCAGTCCAGGTTAATTGCATCAAACAGATAACTTCTTTATTGGACAATGGCAGTTGATATGGCTCACAGCAGTCAGGGAATATAAATCTTCGAATACAATCACACCACACAGTGGAAAACATTCACACGTTCTGATATTGCCAGTGAATCCCCCCCCCTCAGGGGTAGGGCAACCTGTCTTGATTATTTTCCCCAACACTAGGGCTCCCACAGTGTATCCTGCTCCTTGGCACCGGTGCTCTTGAGTTCACCCACTCATTTCCCTGTCTGGCGGCTTGATCAGTGCAAGGGTGCTGACGCGGAACTATTCTCCTTGTTGGAGCCATAAAGCTGCTCACTAAATACACTACCTCTTCCTTTTTCTTTGTAATAAAACAGTACCTTCTACCTGATCCCAACTAAGATATAGCAAATCCTTACTGGAGTAAAAATTGGTTTCATTTAATATTTAAAGGATATTTTGTAGACAATGAAGATCCAAATTACAGAAAGACCCTGATATGAAAAACTCAGGTTCCAAGCATTCTGTGTATTGGTTCCTATACATATATTCAGTTAAATTTAGAATTTTTTCTAACAACTTTTGGGGGAATGTACTATTGGCTGTTCATGCAAAAATCATTGGGAAGAATGAATGTTTGCAAAGTGAACAATTTTGCCTCTGTGAATACTTTGGCCCTCATGTGACAGTAGGATAGTTATTGGAAAACTGACCAATCCAGAAGGTAAAATGGGTTCTGCTTGGTTTGATACACAATCGGGCTGTCCAAGATCAGGAGTCAGCAAAGTGAGAGATGTTGCACTTGATAAGGCATATGAGCCTGGCAGCTGCATTTATTATGAACCCGAGTGAGGAGTGGAAATGTAGGTAGGTAAAGGTCAATGAATAGAGTGCTGCAATAGTCAATACATGGCATGATAGGAGAGTGCATTAGAAAATCCTTTGGCATCTTGTGTGGCAAAATCAAAGATCACTCCAACTGCAACATTTTAGAGCCAGTACTGTGTTTCTTTCCCAGAATTAGTTTTGCTATACATGAGTAGCGGGTCTCCTCAACAGAAAAGCTTTCCTTGTGGATCAGCTTCCCTGCCTCTACATATAATGATCATAAACTCCTGCACTACATTGATGAGCCCTAATAAATGCCATAGGTATCCTTTAAAAGGTACAGTAACACCACAAAAATGAAAGTATTTTGAAGAAATTACAATATAATGTGCTCCCCCTTTACCTCGGCACCTTGTGTTTATGGTAATTAATTGACTTTATTGTTGCCTGTGATGCATTTTGTGCCGCTATATATTTGTTTTGTCTACCGATAAAATGCTTTAGGATTTTCTTTGTGCACATAAACTATGTACTGAGATTAAACTTTTAAATTATTGCAAACTGCCTTTTTTTATTTTCATTTGGTTTAAATTTCCTCAGGCAACAGACCTGCACCAACTGTCTAGTCTTTGAGTTTAGATCTGATGAGACAGAGGGAGGATTTTTTCCTGATGAATTCAGAAATGGCATTCCAAATATAAAGAGCGGCAAGAAGTTTTTAAGGCAGGAGACAGCAGTTCTAGTGGGGTGTGCTACCTACTGGTTGCTCTGAAAGGAGAGGAGGGTTCAGCCAGGAACATATGGAGAGACAAGAAACAAGATGTAGTTTGGTGCAGAGGAATGCAGGGCTTTGAATTTTACGAAGAGGAGTTTGATTCTTTGTTTTATGGGAAACCATGATAAGGACTTCAGTCGGGTTGGAATCTATACCCTCTTGGATGAGAGGAGGAAAATTCTGGCCGTATGTAATAATGGGGAGAGTTGGGAGATAGGAAGACCAGTTAGTAGAAGGTTTCAGTAATCTAGTTGGAATAGGATGAAAGCATACATGAGCATCTTAGCTGTAGCAACTGTAAGAAAGGTATGGATGTTTGCAATATTGTGTAAGATAAAGTGACAGATTTTGACAGTGGTGTTATTATGATCAGCCTGGTTACGGATATCAAGTGAATGAAGAATTTATACCAGGAGAGAGTGGTCAACTGTATCAAATGCAGATAATAGGTCATGGAGGATAAGGAAAAATAAGTCACATTTAGTAACCTGAAGATAATTTGTAACTCTGCACAATGCAGTCTCAGTAGAGTCGGTAGGGGCTAGAAACCAGACTGCAGAAGGCCCAGTAGATTATGGGTATGTAGAAAGTTAGTAATATGGGAGAACACAATATATTCTAGGAATTTAGGAGCAAAGGCAAAGAGACAGAGTGATATCAGTGAGACAGGACAGTATAGTGACAGACTGGACAGATCAAGTGTGGCCTTTAAAGAATAGGCTTTACACAGGCCTGTTTAAATGGAGAAGGGAAAGTTCCAAAAAAGCCACAGAAGAAGATGTGAGTAAGAGCTGGAGTAAGCTCAACAGCACAGTGTTGAAGCAGAAAAAAAGGCTAGAGAAGCTTGGAGACTTCAGAAATGTTACAGGATGGAAAGAATTAAGGCATGCAGTAGGTGACTTAGGAAGAAGGAGCTGGTTTGCATTAGTAGTGGTGGGACTATGATTGCAGATGGACTCTACTTTGGTTTTAGAAATCCGCAAAGTCCTGAGGAGAGTGGGTCAGGTTGACCAAAACTGTTGAAGAGGGATGGAGAAGAGTACTGAATTTAAAAAAAAAAACAGGTGTCATGCATTGGTTTTCTTATTGTTTATAAGTGTACTGTAGTACTCATGCTTTGCCTTGAACAAGATAGAATTGAGAGATGACAATATATTTTTTTCATAGATAAAGTCTACTTGCTTACAGGATTTCTTCTGTATAAATTCCACAGATCGTGTGCAGGAGTGTAATAATCTGGTTTGTGAATTCAGCCAGGGGCATGGGTTTTGAGCAAGAGTCTTCTTAGTCTGTAAAGGGGCAAATGAGCATATCTTGGAGGATAGTATGTGATTATACTCACTAAACTGGGTATTAAGATCAGACATCTCCCTCAAGGAGGAGAGTCTTGACTGGAAAGATTGAGCTAAGGCAGAGAGATCAATGTTAATTTATCTGATTTTACATATTTTTTTTCTGGTCCCCTGAAAAACATAAAATGGGGGTTTTTACTTTATATGCACTTGTACAGATACTAAATTACATATAAAACATGGTATCAGGGAATGTCCATTGATCAATCCCCTCACATTTGAACAGATCTGTTGCACTTCCATTGTACCTGTATATTTTACTTAGCCTTGGCATGCTCCCTCAACCCTCCTTTGTGTATTTCTGTATTTTAACAAAGTTATTTTGCAGGAAGAATGGCCAAATGTCCATACTGTATGTACGCAGAAAAAGGAGAAGGATTAAATCTGTAAAACAAATGTTCAACCTATAAAGGCGTAGAGTAGAATACACACCTTGTATTTAAAGCTATTAAACCTATTGTGTATTTTATTGGAAATCTTTTTTGATGCCCCAACTGAAAACGTAGTAGGCTAGAGAAGCAGAAAGTCTGCAGAAACCCCAGTGACGATTCCTAGCCACTTTAGGAGAATGTATTAGAAAGGTTATAAACAAAAAGCAGCTTGAAATAGCATATTATGAAAACCAAACCCCAGGAGGCTGCAGTAAGAAGAAGCTCAAGAGATAAATGCCTTCAGATGGTTGGCTACCCAAGTAAAAATTGCCTCAGATGGCACTGGTTTATGTTTTAATATTAAGGGTTTAAAAAAAGTTTTTTTTGCCAGAATACACACTTTTCTGCAATACAGAATTGACATGTTAAGATCTCTCTCTCTTTTTGTAGGGTAAGATTTGCTTTAATGCTTTAATCTGAACTTAAATGCTTTCCTAACATCAACATTAAGAAACTCTTTTAAACATAAAGGCATAGTATTTGCAGAGCACATTGCTGTGCTGTGTTGATCCATAATGCATCATTAAAATCTCCCCCCATCTCTATACTAGAGCCATAATAATGCCAATTAGAATTCAGTCTTGTAAACTAAATATAAAAGAATTTTTGAACAACCAAAGCAAACCAGAAAGTGAACAAGTCGAAGATAAAGGGATAATCTTAATATTTTAGAGGCATCATAGATATGAGATGTCATTTAAAATGTAATAGTACAATTTAGTATGTATACACCTCTGTCAATTATATGTATCAAACTGAATGATGATCTGTCCTGTTTCGACAAAAAAATTGCAAAATGGTGGGAAACAAATGCAATAAGCGGCAAAATTTTATTTAAGAACATCAATTTTTTTCACTCCAAATAGGTGTTTTTGCTTTTTTGTCTTGGTGACAATTTTGTCTTGCCGACCTTTTTGCCACTGCAACATTTTTAGGGATGGATTTTAGCTATATTTTCACAAAAAAATTGCATATGGTAATATGGGGAATTTTACTTACAAATGCATGCTTGCCGAAAAAAATTTGCTCATCACTATCAAGCTGCACTAACAACAATACAAGTAAAGAAACATAGTGGATTCCCCAGAGATCTACTTTTTTGGTACAGTGTCCCAATTAATTCAGTGCAGTGACTGCTAAAAATTGAGCCTTTGGGTTTTTCTAACATTTCACGTTTCTTAAATTATTTATTTTAATCATGTGGAAGAACTACTGGCCAAAGCTTGAAGGGACTGGTTAATTGTCAGTATTAAATCAATTCCTCCTGTAACAACAGAGTTTTAGTATTAGTATTGATGTGTTAGAAATAAGCAAAGGTAATGGGTACATAGCCAGAGGTACTTCTGTAGATCCTCAGTGACTGTACAGACTGGATCTCAAGTCCTCTATTCAAGCACACCAAAAGCTTTCCTGAAATTCTCATAGTTGCAACCAATGCAGCTCCTCTTCACTTCCTGCAGATCTGATCGTTTGTGCTGACATCTGAATTAAAAAGAAGAATAATAGGAAGTTAGCTATACAGGTGTATCCTTTTGTTCTGCCCTAGGGCTGGATACAGTATATTGACTAATATCAAAGGATATTTTGATACTAAACTCTATAGTTAGTATAGCTATGGGCATTTGTGGTTTGTGTGAAAGAGTGGAGGGGTGTGTGTATGTTGGGTTTTAATTTGGAGAGGTTGAACTTGATGGACCTTGTCTTTTTTTCAACACAATTTAACTATGTAACTAGTTTGTGTCCAGCTCAAATAATATTGAGCATTGCCAGCATGCATTTTATGAATATTTATTTTAAGAAACCAAATTAAGAATGCAGTCACCAGAATATGTTATTATGTCTTAAAATTTATGAAAACATACTTTAAAAGATTCTTTGGTACAAAAATAATAAAAGTCTATCATTTATTTGCAAAAATATTTTTAATTATAAGCTCTTTATTTATAAGTTGGTTTGCTTTCTGAGTTTATTAATTGCAGGTCCTGACCCTGCTTATTCTCACCTAAGAGCCTAAATGAACGTGAATAATGCAGAGGCAGATTGCTATGTCTCATAGGGCTCATATTAATAAAGTTTAAGATGATACAAATTGCAAATAATGGTGAGCACTATGTGGGCATTTAGATTCTGTTCATGCACACTGTGATCTGATTTTAATTAAACCAAAGTGATTTAAAGCAGACTTACTGGATCTCATATCAAGTACTCAATCTGATTCAGTCTGTAAGATAATATACTGCATAATGGATGGCAGACCACAGACCACACTACTGTCATCGTCACCTATTGAGACTCCAGCCTAAATATAAATATATGCTTTTAATCTGGGTGTGTAATAAAAATAAAGAATTAGGATAATCAAACAATACTTCATGAGCATGAATATGTCACAGAATGTTTTTAGTAGTTTCATATTGCATTACAAACATTTAGTTACCTATTTATCAAATTGTGTAAAGTAGAGATTAAAATGTGACGGAAACTATTCTATCGAATTTACAGATTCCTTTAAATTCCCTTTCAAACAAAGCCAGTACTGACCATGATTATCCCCATTTCTGCTTCTGACTTATTTAATACAGATATTTGTTGACCATTCAGGATCTGTATTGTTTCACTTAATTTTGTGTCAGGTATTTATAGCTATAAGATCATCTGTTATGTGTTTTAAGTCCATTCCATATTGTTGCCAAAAAAATTAGGATTCAGTTGGGCAGTACTATTTTGGTGTTTTCTTCTAGGAGTGAGTACTAGGCATAAACTACTCTTCTATTTAATCTGCTCAGCTACCTGGCATACTCCTAACTATCCTCAGTTAAGGTTAGTTATACATACTCCACCTTAACTGGCCTTAAAGGGCAAGGAAAGTCTAAAATTGTATAAGGCTGTAAATGCTTTATTTTGTATACTAAAAATAAACATGAACTTACTGCAACACAAACCTAATCAAACAAATTATTTATGCTTTCAAAGTTGGCCACAGGGGGCTGTCATCTTGTAACTTTGTTATACATCTTTGCAAGACTAAACTACATGCACATGCTCAGTTTGATCTAGGCTGCTTAGGGATCGTCATTAATGATCAAAAAACAAAGCTGCTTGAGTTCTGCGTGGCTGGTAAGTAAGGCAGGGGCTCCCCCTGCTGTTCATAAGTACAGATGCAATCACTTTGGATGGTGAGTTAAATGCGTCGCGACTTAACTCATTTATCTCATTTATCCCACTTATCACAGAATATTGTGTCACAGCATCCCATCCAATTAAAGAGTTCACCATTGAAAACAATGGAGCTTTGGTATGCTAATGAAAAGGTTAAATGCATTAAATGAGTTAAGATAACTTTAGATAACACAGTTTCTTCAATTAATGCTGAGTCACGACGCATTTAACTTACAAATCCAAGTGACTCTATCTGTATGATTGTTTCCCTGCCAGAAGTTAGGGACTGTCTGAAAATTCCTATCCACAGCACAAAATGAAGGGAGAATTTCACTGCATACAGTCAGGTTTCTTATAAAAACGGTACACATTTTTTAATGAAAGTATATTGGAGATAGATTTCTTTTCCATTAAAGAAAGTAAAAATTAGATTTTATTTATTTGCCTTTCCTTGCACTTTAACTGGTCTAACTTTATAGACAAACAGAAAAATTATACTTCTCTGAGGTTGGTATACTCAGGATTTTCCTTCATACATATTAACCAAACATCAGTCAAACTGGCATGGGTCAACATTTCACTTCCTTTTAATACCTTCCTCTTCCACTGTTTGACACCTGTGGGACTACCTTCTACCAGAATCACCATCATTAACATGCATTTTTAGAGTAACAACATATTTCATGATGTAAAATAGGGGAGGGGATTGAGACAAAAGGTATGGGAGTGAGCAAGACCAGAAATAAGAATGGTGAGTGGTATTGCATTAGGTAGCTAAACAGAATAAGTGTAGGTATCTCTAAATACATGTTTTTTTTCTTAGTAACTCTAAGGGGCTGATTTACTAAGGGTCGAAGTGAATATTCAAATGCAAAAAGTTTGATTTTCAAAGTAAATTTTTGAAAAACTTCAACCGTTGAATAGGCTAATTCGACCATTTAATAAGACCATTCAATTTGAAGTTTGGAAAATACCCTTAAAATCCATCTTCATGGGAAACGCACACAATTTCTTCTGCAGATGAGGATAGTCAACCAGTAAACCTTGAGCCACTATTTACAAGCAGTGGGGGAAGATACTGTATCTCTATATATTTGTAACACAATGTTTTGTTTTCCCATTGCTTCTAGTCTGAACTCTGATTTTCAGATGGAAAGCATTTTTATCTCCTCTCCCAGTAGGCACATTTATTTGATAACATCATGTAGTATAATGTGGACCTCAAATCTGCAGTAGAAGACAAAATCAGCCCTGAATGCTCACAATGCTGAACAACACTGTAAGGTGATTCTGCAAAAAGTTGTAGAGTCCTACCCTCTATCATAACCCCAGCAAGTTTTAACAAAAAAGTGTTGTGTTTTGTGTTTCCATCCAAGGCCATCGTTCTTTGCTTAGATATCTACTCTAAAGTCTCTGAGAACTTGAATGCCTGGAATCTAGGGTACACCACATCAATAGCAATTTGGCATGTTTTGAGCAATAAACACCTAGTAAAAAAATATAAAATAATAAAATAAAAGCTTCACAGTCAATCTGAATTTTTGTTGTTGGGGTCAGTGACACACTGATCAATGAAGGAATAAATATAATGTAATTTCCATCTCACGGTCTAATGTACAAATATTACACATGTAAGGGACTGGTAAAACAGCTTCCCCTAGATAGCCCCCTATGATTTGGCCAGCTAAGTGGGCCTTTCTTCAATTTTTCAATGCTAATGGGGGTCCATAATATTGAAGGGAAATAAGGTCCCCTTCCTGGGTCTAAGCACGACCCTTTCCAGTTCTCTAGTTTGGCCATAAGTTGACATTGTGTTAAAGTATATAAAGTGGAGCAGCAATGTGATCTGGGTCCATTTTGAGATGTCACAAGTCAGGGTCTGGCTCTAGTGAGCCACGCCGGGCCAGACCAGCTCCCTGCCGCAACCTCCCTTATTTTGGACAGGTCATGACAAATACATAGTGTGCTTGCGGGGGAACCTGGCAGCTGAGCAGGCAGGTGGCAGCAGAGTGGCATATATATTGTTACAGATCACTCTAGGAGTGATAAATAGGAGTAGGGTTAGCTACAGTGTTTGGGCATCTTGAAGTTCCACCAAGGAGAGGATTAGAGTCCTGGGTGCACTACTACCCAGATTAAGACCCAGTATAAATTAAGGAACTAGATGTTTAAACTAGGTTCCACTGAATGAAGATCCTGAAAGCTGGGGGTGTTCCATAATTGTTGAGCTGATCCTTTCCTCACTAATCTACCCTGTGCAGATATGTGCTGACTATTGTACTGTATTGTGAGTGATGTTACTTTTTCCCTGTTTTACATCGGATGCCTCATATGTGGATTTAATTAACATGTTTCTGTTTAAGTTATATAACCACTGGCACCCCTTATTGCTATCGCAACCCAAGAGATATAGTTGCACTACACCCTGGCCTCCACCATATGCAAGTGCTCACACCTGAGAAAGGTGTTACCCCCAGGAAATTATTAGTAAAGAGATTGGTTTTGTGAGGGCAATGTAGAAATAATGGATCTGCAAACACAAGATTCTGCGGTCAGAGAATTTCCCCTTTTATTGTGCCATCAGCCAGATCAACATTTGTGTTACCGATCCTTCATCAGGATGAAAAGTGGGTAACCCCCAAAATGTTGATCTGGTTGTTGGCACAATAAAAGGGGAAATTCCCTGACTTCAGAATGGTGTGTGTGCGGATCCATTCTTTCTACTTGCTGTTACACATATACTAGGCTTCTGTAGAGTAAAATGTACCATAGCCACATGTTTAAACAACAAAATGAATATGGAACCTTGATAGAATGAATTATGATTATTATTATTTATTCAGTAGTACCATCAGGTTTTTTAAACAACTGGAAGAATCTTTGATAAATACTGATTAAAATACTCAGAACCCCTGAACTAACTTTACATTATACATTATAGGAAGTACCTTGAGTATCATCAGTCCTTCAGGACATTGGGATTAACATATCTTTTCATTAGAAAACTACTGCATTATATGTGCCCTTTCCTTCAGACAGTGTGAAAAGACTACATTGGCTTTAATGGCATTCCTACTAATTAGTTAGACACATCTTCCATATGGAAACATTAACAAAGGCATTATACTGTGATAAAATAGCCATTGCTATGCTGCCTGGTAGAAAATCATCACATGAAAATCCCATACAAAAAAAACTGTCCAGATGGGTTCCCTTATGGCTGGAGCCATATGCTGGAATGTAGCATTATGTAGGCCAGCCATTAGCATTTTGTTTTTTCTTGAGTAACAAGCCAAAATCACTTACTGACTGCCAAATTGGATGAAACTATGTAGCAGGACATCTTGTTCAAGGTTACTTGGTTCTTGTTTTATATATATATTCAGGATTGACATACTACCATCTACTGTAATGGATGACATAATGTTGCCTTTTAATTGTAGTGAGTATAAACTGGAGATAATTTGCTGCCAGCTCTGGTACACCATATCAGTTCTTCATGACACCTGCTAAAGGAAATTTTTATCATTTGCTATTTGTGCCCTCATTTGCATTGAAATTGTAGCTGTGTTATAAAAAAAGTCATGATATCTGACTATTGTCACATTGCATATATGAATTTCAGTGTTTTCCTATGCAGTGTCCTCTTGTACATTAGGCCAAGGTTTGTGTTTCTCAGTTTCTTTGTCATTTATTATAGTGGAGCTTGTAAACTACAAGAGCTGATTGTAATCTTGAAATAGTTACAGTGACATTTCCATTTTGTACCAACCTGAAGGAGAACCATAAAATTATTATTGGAGGACATTTTAATAGCAGTGTTTTGTTCAGCGCTTTACTCAGAGTATACTGCTTGGTCAAATTTTACTATTTACTAAGCACAGCAATGAAGGGAATATCTGTAATTTAGAGATATTAAAGGAGAATCACTTTATCATCAAAATAATTCACACTTCAGCAAATTTAATGTGCCCCAGTGACATAACACCTGATTACATGCCAATGCATTTTTGATGCCACCAGCATCACCCAACCAGAAATTATGTAATTTGCACCCATCTTGATGACACAATCAATATGCAAACACAACCCGCGTGCAAGTTACCAATACAGATGCAAATTAG
>CM044436.1:46461305-46502761 GCA_024363595.1 Xenopus borealis
TCGGCCCCCATTAGGGCCTTTTTCAATCCTTGATCTATCCTTCATAAATGTAAACATATATTTAGATCCTGCACCAGTGATTGACTAAGGGACTGATTCCGGATTAGAGTGCGGCTGCATCACACAGACTATATATATATACATACATACATACATACACATACCCACTCACACCAACTCCTCCATACATGCACAAACTATACATACCAATATTTATATTAAGTGTACATCTTCTTCATTTCATTGTCTATGTTATTATGCTTGTTCAAGAAATTACCCAAGTCATTATTAAAGGCATTGACAGAATCATCAGTCATCACAACATCACCCGGCAGTGCATTCCACAACCTCACTGTCCTCAATGTGAAGAACCATCTACACTGCTTCAAATGAAAGTTATGTTCCTCAATTCTAAGGATCTATTTTGTTAATAAAGTTTAGATTGCAAGCTTTTGTGAGTAGGGCCCTCTCATTCTATTTTTTGTAACCCTTTGCTGAACTATTGTAAGACCCCCATTCATTTTAAAATATTGTAGAACACAGTGTAACCTGTAAATAAATAAATTGCAATGATGATATGATATAATGGTGTTTAAACCAGTTTTCCTCATGGAATCCCACTGACAGCTAGATGTTAGAATTTGCCCTTACCCTGTATAGTCAATCTAAACTGTGCAGTGCCAGTGAATTCAACCTCTGAAATTATTTCTTCTAAAAGCTGATATATAGAAATTGGAATTTCATTCTACAGTACTGTATATTGCAATTATGGTCCAATCATTGTGTGATTTCTTGCAGTGAATCAACATTACAGATATTGGTAGATGAAATAACTCCTGGCATATGAGGGCATTTATAAAACTGTAACAGTTGGAGAATGCAAATGCAAGATTAAAATACCAGTGATCCTCTACGCTTTCACAATCCTTATTTTCTATATTATAAATGTATTTTAATACATTAATACCTAATTTGCCTAAAAGGGGCTAAATATATGGCTAAAAATGCCATGTTTTATATACTGAACTTATTGCACCAGTCTAAAGTTTCAGCTTGTCAATAGCAGCAATGATCCAGGACTTCAAACTTGTCACAGGGGGTCACCATCTTGGAAAGTGTCTGTGACACTCACACGCTCAGTGGGCTCTGAGCAGCTGTTGAGAAGCTAAGCTTAGGGGTCGTCAAAATTATCAAGCAGAAAATTATGTTGACCTGTCATATAGGCTGATGCTACAGGGATGATTATTAAATTCTGATGCTAGTTGCACTGGTTTCTGTGCTGCCATGTAGTAATTATCTGTATTAATTATTGATCAACCTTATATTGTGACAGGTCTATTCTATATGTACTGTATATTGTGAGTGGGTCCCTAAGCTCAGTAAGTGACAGCAGCACAGAGCATGTGAATCAGTGAATCAGCATGAATGAAGATGGGGAGCTACTGAGGCATTTTTGAAGACACAGAACTTTACTGCTAAAGGGCTTTGGTTGTCTTGGGCTGATTCAGAGGCCAAAAACATAATGTACATCATTTCTAGCTACTTCTTTAGTTTAAATGTCATTGTCTCATTCTTTTATATACCAAACAATGCTGCTACCCAAAACAACAGCATATTGTCCTTGTTGTGCCTATTTGGGACACACCCTCTGAGATTACAGGAGAGGGGCTGAAGATCTATTCAAATAAGTACAAACATGTATAGGGCACTCCTTCACGCCTCTTATTCTACAACAAATATGGTCCAGCCAATTTAAATAAATCACATTAATCCCTGCCTGGACACACGCACAACATTAATTTACATTTTAAAAAGCCTTGTTCTAACAGGTCATTTATCGGTATTTATTCCTGGCGGTACTCCATAGACTCATTGGCACTGGATAGAGACGATTATTGTGGAGCAACTGGTTTGCTGCTGTACATGGAAAGGTGCTTCTATTCTCGGGAAGAAGATTTGAATTTTCAATCCTTATACTCTGTGCATTCAAAACACACAGACACGTAATGTTACATCATTTTAAAAGGAATTCTTTTTTCTTCTAAAGAATCTACCTCAATTTTATCCAGATTGGTTTGTAAACCAATTTCTGCTTGGATTTACCGACATTGAAGAGATCAAGGATTATCTGTTTAATTATCTTAGTTTTCAACATTCCCCTGTACTCAGAAAATATAAGTATTCATTATCTTACTTGTTTATAAATCTCAACTATATTTGTGCCATTGTCTGTTACACAAATCTGCTCCAGTAGCATTATTGTATTTGTTTGCACTTCAGTTGATGTACAATTAGGGCAAACAATAAATACATAAATATTATATGTGATTCTTTTATACGTGGGAAATTTTTGTTTTTCAGCTTTTTTTAATGGTTTAAATCAGTGGTTCTCAACCTTCCTAATGCTGCGACGCTTTAATACAGTTCCCCCAACCATAAAATATTAAAATATTTTCGTTGCCAGCCCAGAGCGGATTGTTAGGAAAGTACAGGAGACAGTGTGGCTGCATTAAGGTTTGTTTTCCGTGCCTAGTGCGGCACCACACCCATTTTGTGGTCCCACCTCAATTACCATGTTAATTTTACAAATTTCAAATGGGCAGGGAGAGCTGTATAGCAGTCCCTACTAAGGGATATAGAAAGTTGTAGTGCAACTGGCTTCCCTACACAGGTTACTGAACTATAACTCCCAGAATCAACACCTGGAGAGCTACAACCTTGCCCCAGGGCTAGTGGGGAGAGAGATGAACCTGCTCCTAGAACCCATTAAGTTACACCTGTAAAAGGGTAATTCGACCCCCAGGTTGAGAACCGCTGGTTTAAATGATAACTTAATGAACGCTGTAGAGGGGGGTTCATTAGGGAACTCCTGCCCTTTAAATATTGGCATTTTGACAGTATTAAAATATATCCACCCACATTTTTTATACATTTATTTAACATTTTCACTGTTTTTAAAGTTATCTGAAAATATAATAGTTACTGAATGCAGTATCAGTCTGTCCCTTTCTGTTCTCTGTTCTGCTGGTTCTGACTTGTAAAGCAGTGTAGCAACCAGCTAATTAGAACAGTGATTTTCAACCTTGTGCCTCCAGCTGTTAAGGAACTACAAGTCCCACAATGCAATGAAGGAGTCTGACAGCCACAGTCAGGCAAATGCATTGTGGGACTTGTAGTTTCTTAACAGCTGGAGGCACAAGGTTGAAAATCACTGAATTAGAAGACTTGTGAAGAAGCACTCACTTGTGGTACTGTAACTGTAAGGTTTCTACTGTGGCATTGTATGGAAAAGTGAGGAAGATAAAATATGAAAGTATACTCCTGAAGTTAATTTATTACTGTATTTGTTTCTCCTTATTTACTAGGTGTTTTTTTATTTTTTTATTTTTAGGGCATGGGTACAAAAGAAGAGAGGATAGGGATGGGAAGGAGGGTGTTATGTTATGAGGGCAGGTTGAGTATATTTTGAGACCTTTATAAGGGGGTCTGAAATGGTCCTAAAATGTAATGCCATGTCTTATTTTCTGTCTATCATAAATAATTATACTGTGAAACCTCAATTTACATCCCGTGATTTTAAGTTTTCCCTCATTTTTATACTGATTTTCTGTGGTTCCACCAATATTTTATGCATAACATAATTCCCATAATATTTTGTGAACTGGGGTGAAACTGGGGTTTCTACTGTATATGACAAAATAACATGGTAGAGGAAGGTGGTATTCCCTTTATTAGTTGCCCTGGTTATCTTGGAGAAACACCTAGAGAAATATTGTGGGTGCATACTTTGGGACAACACCCATATGGAATCATTTCTCTCTTCTGGGATGAAAGTTCTAATGCTTTAAGCTTATGGCACTTCCAATGTTTGTAACAATAATGCCACATGTTTAGTCTCACAAGCATTATCTTGTTTGCATACAGTGTCGACTGGGACACCAGGGGCCCACCCAAAACCTTAGACTAGGGGCCCACCCAAAAACCTTAGACTAAGGGCCAACCCAAAAACCTTAGATAAGGGGCCCAACAACAAACTATACATCAGGGGCCAACTCTTGGTACTATTATCCTTCCTTTCCTCACTCAACCTCTATTCTCCGAGCCTCTTTTCTTTACATGCTATAATATATTGTTCCATCTATTTAGCCTTTTTGTTCTCATAGAAATAGGGAATGGCCATGAAATAAGCTAAATGTTTAACAGCATGAGGGCCCACTGACACCTGGGCCCACCGGGAGTTTTCCTGGTATCCCTGTGGGCCAGTCCAACACTGTTTGCATAGGTAGAATAGACTTATAATGATGCATAGTCTCAGTGTTAGTTTGAATATTGTTATCTCTGTGAGAAATATGAGTCTATCATTTTCTAGGAGGCAGTAACGCTGGATTACATTTTATGCACTGAAAACATGTCAATTTTTATATCTAATTAACTGTACACATGGGTGTCGCTATGGAAGGTATTTTACTATACAATATGGCTGTTCTTCCTGCTTAGGGTTTCACCTCAAGTACCTTGAAGCATTTGACTCATTCTCCAGAACAACTGATTCAGGTTAATGGCAGTAAACTGCCAGGAAGACAAAGAGATTGCTGCGAGCACTCAGTAGGGCTCATTTCATAACATACTGTAGCTTTTACATTATAAAAATGCAACTACCCTTAGAAACCAATCACCAATAGCTCTTATTGGTTGGTATTGGCAGCTGAGCAATTGCCCATCTATTTTAATATTAATATTTGTTATATATTAATCTGTTTCATAGGTTTATATTTCCTTTAATCTGCTTATTATGGATCCTCTTTACAATCCTGTAACTTTTGAAGAGAAATATGTTCCCACTAATTATGCCTAAGAGGTGTTATATGTCATGACTTTGTTAAACAGTAGTGATGGGCGAAACGGGCGCGTTTCGCTTCGCCGAAAAATTCCCGAATTTCCAGAGAAATTCGCGAATTTTTCGCCGATTCGCGAAACGAGTCGCACGTCGATTTTGACGCGCGCCGCGTCGATTCCGACGCGCGTCGCGTCGACGGCGCGTCGTTTTCGGCGCGTCGCGTCAAAAACAACGCGCGACTCGTTTTTTTTAATGGCGAATTTTTTTGCCCGTTTCGCGAATTTATTCGCCAGCGGCGAATAAATTCGCCCATCACTATTAAACAGTGTTATGGGGAATTGCTGGTACCTGTTGGCCTGAACAAACAGAACTAGAACTAGCCCAGTCCATGGCCTACTGGTCAACATAATTTTTCAAAACCACACACTGGAATAATAATTGAAATTCAGTATGTGAGACAGCTTCACTTACAATTCACACAGTCACTTCTCTGTGAACATTTGCTATGAAAGCAAAACAAAAAATAAAGCAAAAAATAAACATCCAAGAAGAATGCCTGTCCATGAGCCCGTGTCCATCTTTCCCCATTGGCAGTCCTCCTCTTCACAAGATCACTTAAAGTTTAAGGCGACTGCTGCTTCTTTAGGAAGCATTCATTAACTTTTTTACAAGTGGGCCGACTGCCTTCTTTTCTTTTGTATGCAGCTGGCCGACCTTCTGTTTTGAGACTTCAGTTGGGTAGCAGTCTTCTACTGCATGAAAGTTTAGCAGCTAGCAAACTAATGAAGCAATGGCACTATTTGGATATGGGCACAATGACAGCCCTCCCCTGAGATACATTATGTTGTATGGCATGCTTTTTGTTCCCATGAATCACCTTTTAGGCATTTTTTTACAATACCTTGCATAATGTAGCCATAGCTACATTTAACATACAGGTAAGTATGCTGTAATGTCAAAGAGCATATTCGGCTTGTCAAATACTGTAGGACTATAGATTTATTCTGGAATTATATTGCAGATTCGCATTAGAGTAATGTAGATATATGTGGAGTTTTCATTCCTTTGCATTTTATAATAAAATTAATTAAAAGGGAGCATGTTTTTGTGAAGCAAGTTGTGGCACAATATATTTGGGAAACCAACTATACAAATGAAAAGAGGCTTTAATCTTCAAATTGACTTGCTGGATTACAGGATTATGTAAATGAGATGGGAATACAAAGAAATACTTTACAACTCAACACAAATGAATGAAATGTAATGAATAAGTATGTAGCTGTTGAATTCATGAGCATCCCCAGCCTCCTGATTATGTGCTCGATGACATCTCTGCCTGGGAATGGGAGAACAGATGTTGATGATTTCTGCCTGGTTATAAAAGTTGTATTGTGGGGGGGTGACATCAGGTTTGCAGTTCAAGGCAACAGATGCTTGGTGATAAAATGCACAAGCACAAATGCATTATGGGCTGAAAGATGCTCTTTAGACATGTGCAGAATTTTAGTTTCCTGAGAGAGAGTCCATTGTTCAGAGGGAGCACTATTTTGGTACATAAGACGCACGCAATATACATTTTAATTAAACAAAACCAATCAATTTAAGAAACTAGGCATTCAGTGGGATTTAGATTATACTAAATAGTCAGAAATGGTTCCCAAATGCATTCCTCTAAAAAAAAGTAAAACTTAATTTAATCTGATTGATGCATAGTAATATATATCTGTACAGAAGTTCTTTTCTCTTATGTTGCCAGTCATGTGATTAGAACTTAGAGAAGGTATAAACCCAGCTACAACTGCTAAATGCTTCGATAAATTATTGGACACTCTCTCTCATACTTGTGGATGATTTGGGGGACATACTAGTTAAACTATATAATTAGCACGTGTCTTTTTAATTCCCTCTATTTCATAGGTGTTATGTTTTGGTGGCCGATGATGAGTAGAGAGTAACAGTGCTTTATTAGCAGGTTCATGTAGCCATTACACTTCAACTCTCAAGCTTTTAAGTTGTAAAGAAAGTGCTGTGTATATTACTATGAGCCTATAAGAACCAGGTTCTGGTTGTATCCAAGTAATGGATAGTAAAGCTCACTCGTACACCCGGGCCTTCAATGATATACGCCTGGTGCCCATCCAAGTAATTCCAATGCATTTCGCAGACTGCCCTTTAACAGGTTCCCTTTGGAATCAATACAATAAGAAACAGACAAGAGGCAATATTTCTACCTGATCTTGATTATAGTTCTTTTTAAATTGAAACCTGCTGTGGTAATCCACATACAGTAAATGTGTCTGTTGTTCAAGTGCAAAAAGTTTTTTTTTTTAATAAATCCTAACTGGAAACACACTTCATACGATTCATTTTCACTGTATCTTTCCTTTATACTACTAACATACAAGAGATAACTATGTTAGTGCCACTTACAGCAACTGATTTAGTGCGTCTAACAATGTACATATTATTTGGCTTGTCCATTTTGGAGTATAAACACAAGCTACATAGTCAATGACCCTGTTCATTGAAATGTGTTAAGATTTTAGCACAATACCAAGAATGGCCTTGTTTGTTAATTTCCTGCACCAAAATACGTGAGTTAAAGTCCGTTCCATGTCTGACTATCCAATAATGTTTAAATGTACAAGCATTACATTATACATTTCTGTGTTCCATGTGGATATAGCTACACTTAGGGGCTAATCATCCGATCGAACGATTTAAGAAAAATCTTAAATAAAACGTTCGATTGTTCGAAAAAATCATACGAATTGAAGATCGAATTGTTCGATCGTACGATTGCTATTCAAACATAAAACTTAGAAAAGAAGCCTATGGGGGGTTCCCATAGGCTTCTATTGCAATTTGGTAGGTTCAATCTGGCGAAGTAGGCAGTCGAATAAAATTTTAAATGGGAAGTACTTCGATCATCGAATGGTCGAATGATTGAATATTTGATCATTCAATCTATTCAATATGATCGAAATTTGCATATTCGAATATTCGATAAAATCGTACGATCGTAAATAAATCGAATTCAATCGAATTTTGAATTCTTCACACGAATTTAGTAAATTTGCCCCTTAGTATTAGTTATTCTGGTACATCCTATTAGATGGGTCCTTTAGCTTTTACTTTTACAATATAGCCTTATTAAAATGCTCTTACTATACACTGAATTGCATGTTATGCCTGCAGAGCAGTGAACCTTCTGTTTATTTGCCTTTTTCATTTTTCTTTTGCAGATTTCTGACAAAATGAATGCTTTCATAGTAAAGAAAAGATTGTTGGTGCTGCTTTTCCTTTTTTACATTTCACTGAGTTCCATCTCTTCATATACAATACTGGAGAATGATTTCCACTCTAGTTTTGTCCAGAGGAGACTAAAAGGCCATGAATGCAGGGAGATTCAAAACGAGATCTTGACTATTTTAGGTGTGCAACACAGTCCAAGGCCATATATACCAGAGAAAAAGAAGTCTGCACTTGCAGTGCAATTTAGTTGACAATTTAGATGACAATGACAAGGAAGTGTATAAAAACTCCTATTGCCAAAAATTAAAGTTTGATCTTACTAATATGCCACTTGGAGATGAACTGACAGTTGCTGAATTTCGGATTTATAAAGATAACAACAAGACATACCAGGTCACCGTCTACCAGGTGCTTCGGAAACACCCCAACAAAGATCCTTCTCTTTTCCAGGTAGACTCAAGAACTATCTGGGGCACAGAAAAGGGGCGGCTGACATTTGTTATTACCTCTGACCTAAACAGTTACTTAGTTTCCCACACAAACCTAAACACTTATCTCCCAGCCCTAGGTGTATTCCTAGTTCTGTCCCCAGGAAATATTCAATATTCCCATCTATTTCTCCATTACTGAGTATCTTATGTGTGATAGTTGCTGCTCCCTCCACTACATATCACGGGTAGAGATCAAGCCTGCACCTTTGTTGGGTACCCAGCTGGGGTAAGGAATTGGGGACTTTTTTCCCGAAAGCCAACAACAATGTTTTAGGCTCTCTTGCTCCCATGGTGACATCTGGGGTAGACAGGAGTGCTGCGTGGGTGAGTTAGGGTGAAAGTCATTTGCTTTAGGAACTAGAGGCAGCCAGGGAGAGGAGTTATATGCATGGTGCCTCTTCATGATTGCGTCCTATGCATTTGCGTCTTCTGCCAAACCATTGTTCCATCCCTACCTAACAGCTAGGCTAGCTCAAGCATTGCTTTTTATTTGCTTCTACAGTCTAGACAGAAGATAGGATAGGTGGTTCTGTATAAATATAATTTGTAATGAGGCACACCAGAATCATATATCAAAATATCTTTACTGGCAAAGAAATTAAAAAAGAAAAAGAAAAAAGAAAACATGTATCCCCACATACCCAAACATTATAACAGGGTAAAGTGTGAAAAACATTTTGAAGGAAAATAAAAAACAAGAGATCCTTATTCATACACATATCAATAAAGGACTTGTTAAAAAAAATCATCTACACTGCAGTAGTCATAATCACATACAGTATACCATACATAAACCACAAACAGGAAACCAAATTATTTCACAGCATAAAGTGACCCTATGATATTTACATGGACTGTAGCACCAAGATAACATGATGTAACACGGATGGTCATAATTGTGAATGAGACCAGGTTTGTAAGAGGCCAAGATGATAAGCGAGAAAGGCAAAAGAACGTGAATTAGGTCCAAGCCCAGGTTATTATGTAGAGCATCAATTTTACGTGTGCGAGTGTAGGTTGGGATGCTTTGGATTTGATACATGGTTGTTGTTCTAGTGTGAAATTAAGAAGGAATACTATAGCTTCCTATACATCAAAGGCACTATGCCGCAGATTTCTCAAAACTACTTCTGGCACTGGTTTTCATAAACTTAAGTGATATAGGATGTCGGGAACTGTAATTATTGGACAACTGCAGGGCCAGAGGTTGCCTATTCTATCCTACTCTGCCTTCTTATATTTAATCCTAATTGCACTCTGTATCTGCATGGATATTGGTATACTGTTTCTCTTATCTAATATATATTGATTTAACTATCAAGAGAGAAATGTAGATACCTCATATTCTAGACTAGTTATTATCCATGCAGACATGGTGTATATACAAGCAAGCCTCATCTAAGCTTAAACTGGCAAATACAGAGGGAATTACCCATGGGCATTAACCCATGGCGGCCAATGAAATTGTTGCATTCATTTATCTATCTGCACCTAGCTAAAAATGCCACTCACTGATTGGTTGCAACATGTTACTGCCCATGGGCAAATTTGCCCAGTGTTGATAAACTGGCCCCACTGAGGCCAAATTGGCCAGGCAGGGGAAATTCATCTACACAGGTATTTTTTTGCAGCAATCAATGTTCAAACTAACAATCAGTACAACAAAGTGTATTCAATTTAATTGGTTATTTTGAACCTACCAAATGGAAACCGTAATCATTTCTAATAAGGAGCACAGAGTGTGAGCGATATGATTTTTTTTTTTAATGTGATATAGAAACATGTAGTGTGTGGGGGATCTCATGTGAGTCAAGAAACACAAAAGAATGCATAGCGTGATCATTGTATTTACATTTCCATGTTCTGCCAATACAAATACTCTGTAACATAATAAAATTAACGTGTTTATACTGATAGATTAGGTTTGTATGTTTACATGTTTAAATATGTTTGTACACACATTTTAATCAACAACAACAATCCTTTTTGAGTCTACCTTGACGTCACAAAGGCAGAATATATTCCAGATTTGTTTATGTCCAGTTCTGTATTTGAAGAAACATCCCAGTACATCTAGAATATGGAATTGCATGGAGATAGGCGCAAGCTTTAATACACTCAAATGCCATTAATATTTACATTTTCCCTTGTACAAACTTGTGTTGTCCCCTGGCTGTACAAGGTCACATGAGTTACTTGAAGTCCCAAAAACTATTTTGTCTTTATACAATAAAAAATAAAAAATGATTAGAACATTGTGCCTATAAAGAAAAAAAAGCTTTATGATTGAGGTCCAGCATTCCTAACATTTGCCCTTGGTCTTGTGGTATTGTCTTAGAATTTGCCTAGGAACTTTTATATTGGTACTCGCATGTAGGTAAGCATAGCTTGTGTATTGTTTATAGGCCTAAACTAGAATGATGATAAAAGGCAACACAACTAGCCACTGGAGGAGGTGGAACCCTTTATAGAGGTATTTGTTGTTTCTAATGCTGCTGGCTCTGTCAACCTTTGTGCTGTGGATATACTAATGTGGTTATTCTCAAGTCCAACAGAAACATGCTTCATGCTGTTATGCTAATTTGCCACCCATAGGTCATCTATTTTGCATTGAAGTTTTGTTCACTTTTAAATTAACTTTTAATATGATGAAGACAGCAATTTTTTTATTCAGCAGCTCCTAGTCTGCAGTTTCAGCAATCTGGTGGCTAGCATCCAAATTACCCTAGCAACCATGCACTGATTTGAAAAAGAGACTGGAATATTGAATAGGAGAGGCATGAATAGAAAGATGAGAAATAAAATGTATCAAACAAATGTTCTGTAAGAGTACCAATGTATTATTAGATGGGGTCAGAGAAGACAAAATTCAAAAACTATAAAAAAAATAAAGGCCAGTTGAAAAGTTGCTTAGAATTAGTCATTCTAAAAAGACTGTAAATGCCCCCATCCTGCCGACAAACCGAGTCGGCAGCTTATTGGCCCGTGTGTGGGGCCATCCGATTGGCTTCCCTGATCAATATCTGGCTGAAAGTTGGCAGATCTCGATCTGCTTTTTTGGATGCATTATGATCCGATCGTTGGGCCCTAGGGCCCACGATCGGATCAGCCTATCACCCACTTCAATGTGGGCATATCGGGAGGAGATCCGCTCGTTTGGTGACATCGCCAAACGAGCAGATATCTGCATCTATGGCCACTTTAAGAAATAATTTAAAGGTGAACTGCCCCTTTAAAATCCTAGTGGTATAGCAGGATGTATTTTTGTGCAGGAAGGGGGCAAATAAAAGGTACATTCATCTAATACATAAGAATAATCCATAAATAACAAGCATTGCAATGTTCTTACTGTATGTAACTAATTTGTTCTCTGGCAAATCATCCTTGTTCCTGTAATCTGTACTGAGCTAGAATACAAACTCTAGGTGTAGTTGCAGCAGCAGAATAGTCTTGTACTGCAATTCTTAGAATAGTTGTAACACACACACACACACTATTAGCATTTCAAAATCTAACGGTTATTTAGGAAAATAGTATAAATATAATTAAAAACACAGAGGGAATACAGTGTGTTTTGCCTGAAGCTGGCTGACATACAACCCCACATTAGCACAACTCAAATGTACATCGAATTAATTTGCTTCTTTGCAGATTGTGAATGCATTTTGTTATAGGGCTCATTTTCCAAGCTACAGTTTAGCTCTTTGCTCATTAGGTGTAAATATGTAGCCATGATGTAATGGAAATAGTTGAATATACCATCTCTGCAGCAGCACAGGGCTATTAGATGTTTTTTTTAGTAAAGGTGAAGGATCTCGAAAAATGTCCCAAACACCAGTTACAGCAGAGAATCACTCTATATGATGGTCACTGTACAGATTAAAGAGCCACATTTTCTTATTTGCAACTATAAAAGAAGTTCCAACCAAATGTAAATGCTTAATTTGATCTGCTTGTTTCTGAATATGCTCTCATTACCATATGTGGGTCAGTTTGTAGAAGCTTATTCTAACACAAAAATGATTTGTGTTACTGGGAAATACATTACATTTTTGTGTATCTATAAATATGCCTTGTTGGTTTGGAGTCGGGCTTTAAAGGCTGTTAGGCCCTGTTGTTCTTCAGTTTGAAGTTGCATTTTGCAACTAACCAACTTTTGTTGAGCGTCCTTGGCTGTGAAGCTCACAATTAAACTCTTAGACTCAGGGCTAAGTGATCATAACATGGGTTGTTAAAATGTAGAATAACTAATTGTTTATTATTTAGCTTTCTATGCTGCTAATGTGCTTGCTCGCAACTGTCAGCTGCTACCATCCATCACATACATCTGTATGCCACAATCTCTCCATCTTGGCTTGTATATCATACAAAGGTGCTACAAAAATCCAATTGTGAACACTGGTAGTTTAATGCAAACATTAACATAGGGAGCAGTTGCCATATGATTGTTGCTGGTGACTATAGACTCAGAGCTTATTAACACAAATAATACACAAATATTACAGCTTTTCATGTGTGTTTGGTGTTATGTATCAGGTATATAATTATACCAGTACAACTCTGTTATTTAATACGAAAGTATTTTAAATTCTAAGAAAAAGTAGCACAACTATAATGAAAGAAATGATGGATTTTAGAGATTAGTGCAGGCTGCTGTGCCATCAATAAAAGTATTTTAAAATTGACATGTTTCTGCTAATCAGATAGGCAAAATGTAATGATTGAACAATTCAAGAGAATTAATTTCAAGAGAGTTTTACATATGTGTGCAGGGCAATACCGCTAAACTGGGTTCTGGCAAATACAATGTACCTGTAATACAACCCCTGTAAAGTGCAGATTAACTCTGCCCTCACCCCCAACATGTTTATATTGTCCACGGTTCATACATGTGCACAACTTATCCTTACCTTTGTGGTATCTTCCTGTGCGCACAATTTCTTATAAGCATTGTGATAGCTGATGCGCAGTTTTGCGTGTCGCACCTGTCTGCGTCAACATTAGCTCACAAATCGCACTTTTAAGGTACTGCATGTTTGTGCGCTACATTATTATTATTATTATTAAATACTTGCTGGGCTCTTTTTAGCTCTGCTCTGTGTTAATAAATGAGCCCCAGTATTTCTTCATAGATAAAGTGGCAATCCTATTCCCAGCTATTGCAAATGGCTGCACTTTCGTTTCTGTAAAATACCAACCCCCTAAAATTCAAGATGAGGAGGTTTTCTAGACATGACCATATTTCTCATATTATACACAACTCTATTGTAAGCTCTACAGTGTGGGAAGCTTATTCCTCCTGGTAGAGTCCTGCAGCGGGTCGGGTACCCGCGGGTTACCCGCAAAATCCAGTGGTGCCCTGCGGGTTGCTTGTAGAGTTTCTTGGTGCGGGTATAGAAGCGGCCCGGTGGTTCTGCAGGTTGGCGGGTTGAGGGTCGGGTTGCGGATCCTCGCTATAGTGATTTTTACTACTTTTTCTGAGCATTTCTACTACTGATGATGTCACATCTGGTTCACAATGACAGCACTTCCTGTTTTACTCCTTTTTCTCTGATCTCGGCTGCTTCTGATGATGTCACTTCCGGTTTAGAATGACAGCACTTCTGATTCTTGATGGTCAGCGGGTCGCGGGTCCGGGTTGCGGATCTCGGGTTGCGGGTACAGGTCGGGTCGCGGGTCCAAGCGGGTCAGAATGCGGGTAGCGCGTCCGGGTTGCGGATTGCGGGTTGGGGTCAGGTACGGGTCCCAAAAAATGGACCCCCGCAGGACTCTACCTCCTGGGTCTCTTAACATTTTGTATTTAATCAGTCTTTAATGTCATCATACATATATTTATTTAATTGCACTGTGCTTTGTAAATAAGCAGTGTTATATAAATAAACATATACATTTAAAACATATGCCATCACAGTTACCCCCCTTTATTATTAAGAAACTTTATTTTACACAAGTTTCAAATTTCATAAAACCTCGATATCTCTTGATTTGCACTGATAAAGAGGAAAGACTGCTTTATAATCATTGCATTAATTAATTGTTGGTTTAGGTCTTATTTATTTATTTTATTGCTTTTGATTTTTCAGTCCCCCTCCAGTTCATTTGACTTGCAAACTGCTGCATGGGTGCTAGGTTGATTAAATTCCAGCAGAAAGCAATTGGAATTTAGTTATAAAGTGATACTGACACTAAAAACTACTTTTTTAAAAAAAAAAATGAATGTAGATTAAAAGTTACCTATAGGTCATGGTGATTGGAATACAGGCCTTACTTTATTTATGATGTTTTTTCCTATTAACTGGCATCAAACATCATTTTTACCGGCCAGACAGGTAAAATATCGGCCAAGTGGCAACCCTAGTCCTAGAAACCCGAGTTTCTAATGCGGACTCCTGCTGCACAAATATGGCAGCCCCCTCATAAAGGAACATGGGCCACCAGACAGGTAATGTAAACCATCATGCAAATACTTTATGGCAAAGTTGGAAGCAACTTTCAAAGGCAATAGTATGATAGATGTAAAAAGAAAAAAAAAAGAGTTTAATTTCTGGTGTCAGTATCTCTTTAAGTCTTAGTTTCAAGAGTTGCATAAACAAACAAAAACAATTTAATGTTTTCAGAAACAAGTTGCAAATTGTCTTTGAAACTTCTTTATTAGTAGTGAGCACAACTTTCCCTTGTTTAATTTAGTTCATATAGGAGCAGTGACCAGCTCCTTGTTGTAGCCCCCACCCCTCCCAACTATAGTCAGGTGATCCCACTGGTGTCTAATAAAAGGGCCAGTTTGGGAGTTTTACTTTGAAAGCAGCAAGTAAGTTGCAGGTAAAACTTAGTCCCTTTGTAAAATGTATAATGAAGCAATAGAATTCTTAATGAATCAGGTGAAAATTGAGCGTAGGACTGGCCAGATATGGGATGACCAGCTTAAATATATTGCAATATATGGACAAACAATCCCTGTTTTGTTTAAAGGGTAAGGCATTTTTTTAGTAGCTGTATGCACAAAATGTCTCAATGTCTTAAATATATTGATAATGGGTTGAGTGCAGAGGACGTCTTGGATTCAAATACTTCTGTATACATCATGCCAAAAGTGTTATGGCCCGTTTAAGTGCTTATGAGCCATTCAGATAAAGGGTAATTGCTCCTGCTTTGTCCTGTGGACCTGAGAATATATCTTGTATTCCTTGCCATAAAAAGTGCTTCTGTTGTTTGTCAGAAATACACACACACATAAATATATATATATATATATATATATATATATACACATGGATATATATATATATATATATATTTATACTTTGTTTCTTTGTATTATGCTATGAATAATCCAGCAACAGTAGTTTGATTTTAATGATTTTCCACAACTTGCCTCATCTATAGTTATTGCTTGCTTTCATTTTTACTTTTACTATCTTTTGTTAGGCTGGTTTTCTTTAGTTTTTTTTTACTCCCAATTTTGGTTTATATGGTAATTAATTGGATTCCTGTTTTTGGTGCCTTGTTTTGCACTTTGTAAAGGTTTTCATGGCTTACACTCTTGTTAGTTTTTTTCCCTGAGGAAGATCACTATGATGTGATCGAAACATTGGAATTTCTTTTGTTAAAATCAGTTCCTCTAACTGAGCCTGTTGAGTGCGGTATTTTGCTATTATATGTATGTATTTGTATATGATCTACCATAGAATTGATTCCTCCATTCCCTTCCTGCCTCTTCCATTATTGCTACCTATACACTAGAAAATGCATTGGTTTCAGGCACAAGGAACTGTGTTCTTTATATAGTTTGTTCATTTAAGACGCTGGCCAACAAATTATAATGCTGTCAGAATTGGAAGATCTGCAAGTGAATGGACCTACAGAATGTTAAAATCTGATTCACTGACTTTGTTGAGACATTTCTCCTTGATACAACTAGTTAAGGCCTGTGAAAACCAAAAACTGTAGCATGTCTGCAGACAGTGACAGCAATGGTGTTCACCTAGGGGTGCCTTATGGGAGAAAAAAAATATTTTTATATTCAGTTTGTGCATTTTCAAGTCAAAATTCAATGGGGCCAATGCAGGGGGTTTTACCTGTTCGACACTGGAGGCTGTGTATAAATGTATAAATATATAAACAGTCTCCGGCACTGAAGCGGAGAAACTCCCTTAATGCTTGGGAACAAAATGACCACTGTTATTTACAAAGCATATCCCTTGTAACAGCAACATATGTAGATATTGTTCATGAGTTTGTGTCATTGACATACTGTAAATAATGAAATAATGCCAGCTCTGTGCTTTTTATATAGCGCTTCAGACTTCTCACTGTGAGAACTGTTAATGAATGCATCGGGTGAGCAGTTGTCCAACAGTGTGCACAATGTCTAAATTCAAATAGTGTTCTAAAAAAACAATTAATAATAATTATAAAAAAAAAAGTCAGACTGTTCCTATACAGGTTGGAGAGCACAGCCCCTGTGGAATTAGAATGAGTAGTAGCTGTCCATAAAAGGCAGATCAATCATTCTCTGTTGTGTGAGTGGGCTGGAGTGCAGGTTTCAGTAGCTGTTATCTTCTCCCCAAAAATCCTGATTGTCTGCTGGCTGCTCGTAGGCAGGATGCACAACAAGCCGTCTTGTAATAAGCGTATACACACAGTCTGGCTTGTACCACTACATTGCAGTTGTAGTATTTGTCTTTGCAGTTTTCATCTGTTGGTAAAAAAAGCATGAAAGTAATGTTGATGTTATTACTAAAAATTCATGCAGCTTATACAGTTGGTTGAAACCAAGGATGAAAGTTCTATATTTATATCTGAATGATTGATTTTAAAATTGGGATTGATTTCTCTGACTAAAGGCCGCAATGTTAGGCTGAAAGCCCCTATGGTGCTTCAAGCAGCATCATTTTAACGCTATTTAATACACCCTGAAATGTAAGATGGTGGATATATTTCATTTCATTCTTCCCTTCTTTAAGCAAATAAGGTAACTACTTACAAAAGAAGGAATGATCCTCTGTATTACCTATTTCTGGCATGCAGTCTTGGGTATTGCAGGGCTCTGTGTCTTCAGGCTTTAATTCTTGATCACACTTATCACTGTGCGACATGTCATCTGTGAGACACCGTACTTCTCGGATTCTAAATCCCCCTTCGCAAGATTTAGAGCACTGGGAAATAATGTTGAATAACAATAATAATTTAGAGAAGAAATACTGAGAAATGACATGTACTGCACACCACATACAGAATATTATGGTTCATGTCACATATTAACTGCCTAGAAGTAGGATTTATTATTTTGTGTGGGATCATTTAACTACCCAGGATTGATGTCTAGGAGTAGTGTTTGACTCTATTCTATGTTATACCTTCCACTGACTTATGATTTAATACAAATATTCAACATGTTCGCTCTTGCTTATAAATGCTTCATGGCCCCAGTGTTATGCTCCTGTCCTTCAACTCCTCATCTTATTCTTTGTAAAAACATTTTGCCATTTCTGGAGTTCCCTGCCGCAGCCTATAGTGTACCCACTATCAGCCAGTATAGTGTACCCACTATCAGCCAGTATAGTGTACCCACTATCAGCCAGTATAGTGTACCCACTATCAGCCAGTATAGTGTACCCACTATCAGCCAAACCTTTACATGCCCCCAACAACCTCCCATTTAAAGTTGTCTATCTGGCACATCCTGGCTTCACTGAAGTCATTTAATAAAGGAAATGATAACATTGTAAAATATGTTAAATAATATTTTTATAATAAAGAATGACATTGTAAGCCTTGTTTGGTTTCCTTACACACATTAGTGCATGCATTGAGATCACAGCAATAAATGATACTGACCTTTCATAGAGGTGTGTGTATATATTATTATTAGTGCTAGACCTGACTTACCCCAAGTTAAATGTAGAGTAAAGTCAGGTAAGAAGAGAGCTACAGTAAATCTACAGATCTGCCTCCTTCACTCTCTGCTGGTGTTCCTCTATGTTCCTTTCCCCCCATCACACCTCCAGAAAACCCCAACTGATTTGATTTCAATGCCTTATTACAAATAGTAGAGCTGCATGTAGTCCCATACTCACTCCTAGTACTACTGAGAGTATTGGTTTTCTGATATTTCCAACCTAAAGCCACAGCACTACATAACAACAGCCAAACCAAATTCATTGACTTTATTTCCTAATCAAATATCTTCATTGGCTCCCAGGTTTCTCTCATAATACTTTTAAACTCTCTACTTCAAGACAGTTAATAATAATACCTATCATTACATCTCTGCTATTATTTCAGAATATCCGCTTTTGTGTTCTGCTTGTGACCTTCCCCCTCTGCTCCTTTCATAATCTCTTCTCATTTCTGGCTAAACAATTTCTCCCAAGATTCTTTGCAATTCCCAACCTATCAGACTTTTAGAATGTCCTAAAGAAGCTGATGTGAATTTTAGTCATCATTCATTACTTTTATAAATACTTAAATATTCATAAAACCACACAGGCATGTTTTATACCTTGAACACATTATAAAGCATCCTGCCCTGAAGTTAATACTTGACAAAATATATTTGGTGCCCAAGGACTAAAAATGTATGGTTTCTGATGAAACAGCTTTACTTTCTCTCATCCTCAATGAGCCTGAAATAGGAAACACAATTTGAGACAAGGCTTAATGTCTCAAATGAATGTTTACCAGGGACACAATACACAGAACATTTTCACTTATGCAGTATAAGGACTCATACTTTTGTGAACAACTTTCTCTGGAATTAGTTGTAAGACTATACTTGAGCTGCTTGGTGATGATCAGTGTGTGCCCACACTTTGCAATGGGAAGTGCTGACAAGGGATTTTAGGCATTTTCTTTAAAGATAGTTCTATCTAATCTGCATTTTGACCAATGCAAGTCTAAGCGATGATCAGCAGCAGTACTGAGCACTATCACCTATCCATACTCTTGATTCCGGATGCAAATCATATGTTTGAAGCACTTATTTGGACAAAAATTGTCAGGCTCAGGAAAAAATGTCAAACCTAAAAAATTAGAGCTCCAACATATTGTGCAGTGCAGCTCATTTTTATTGTGCTGTAATAAATCAGGCCATATGCCCAGCTTCCCCTACCATACAGGGATTGGATAAGGGAAGTAAGAACTTCCCTTCCAGCCTATCCAATCCCAATGCAGCTTTACCGGGACTTATTCTTAAAGGACCAATAAGGGTACAGAAAATATGAATAGGAGAAAAACTTGCATGCACAGAGTTGCTGTCCTATTTTCTGACTCTGGCAGCATGCTGTAAGTAGGGGAACCGGCTAATCAAGTAAGTGAAGCGTGGCTGGTCCCCCCCTTAGACACAAAACCCTATTAGTTAAAGGAAAACTATACCCCCCGAACAATATAGGTCTCTATAAACAGATATTGCATAAAAGAACTCATATGTAAAACCCTGCTTCATGTACATGAACCATTTTCATATTAATACACTTTTTTAGTAGCATGTTCCATTGGGTAATCATAAATAGAAAATAGCCATTTTAAAAAATAAGTACAACCTCCTGGGATCCTAGGATCCAACGGTGCACACAAACATACCAAACAAACTATAAAGTTAGGTCGCACGAGCCAATTAACAGAGTTCTGTATTTTGCTTCAACACTTCTTCCCTTTACAGTTAGAGATTAAATATTTCTGGCCAGGTGATCTCTGAGGCAGCACATAGACCATCATGAAATGGTGGTTCAAGACAAGAGATGTAAAGGGGCAATATTTACTTAAATATATATACCAGGTAGGTAAGATTCTTTAATATGTCACTTGATTTGATATAAACTATCTGTTGCTCAAAAATTCATTTTCGGGGTATAGTTTTCCTTTAAAGGAGGCCACCAATGGCTTTTTATAACTTTGGGGGGGGGGGGGGGTCTTGCAGAGGGGCCCCTGATCACTAATTACTTTTTATAACCAATTTATTTATTTTTTTATAAACTTGAAGGGGGGTCCTAGTCACCAATGGCTTTTTGTAGCTTAGGGGAGTTTAATGTTTTAGCTCTGATGTCTGTGGGGCCTTTTTACTGTGGGTTGGTTGAGATATGGGTGGGGCTTGAGGGTGGGCGGAGACCAGGGGGCCCAGAAAATTTTGCTGTACAGGGCCAGTGATTTCTGATGGTGGCCCTGGGTGCAACTTTGTTATGTGTATTATAATGAGATATATTATGCTGTTCTCTGTGTGTATTATTCTATGTATCCTGCAAACAAAAAGATATAGGATACCTACTGTACTCCAGTCAGTGTAGAACCACTTTGCTCCACAGGATTTGAGGTGGCAGGATTGTTGGTTAGGGGGTCGTTCCAAATAAGAACATTCATTTGGCTTCACTACATTGAAACCCTCAGCTGTCTTTTTTATGCAAATAACATCTCTCTGCTGTGTACCAGTACCACATTCCACAGAGCACTGCAATGGAGAGAAAATATTTTCATGAAATTAAGAATGCAACCATATTCAGGCAAGTGCAATACACACCCAGTAAAAAATGTACACTAACACTATCCTTCTATGTTAATGCAAGTACGTACTACGAGTAGGGTTGCCACCTGGCTGGTAAAAATGATGGTTGATCCCAATGTTATTAAAAAAATATATAAATATTTAGGAAGGCTGGTATTATTTTCCAGAAAAGGTGGCAACCCTAATTACCAGAAAACTGTTAAGACACACTGTTGTACATGTATTTTTGCTGTATTAAACTAACCCTTATTCCAGCTTTGCCGCAAACATGCAGGGGAATATAATATGCAAAAAAGCACAGGGAATATAATATAGATAGCCATCACCTATGTGCTTGCTTCAAAAATAGATTACTAAGAGATCTACTGTATAAACAAACACAAATCAGCATCAAAATGTGTTTTTTTTTTTTTTAATATTTTGTAGAAGATTTGGTACTCATCCCAAACACCACAATTATTTTTTTATCCATCATTCCTCAGTGGTACACTGCAAGTTGTTTTATGTTTTTAAGTTATTAAAACGTTCTGCTGCGGCCCAGTTTTGAAATGAGTCACACTGAAAAAGAAAGCTTGTTTTTGGGTTAATCAGTAAAGCAGTATGCAGAAAAGCAGTTGACGGTTGGAGAGCTTGGCTCCAGTGACACAGGAGAATACACCATTGAATATTTACTTTGCTGTTCTGTTTCTTTCAGATACACAGACTTAATGAATACTTTTATTATGAGAACTAGTGATTTTACAGAATGTTGGCTGCGAGAGCACCGCTTTCAGAGGTCAAAGCACAGTCCTACTGGGGGAACATAGTGTACCTTTCATGCTTCTGATCATTTGCTTAATACACTTCCACCAAGGGCAAAGGCATATTTTAAACACATACAAAAAGAAACATTGAAGTAGAAACAAGAGAGTAGATTTATCTTAAAAGTTTCTCTTAAGGGAATCTGAATTCAGGCCAAAATCTGTATTCTTCACCTGTCGCCTAAAAACTCCAACAGCCCCAAGGCCACATAAACTAGCAAAGCAGCCGACTGAATTTTTATTTTTAGCAACACAAAGTCACAGCAGAGTTTAGCCTGAGATGTGTATTTTCAGACTATAATACATTTTAAACAATAGGGAGCACATTTACTAAGGGTCGAAGTGAAAATTCAAATAAAAAAAATTCAAATTTCGAAGTAATTTTTGGCTACTTTACAGTGTAAAGTGAATATATGAAGGAGTTTGCTAATGGAGGACTACCATAAATAAGGGACTTGACCGGACTTGACCTTACTTGATCTAACATAAAAGTTTACTGAAGGCAGGCAAGGGAATGTAGATTGTGCTAAACCAAGGTTACACAAAATCTATTTATATAAACTGTATCTTGCATTAAGCATATAGTTCTAGACTAAATATTTGCACAGTGTGATGTGACACAAAATCTAAATAATACGTGGCACTCTACTGCTAATATTTGTACTATTTGTTACAATAATATAGTTGGCACATAAACAAGTTGCAGTTTGAAAGACTGGGTTTGTATATGAAAGAACCCCTCAATGGTAACGCATCATAATATTAAACAGGTGGTTCACCTTCAAGTTAACCTTTAGTATGTTGCAGAACAGTCAGTCCTAAGCAACTTTTGAATTGGCCTTCATGTTTTCTTTTTTAAAGTTTTTGAATTGTGTTCCTCCTTCTGACTCTTTCCAGCTTTCAAATGGGGGTCACTGATCTCATCTAAAAAAAATAAATGCTCAGTAAGGCTACACATTTATTCTTATTACTACTTTCTATTACTCATCTTTATATTCGGGGCTCTCCTATTAATATTCCACCCTCTTATTCGCTCATCTTGACCCTAGGAACCAGATTGCTGTTGAATAAAAAGCTAAATAACTAAAAAACCGCAAATAATAAAAAATGAAATCCAACTGCAAATTGTCTCAGAATATCACTCTCTACATCATACTAAAGGTTAACTTGAAGGTGAACATCCCCTTTAACAAAATAGACTGGGTGACATTATTAAGCAGCAATACTAATTAAGTATGTCTTTGAAGCAGAAGGGAAAGTATTTAAAGTAATAATGTGTGAATAATGGGAATAATTGAGAGATAAAGCCAACATGCTTTACAACACCAGTCAGTTGCGAGAAAGAGAATACAGTGCTATGAAATATGTTGGCACTATAGAAATACATGTTAATAATAATAATAATAATAATAATAATAAAAAAGAGGATGTTTCTTAAGTGCTCCCTGTCATCACTAGCATGTCCCAAGTTCTGGGACTGGCCCTTGCTCTTGGCCACCTAACACCCATTGCTCCATCTTTTTCACCTATTTCACAACTGTGTGTGGGATTGTGCATATTGCTTCTTCACAATACCAGTATTTTTCTGTAGCCAAATATCTGGTTCAAAGTGGTGACAAACAACATAGTTCAATTACTTGCGGTAAGAAAATTGTCAGACTGAGATAACTCACTAACCATCTCAAAAATTATAAAAAAAAAAATTTAAAAACCTGTTTGTGCAAAAAAATAAATAAATAAATAAATAAATAAATAAAGGTGTATTAAAGCAAAACAAAGGATTAAGCTGGGAATGCTGCATCTAATACAGGGACCCCCACCCTTATATAACATGTGAGCCACATTCACTTCTAAAAAGAGGTGAGGAGCATAAAAAAATTTCCTGGGCCTGATAAATAAAGGCTGTGATTGGTTATTTGGTAGCCCCTAGGTAGTCTACTAGAGGCTCTGCATAGCAGTACACCTGTTTTTATGCATATAGAACTTGCCTACACACTAGTAATTCAAAAATAAGACCACAGATACAGTGCCTCAGTAGATCCCCAGCTTCTTTTCTGTGGATTTACAGCATATTGTTTTGGCTGCTGTCAGTTACTTGAAGTTAGGAGAGCCGATTAATACAATTCTCATTAATTGTATTGTGTATCAGTGCTCAATATGTTTCGGATCAATAGATACTATATTAGGTAATTAATCTACTGTGTTTTTGTACCTACCTGACTCCAACTACCAGTGAACCATTCGACTTTGCCCTCACAAGGTCCATTATTACATGCTGTAGTTTCAGTAGGTCTTTGGTTCCCACACCCTTCTAAAGGCAAGCTGCTTATATAGTTGGACATGCACACCACAGATCGTGTCCGAACACCTTCCCCACATTCTGCAGAGCACTGAAAAAGAAACATGGCATAAACATACATATGTCCCTATACAAAGACCAACAGAAAACATTATTTGTCTGCTGCATATCTAATACAGTATCTATCTCTATTGAAACACAGCTTAGTCACTTAAAAAAGAAACAAAATGATTTCTGCCTTTTATTAATTCATTCATGAAAAGTAAATATTAAATAATGTAATTAATTACACTGCCTTATGAGTAAGAATAATTTACAAATATTCTAAACAGTAGATTTTTTCCCCCAAATAGTGCAGGTGGGACTGTACCAATGAAAGACAAAATGACAATAGTAGTGAATGGGGGGAAAAACAAAACCAACAAAAACAAGAAAAAGAAACAACAGATCATACCCTGTCACTCCATTCTGAAAGGAACCAACTCTTTGCACATGGGCCAGAGTCGCAGTTCTCAATATCATCTGGACGTAGTTTCATGTTGCACTCTTCATCATCAACAATATCCCCAATGTTACTGATGCACTTAACATCCCGGGTCTTCTGCCCCACCCCACAGGGCACTGAACACTAGAAGAGACGCCAACGTCATGAATGACTAACCCAGAGAAACAACAATAGGATGACTATATGTCATGATAACTTTCCTAAATAGATAAGTATGGTGTAAAGTACTTCTACAGGCCTTGCATTTCTTGCAATGAACAGAATTTTGAATAGAACCTTAATTCTGCTTCACTAGTAAAGCTGGAAATGCACAGATGATTCCCATGTGGTGTCTTACTTAGATACCAGCTGTGTGTTCCAAACTTTAGTATGGGAAGCAAGCTTTTTTACTAACTGCAAAAACATCAACAGGCACTTGCGTTGGGATACTATCCTTATGTTGTTAACTGCAGAGAAAAGGAACAGATATTAAGTAGAGCAGAACAGTTGAAGGTTTCTAAATGTTTTGAATATGACATGTACAAAGAAAAAAAAAAGACCCTTAGCAAACCAAGGACAAGCATGGCAGATCTAAGCAGTGAACAGCATGTGAATCTTTTCATAAGTAGTCTGTAGGGTAGTGGTCCCTTTTCCTTTGCTTTTTACACAGCATAGGAGCCACTAACTACTCTTGTGTGTCCAGAAGAATGCTGCAAAGTTTGTTCAGGCTAATAAGCAGTCCTTATTTAAATGATCCTTTAAGGCTCATACAAACAAGTGCTTAAGGGCCCTTACACATGGGCGTTTTAACCTGCGCTCCCCTTCGTTCTGTTTTGCTGTGTTCAGATGCAGGGGAGCGCAGGTATAGACGCACTCAATTCTTTTCAATGGGGCTGAAAAATGCAGCACGTTGCGTCTGAACCTGCGTTCAGCGCCTACATTAATTTGTGTGAGTACAGCCGAATTGAAAATAATTTCCGTGCATCTATACCTGCGCTCCCATGCGACTGAATGCAGCAATACGGAACACAAGGGAGCACAGGTTAAAATGCCTGTGTGTAAGGGCCCTAAACTGTGCTCCACTGCATTCGGCAGCATAGTGACATGCCAACATTGGGAAAAATGTCACCATTAACTCACAGTTACCCTTGCAGTGAAAGCCATCAAAAAGCCATCACGTGGCAACGCAACAGTAAACACACACTCGAAAACGCCCTTACTACAAATTTGGAGCGTTTCATGAGCAATGCCCAGTTCATCAGGTTTGTGTGCAGATTAGCCACAAGGAAAATTATTAATATCATTTATTTGTACAGCATTGACATATTACACAGAACTTTTTTAAAGATCACCCATAATTTATCTGTCGAGTGGAGACTACATATCCTATCCAGAGGCACTTGAGAGTAAATGTGTATTTCTGTGGAGTTTGGGAGTAAACTGGAGAGCTGAGACAAAACCCAGGAAAACAGGGGCAGTGTTGGAATGGGATATCAGGAGAAGTCAGTAGGCCCTCCTGCTTCTAAACAGTTGGCCTATTTCATGGCCATTCCTTATTTCCTTAATAAAGAGGCTAAATGGATGGATAAAATAGATTTTAGTATGTAAAGAAAAGAGACTAGGAGAAGAGGTTGAGTGAGAAGAGGTTGAATGAGGGGAGGAAGAAAACAGTATTGAGAGGGGGTCCCTGGTCTAAGGTTTTTTGGTGGGCCCTTGTTGTCCCAGTACAACATTGAACAGGGGCAATATATAAAGTCTATTTGTTGTTTTGGTCAGAACAGAACTTAAGAGTGCAGGTTCTGAAGCGGAAATTGGTGGTACAAATCAGGGCAATTTCCCTGAAGAAAATAGTTTGGTTTAATTTGAGTATACACTGTGTGGTATAGGAATCCATACAAAGCCCATGCTGTATCAGTAAGAAGTTGTTCACAGGGGGAAATAAGTGCTCCCTGTGCTAAAAGTCAGATGAAAATAATAAGCTGTTTGAGGATTTTTCATGAGGCTGTCTATACCAAAGAAAGATAAACAATGCCATTTAAAGGTCTGCCTCCCTGGTATTTGACACTATTATGTCTCATGTCCCACAGTGGCAGACACAGCTGACTGGTGAGTAAATGTCACAGAAGATTCATGAATCGTTTCCACTACTGTTTCTCTGCCTTGTGGTGAGTTATTGCCTATACACTTTCTGCTGCTTTAGGAAAGTGCATTGAAGCAAATCTGATCAGATTTGTGGGATGGCTTTTTCAGCATAGATCATTCAGTTTAACCCCTTCACCTCTTCAGATTATAGAGTAGAATACAGTAGAAAATACAAGTGTTTTTCATTGCATACGTTTATTAGAGAATAGCAAAGTACTGTAAATGTAACTAGCAATACAAAATGTCAAGTACCATTCAGCTGGAATGATGTATGAGCTACCTGATAGCTGTTTCAGTTTGAACGACATTATTGGGAAATCATCTCAGGCCTTCTGTATATATACATGTTTATACCACATTTATAGTGAAAGGTAAAGATGGCTTTCCACATGATTATCTGCTTGTTTGGCGAAGTTGCCAAACAAGCAGATCCTGCTCCAATATGACGGCCTTGAGGTAGGTAATATTGGGCTGATCTGATTGTTTGGCCATTGAGAATGCACTGCAAACGTGAACTGATGTGGCCCTCGGCCCGACAGGATATTTATTTAAATTGCCCATTCCTTATCTGACCCATTTTGTCAAGATATTGTTCAGACAGGCCTGTCGGGCGTATGTGGCCCATCTGCAGTTTTTATCGGATAATGTATGGCCACCTTAACAGTATATTAGATTTAAATACATTTTTATATATTATACAGTTACCGTGAACTAGTAAAAATTGTGTCTTACATTGTTGGTATTATTGTTTCTTTAATAATCATTTATTAAGTTAAGGTGGCCATGCATGGCCCGATAAGACTGACAGACCAAGCTTATTGTACAGTGTATGGGGGCCTTCCAATGGGCTTACCCAACTGTTATCTGGGCAAAAATTGGCCAGATGCTTTTCGATCAGGTTTAAAAATCCCATCAAATCAAGTACAATATTGTTTTTTTTTTATGCAGTTCTCACACCAACCTCTTGCATTCCCAACATTGTGATCTCATCATTGGGGTCTAGGGCCCATAATCAGATCAACGCAATATCAACCACTCAGGGTGTTTGGCTATCTCTCTCTCTTTTATTTGATAACATTTTTTCAAAGCTACTCTAAATACCATTGGAGTGATTTATGGTTTTGGAGCATTAGATGTTTTTCTGTTGCAACGTTAATGTGCAGAGATCAGGTGAGCACCATTCCTAATAAATTATTTTCTTGTAATGCACAGTTCCAACTGCTGATCCATATATAGGCCTGATCCCATGCACATCATCTGAAGCTTGGTCACACACTAATTAGGCAAGGTGGAAAATGTTAAAAACTACACGTGGCCATTGATGAGGCATGTTACAGATAAATTGTACTCCCCTGCATCTAACACTACACTCTCTTCAGTTCTTACTGCTTCTGGAGTCAGTTACCCACCGGTGTCCAGTCTGACCGTATCTGCCATTCACTGCAGATTTTCAGTTGGCATGTACTGGTGGTCTCTGGCTTCTCTAGGCTTTGGCAGCGGTGTGGCTGTACTGTAAGAGTGCGGTTGGCATAGGTGTGCCTGCAGAGGATTTGCCGGTGCTGCATTCCTAGACCACAGGTTTTACTGCATTCAGACCACTCTCCTATATCCCAGCTAGAAGAGAACACACAAAGAAAGTGTCAGTTATTAAATACAAGAAAATGAAGTCACAATCTGTATTCATCGATATTTAGTCAATCCCAGTTTAAGGACAGTAAAAAGTTTAATTTGTAGGTCAGTGGTTGGTTTCCACAGATGGATATTTATATTCACACATTTTGTGGCAGATAATCTTATTGTTCTACTGGGGAGGGTCAAGCAACACTGTAAATGTAAAAGCACATATGTGAGGGTTAAAGGGGTTGTAAACCTTTCAAACATATTTTTTTTCAGTTCAGATTTAAGATTATTCACCCTAAACCAGGGGTCCCCAACCTTTTTTGCTCGTGAGCCACATTTAAATTTAAAAAAAAGAGTTGGAGAGCAACTCAAGCATGAAAAAGTCCATGGGGATGTCAAATAAGAGCTCTGATTGGCTTTTTGGTAACCCCTATATGGACTGGCAGCCTACAGGAGAGAATGTTTGGCAGGACATCTGTTTTTTATGCAACCAAAACTTGCCTCTAAGCCAGTAATTCAAAAATAATCACCTGCTTTGATGCCACTGGGAGCAACATCAAAGGGGTTGGAGAGAAACATGTTGCTCGCGAGCTACTGGTTGGGGATCACTGCCCTAAACAAATCCTTTTTTCAACTGCTTTCCATCTTTTTTTTCCTAACCATTTTCCTAAAATGTAAGTTTAAAGTTTACTGTGTCTCTAGTATTTCAGTCTGTCAGCTCAGCCATCCAGAAGCAGATTCTGAACTTTTACAATTTGCTACATTTAGTGGATACAATTAGTTGATACATTTCTCAGCAGCATCTGTGGAATATTGGAAACTATTGTGTCAATTCTAACCACAGTCTTTAATGAAACTCAGGGATTCTGCAGCAGCGACAAAGATAACAAATGTATCAACTAAATGTATCAATTTGGAACAGTTAAAGAGGAACTTCAGCTTCCAAACCAAAATTTGGGTTAGCGCCGGGGGGGTTCATTCCCCTTTAAAGCTGCCAATATTGGTCCTTTAGACCAATTCGGCAGCTTATCTGCCTGTGTATGGGGCTTTTGATGGGTCCCCTGATCTACATCAGGCTAAAAATTGTCCAGATATTGATCATGCAGATTTGATTTTCCTGTTATCAAGGACTGCATTGACTAGTTGATAAGGTCCTATGATCCACTGGCACCCATTTACTTTGTTGTAATCAGATTGTTTGGCCCTAGGGCTGACTGTTTTTCTATCAAGCAGGAGGTGTAACATGCAGCCAGACCCTGGTCTGATGTTCTCTCTACATCTGATCTCAGGATCATGCTATTGCCACCCTTAGTGCTCTTGCACTTCTGGGCAGCATTTATGTAAATGACCCCTACAGTGATTTAACCTCTGCAGTGATCTTCTAAAGGACTGCAGGCATTGGTGCTGTCATGCACGGAATGCTTGCTTCATGTTTCCCAAATGAACTCCCCACCTAATACTGTCAGTATCTGCCATTTGCATTGTCTTTCTCTTACGTTTTAATGGGGCAGGGAATTTGACCTCTGCAGTTCTATTGAGATCATAATTGTGGTAAAAACACCAGGCATGGCATATATTCCTTAGGTGAATATATCTTATTGCTCACCCAAAGATTATTTTGCGCAATTTGCTTTTTGCAATAAAATCGTTGGAATACAAACTACAGAATGCTAGGATAAACTAAGCGTTACAGTAGATGAGGCAATTAGGCCTACAGCATTTTGCATGCAAATTCAGTCAGAACTTGATTTGTCTAAAAGAAAATCTAGTTGACATTTCCATTAATTAACCCATTTCAATTAATTATTCAAGTGTTTTTAGGATAGTATTGCAGCTTTTGATTTAACCCTAATGTCACAGAAGAAAGCAGCATATTCTAGAATCACATTGCGCAACCTGTCCTCACAATTTTTGTGTGCTCTACTACAAACTGCAGCAAGCCAACATTTTACATCATGTGGTAAAACACAGAGATGATGCCAATTTTCAAGTAAAACACAAAAAACAAGAGTGACGGTGGAGAGGCCACGCATTGCTTTGAGCTAGAAAGAAAATGTTTTTAATGTCCGTAAAGAGGTAGTAAACCCTGCTGCACTGCACTGATCAACCAAACTTTACTCTTGCTGGACTACAAATGCCAGAATAATGTAACATATACTTAAGGTTAAGGCATGCTGGGACTGTAGGCCACCAACATCAGGGTTGTATTCTTAAAGTAATAAAACTTTTCCAAAAATTTGCATCAAATCTCCACAGCCAACAGCTGCATTAAGATGCAAAAAAATCCTACAATGAGAATTCCAGCTGACCTGTATTAATCTGTCTCCTTGTTCTTTGTTACTGTAAGTGGAGCGGGAAGCTTTTAGCACAGTTTCCCAGCACTGTCCTTTATCCCTATGTCTGATTCCAGTGTAATATTATGAAGAAATAAATGACATCATCATCTCTATATGTAAGGTAACAGTAAGATGCCCGACTCATTGGTGAATTTTCTTGCTTCTATAATAATGATTTTCAAGTAACTTCTATATAAAACTAGAGATAGCTGCCCAGCGCTCCCCAATCATTGCGCCCTAGGCAGCTGCCTCTCCTGCCTACCCCTAGTTCTGGCCATGGAAATAAGCAATCTGTGTATTATGCCCAATGTGTGCTATGAGGCAACCTGGTAAATCTGAACTGCAGAGCCACTTGGAAGAAAAAAGAATGGTTGGCTCTTTTTATTTTTATTTTTTTAAACATTAATCAGTACGAAGTGAAGTGATTCAAGCCATGTGTTTTTTACAGTGATTACAGATACAGACTCACAGATTTAAACCTTTGTAGCTGTGTGGGAAGTAGGAGGGGGTGGTTGATATAAAGTTTAATCCATTCTGCAGACCTCAAAACCGTTAATTTCTCATTCAGATAAAAAACTAGCAGAACCTTATCTGTACACATTATGAATTGTATTGAGGCCTCCATGTTTTTCTTGCTGCCTTGTGCATTCAAGCTTGGTCAGATAAATATTAATGTTGCAAAATCAATAATATAATTAAGTTTAACAAGGCATCATGATGAACAAGAAAGGGTTGCTTGACTGGAAGCATTTTTTTTATTGTAGCCTTTGCTTTGCAAATCAAACAGTAGAAGTAAATGGTCAGGTCGACTAAAGAAGAAGGCCACCACGATTCAAGAGACTGTTTCAGTATTGTTAGGGCACTTTTTAACAAAGCAGGGTGAATAGTTGACTAAGCCAGTGAACAGGAGCAAAAATATTTAAACTATGCAACATAGAAATTAGGAAATGGCTCCAGAATACCAATATGGAAGAAATTAAAATGAAATATATTTCCTTCTGATATTACTGGAAATAAACATAGTGATATCCCATAGACCTGTCAGCTGATTTTCATGCATTCTTTTACATACTGTACATACATAGTTTTAACAGTTTCTAGACTTATATGTTAGCTGCAAACCAACTTACAAGGCTGGACAAGGAAAAAGATTGCAAGGCTCCTCTTCTGCACTTGGTTTGGTACTGGAGTCACAGAAAACATCTGCTGTCTCTTCATGCGTATTTCTGTTTACGCAGTGAAACACTGGATAGCGGGATCCTAAAACAAAGACAATTCTACTGAGATCCCCATGATATTATTTTTAAATATCCCAGCATTACCATGATCTTTTATTTTGATTTATGATTATTCTACTTCGCTACTTCGTTTCATGAACAGGCTTTTATAAAGAACAAAAATGTTGGCAGGTTTTAGGTACCACAGTTTTTCTTCATTACAAAAGGCAGTTTAGGTAAAATTACAGAAATAGCCAACCTATTTTAGTCCTAAACCCAGTTTGAGTTTGGAAACTCAATTAGGTCTTCCTTTAAAGAAACAGTTATACCAACAAATGAAAGTCTAAGGAAATCTACGGGGGCATGATTTTGGATTGCTCAAGCAATCTTAAAAAAAATGCCAGGTTTTAGGACAAAAAAGCACAACAATTCCCTTAATTTTTCACAAACAGGCTTATAAAAAGAACAAAAACATTGGCAGGTTTTAGGTTCCACAGTTTTTCTTCATTACAAAAGGCAGTTTGTGTAAGATTATAGAAGTAGCCAACCTATTTTAGTCCTAAACCCAGTGGAATCTTAAAACCTGACCCTAATTGTTATATAAGATCTGTCAACTCCAAGTCTCTCTAGTGTGGACTTTGTAACATTCAGGGAATAAACATGTTTTCTCATTGATTCAATCGTTTTATATTTAAATAACTATATTATAGATATTTTGTACTATATTTTTAACCCACCTCACCTTTCCCACACGTAGATGAACATTCAGTTGAACCCACTTGCTTCCAGTTAAAGTCTCGGCTTTGCCTTGGTGGTTGTAATGGAAGTACTTGGTTATCTGGCTGCTGTGAGGGATATCTCAAGGGATGTCTGCCAGGAATAGATCCAGTGTCTATTTCACGAAAGGAATCTCTCTTTTCTGTAGGGTCTGAGGTTTCTTCTTCTAACTGGCCATTAAATGGTTCAGCTGGATACCCCAACAAAAATGAACAAAGACGATTATTTAATTAATTACACAAATATTGTTAGGTTTTAAAATCTGAAACAACACATGGAAAATGAATGCTATTTTCATTCTCTTACAATCCTATTTTTGTCACTTTTTGTCATTGTCTATGGTGAAGGGAGCAGGAGGCAACTCTACATCGTCATAAATAATGCCAAACTATTGTTTTAGCACATCAACCTCCATGTTTAATCCAGTTTTGTGATGGGGTACATCCTATAAATGAACAAAGAATTAAACTGTTTTCTACAATATAGAAAGTGTTATTGTTAAAGGACAAGGAGAGGCTAACACACTGTGGGTGCCAATTTGTTAGAATACCCCTGTTTGTTAAATTGCTAACTTGTAAATGGTTTTGAACTAGGAACAGTTTTTTGAATCTCAGTAGGTGGTTGATGTCCCCTCCTCATACTGATATTCCAATACACTTCTTTGAATATTATTCTATAACAAATCAACTCCTACTGGTCTTAATGGTTCAAGGTATTTTATTATTATTATTATAGACAAATTGTATCTATTAAAAATGAAGAATTGTGTAAACAGGACAGTATGGGAAATTACACTGCTGTATTTCTAGATAATAGGTTACCTCTAAATAGATCTGGAATATAAATATAGACGCACATAGTTGAAATTCTATGCTACATTGTGAATAGAGGCTAAATAAGCAATCACCTGGTCGTCGATGAAGAGGTAGTTGAGGGCTGATGGCATTCGCTGCTGGAATAACATACTCATAATGAATTCCAGGGTTTGGTTGCTGATGTATCATCTAATAGAGGAAGCACATTTTTTTTAAAAAAGGGTTATTTATGTCTTGAAATAAATGAATAATTCCTAAACATTAAGTTCCACTTGGTGGCCCAGTGGAAACATGAAGAATTAAACTGGACTGTATCACTGGACACAAGGGATAAACAAGTTTTTAGTGGGATCTAGAGATTCTTCCAGTTTAAAAAGTCTGTTACAATTATTGACACGCAGATGAGATAGAAACCTTGTCCTATGAGATTCTTAATTGTTGTGGCCATGATTCAGTGCAAAGGAATGGTTTATACAACAAACCCAGATCAGATGAGAAAATGTCTTGAGCAAACAACCTACATGCTATTTATGCTATCTCATAAATAACATGGTCTTATACTAACATAACCAGAAATATATGAGCAGAAAGTGCCTCCAAGTACAGCAGAACCCCAATTTTACATTTCACAGGGGATTGTGCAAAACCAGTGTAAATTCTGGGAAATGTAAAATCTGGAAAGAAAGGACACAACTTGTCAGAATGGGACTGCAGCAAAACAGCATCAATTATGGGGAAAATGTAAAATTGATGTTTTAATCTACTTCAATATATCTCACTAAAAGTCATTTTTATCTAAAAAATCTCCAAAATCTCTTAATTGTTGGAGGATACTGGGACATGTACAGTTATGTTCAGAAGCAGTGCGACATTGTTAACTTGATCAATCACTGTTTTTGGTAGAAATTATATTTCTATATGGCAAATAATTTACTTGTAGTTGTAGCAGAGTAATAGAAAACCAACTGAACAAACAGTCATGACATGCATGTTGTTGATTCTGTGTAATTTACTCATTAAATGAGGCTTGTTCCAAAGAATAGAAGTGTGGAATTAGTACGGTAATTCATTTTGTGAAAAAAACAGGTGTCAATTATGGCTCATATTTAAGGAAGGAAGGTGTTGTACATGATGGTTATGAGTAAATGGGTTTTTCCAGACATTATTCAGAAGAACAAGGTACTATAATTAAAAAGTTCATTGGAGAGGGGAAAATATATAAAGAAGTGCCAAAAGTGATAGGCTGCTCATCTAAAATGATCTCAAATGCTTTAAAATAGCAACAAAAAGCTGAAAAATGTGGAAGAAAGCTGCCATTCTAATGGATAGAAAAAGAGCCAAAATACCATTAATTAGCTCAAGGAAAATTAAAGAATGTCTAAAGTTACCTGTGAGGTCTGTTACAATTATAAGACACCTATGTGAAGCCAAACTATCAGCCAGAAGTGCTGAAGAGGTTACAATTTGCCAAAGAACATGTTGACTGGCCTAAAGAGAAATGGCACAACATTTTATAGACTGATCAAAGCAAGATTGGTCTCTTTGTGTCTAGAGGCCACAGACAGTTTGTCAGATGACCCCCAACACTGAATTCAAGCCACAGTACAGTGTGGAGACAGTGAAGCTTGGAGGCACGAGTATCATGATATGGGCATGTTTCTCATACTATGGTGTTGAGCCTATTTATTGCATAACAGGGATCATGGATCAGTTTCAATACAACAAAAAGATGTATGAGATCATGTTGCCTTATACTGAAGAGGAAATGCCCTTGAAATGGATGCTTCGACAAGACAATGACCCCAAACACACCAGTAAATGAGCAGCATCTTGGTTACAAACCAACAAGATTGACATAATGAATGTCAAATGAGAGGCCAGTCTAATCCCCAACCACACTAATGTTTTTGTGGTTGAATGGACGCAAATCCAACCAACAATGTTCCATTATCTAGAAGAAGCCTTCCCAAAGGATAGGAAGCCCTTACAGCAGCAAAGGGAGGACCAGCTTCTTATTAATACCATTAGTTTGGAAATTAGATGGTGGACAGGCATGTTTCTTGATACTTTTGCCCAGATAGTATATTACTTGTATGAGCACAAAAGTGGAGAATATCACTTGTTACACAGATACAGTATGAACTAGAGTTGCAGTTGGTGTTTTGACTGCTGTTGGGCTCTCATAGGGGAACCATGAAAGTAAACACATTCTCTCCTGTCTGAATTTATTTTTATTTAAAAGAATGAGCTTTGGCTATGTCCTGAGAATTGTTCCAAAGAAAACTAAGTTGGAGAGATGGTGGAAAGAAGTCAGAATTGCAGAGTATACAAATGTACAATGCAATAGCAAACCTGTGTTACTGTAATTCTAACAATAACAGATTGTGGATAATGTATCCCCTACTGTGATTAATAAAGATATTATTATATTATAGAGGAGTTATATGACCATATAAAAGCAGATGCAGCAGTATAAAAGCCGCCGTGCTTTTATACAGGTCACATTACTCTGAGGCAACTTCTTATATCTTTATAAATTTCAGAAGTGGGTACATTATGCATTCTAATCTACAGTGAAATGTCAGGAGGAGGGTGGGGGGTCGGCGTCCATTGCAGTCGCTGGTGTCCATTCAGCTTCAAACGTGGATGCGCCGGCATCAAATTTGGATGCACTGCGTCAAATTCGGATGTGTGGTGTCAAATTCAGCAGCGGGGGACCCCTGTTATAAGGCTATAATTTACAGTCTGGTCCCATAGGAAAATGACTGCACAGCACAAATTACCCACTTTCACACAGCATTCACAGTCGGCCTGGTCGCTGGCTTGAGAGATTGGCCACACTCCAAAATATGGAACAGTATAAACATTAACACCCAGAAGGCCAATTCAAGTGGGGCGAACCCCTGCAACTTTATTCGTCAAGATGTAACGTTTCGGGGGCAAACCCCTTCTGACGAATTGGCCTTCTGGATGCTGGTGTTTATACTGTCCCATAGTGAAATGACCAGACTGTAGATTATAAACATTTATTCTATTGTTAAAAAAGGCAATTCTTAATTCTGCCTCATATGCTTATTTGCTTTTCCTCTCTAATAAAAAAACACTGTATTATAACAGATGTTAACTAACTCAGCATAAATCTTTTTGGATGGCAAAACCATACTGTTTTTTTTTTATTTATTTATTTCAATTTGTTTCAGTAGATTTTATGCAGGAGCTATAACTTACGGGGGCCTTCAATAGAAAACTCCCATGTCTTAAACATTCTGTACGTGTGACTTCATTCCTTAAAGGAACAGTTCAGTATAAAAATAAAAACTGGGTAAATAGCTAAAAAAATGTTTGCTTTCCACTGACTGGTTACCCTGATGACCAGGCAGTAACCAATAGGGATGCACCGAATCCAGGATTCGGTTCGGGATTCGGCCTTTATCAGCAGGATTCGGATTCGGCAGAATCCTTCTGCCTGGCCGAACCGAATCCGAATCCTAATTTGCATATGAAAATTAGGGCCAGGGAGCTAAATCACGTGACTTTTTGGCACAAAACAAGGAAGTAAAAAATGTTTTCCCCTTCCCACTCAAAATTTGCATATGCAAATTAGGGTTCGGATTCGGTTCGGTATTCGGCCAAATCTTTCGGGAAGGATTCAGGGGTTCGGCCGAATCCAAAATAGTGGATTCGGTGCATCCCTAGTAACCAATCAGTGACTTGAGGGGGGGGGCACATGGGTCATTACTGTTGCTTTTGAATCTGATCTGAAGGCTGGGGATTAATTGCAAACTCACCGAACAGTTATGTCCCATGTGGCCCCCCTTCAAGTCGCTGACTGACTCAGAGTTAGAGAGCTGAAAAGCAGGAAGTAGTATTCTGTTATGTTAGACATCCAGTCACTCCTGCCTTTATACATTACATTTTTGAATAACTAACTATATTAGAAACATTTTTTTATTTTGTGCAGCCTATCTATTTATCCAGTTTTTATTTTTACACTGAACTGTTTCCTTTAAGATACAAGATTTCAGACTATGGTATTAACGGGATAGGAAAGGGATATAAAAGGGATGGGAAATGGAGTGGCTAACCTTTCTTCTATCTGGCCAACAAAAAACCTCTACAGTAAAGAATATTTCTTTTAACTCTGATAAATGGCACATTTTCATTCATTTACAACTGGGCAAGTACATACCCATATCTATAATCAATTGAAATGCAAAACTTGTGGATGTTGGACAAGTGCAGTTGGCAACATGCTTCTAATGTACTGTAACTGCTACTCAGCCATGCAGCTTGTGGATTTGTTCTGTCTCTGATGTAAAAAAGATGAAGTTGCCTTCCTTAGCTGTGCTAAAAGTAAAACATGTTTGAGATGCATGACTCTCTCATGCGAGGATAGTTCACTTAATTAAACTATAAAATACTTTGATATTGGAGAAAAATGTACTTGTTGGCACTTAGCAAACTAGCAGGTAACTTATTTGCAAAAAAACCAAGTACAGGCTAAATGAATTATTAGACAATGAGCTGACAACTATACTCACAAAACTTGTTCTTATAATGATTTTTCCTTCATCTTACAAGGATTAAGGAAGTTTATTTGGAAATAAAATATTAAATAATGTGAAGTGTTTATCGCCTCTTTGTGTACAAACCAGTTCACACAGGGGTGTGATTTAAGAGAGGAAAGGGATTATGGGCCACTGATTCTTTTTTCAATATGAGACTGAGCCACAAGATATTTGCTATAACTGTATTAAAGCTCTTTAAATTCACTAAATTTGTCATTTTCTATAATTTAGATCAATGTGGGATACTCTACCTTTGTTTTTATTTTAATAAAAAAGACTGATAAATGTTTTGGTAGGGTTTTAATGATGTGTACATTGGCGTTGAAGCTGCCTATGCAAAAAGAATACACAGCCAAATATTAATGAACAGTCTTGTGGATAAAATGAAAGTATTTTTGGAGGGTTCTAAAAACATTCATGGGGTCTTTGATTTTTGAAAAATATTGGGCCAAGTGAGTACAGAAAAGTGATGGATAATCTATAAAGTTAAGTGGCATATATTAATTTTCAATTAAAAATTGAACAATCATTGACTGATTGCTTCACTTCCCTTTACCCTTGTAAAAGTCTGCTATTGCACACATTTATTCTATGATCCCATAACATGCGCTAAACATTAACAGCAGATTTATTACTGCAGTTTCCATACTGATGTATGCGTTTAGATTTATAGTCACAGGACATATTAAAGCCAAAGGGCACGTGAACTCACTAATTAGTGTAATCCCCTCAGGCTATCTTATCTGTATTACTTATCATATACCTTCATATACCTTCAAAAAACATCTTGTGTAAGCAATTTTAACATATGTTCAGACAAAGTTGTCATCTTTGGCTTCTGCGTCTCTTACAAATGACACAACCTATTTAGTAGCAACAGCTAAAATGACTGGATGATTTTGTTTGAATCTGTAAAGATAATTTGGTAGAGAACAATCCAGTTTCTAACAATATTGGGACATTGCAGAATGTAAATAAAAAGAGAATGGAAGAATTTAAAGCATATATTTTTCAAAAACAATTAACACCTAATTTCTAACACCTGATCTATTTTCTTTGCATTATTGCCATTAAATGTAGGATGTCATTGCTTTTCAAATCATCCCATTCTCTTTTTATGTTCATATTTGGAAATACGTTTGTACATACCGATAATTGGTTCAACCCCAAATATAACTAAAATGAACCATATCTTACAAATGATTTGTTATGGGGGTCTGAAAACATAAGAATAATTACTCACCGAGCTAGGGGGGCACATTTACTAAGGGTCGAAGTGAATTTTTAAATTAAATTCAAATTTTTAAAATTCGAATTTCGAAGTAATTTTGTGCTACTTCGACTGTCGAGTAGCTGAAAACTCGATTCGAATTGAAAAAATTAGAAAATTCAAATTCTGAAGTATGACTATTCGCCACCTTAAAGCTGCCGAATTGCCATTGTAGCCTATGGGGACCTCCTGGAAGCTTTCCTGTAAAATAAGTCCTGGAAAATCTAAAAAAAAATTTAAATTTTGTGATTAGAATGATTTTAATTCGATTGAAAATGGCTTTTAGTTTAATTGAAAACTGTAATTTTCGAGCGAAAAATGACGCCCCAAAAAAATTAGGTGGTCGAATTTCAAATTTTTTTTAATTCAAAATTTGACCAATAGTAAATCTGCCCCTAAGAGTAGAAACAAAATAACAATAGATATAGTGCATGGCTCAAACTAGAAACTGGTGTAAAAGCCACTTTTATCAGTTTATTAATGGCCCAGAGAAAAAGCACCTTTATTATCTGATGTTTACAGTGCAATCAATATGATTTACTACTTTACAATGTGACAGCCACAATAGAACAATACCTTGCATTTTCCTTAAGCTAAAATGCTACATATAGCACTTGTACTTACATAAACATCAAGGACCTCACTTGTGGGGCCTTCAGCTAAAAAAGATTCTCCCGCAGTGCTTGAAATTTCATTTGGTCTCTTATATGTGAACAGGGTCCCACCTCCTTCATATCTGCCAGGTCTGTCAATTGCCCAGTTTCCATTGATGATTGATCTGCCTGATCGACTGCGTAGGGCTAACATACAAACAGATAGAAGCAAATGGAGCTTATGCAAGAAACATTTCCTTGATTATTTATAATTGTCAATATTTAAGATAATCAATATTTAAAGTAATTTGTGTATTTTTTAATTCTTTTGTCATTGATCAGAATAGTTCCCATGCTACCAAATATGTACACGTTCCACACCTACTATAGATTACTGATGAAAATTGTAAACGTTGTCTAGTAACAAAGTTCAATTACTGGTTATGCTTGGGATATTGCCCTTGTCATATATACATTACTTGTCATGCAAATGCCAATGGCTCATTCAAATACCCAAGGTCAGTACAGTTTTTTAAAGATGGACTTTGGTCCAATTTTAATTAATAAGCTAACAAATTGGCACACGCAAGTTATTCTGATTCTGTTGTTTTTGGTTGACTACAATGAAAATGTTCTATACAGTATACAGTGTAGTGCACAATAACAACACTACCCCTGACAAATTAGCCTAGGCTCTGCTAGAACACAGAGATTGTTAGGAAATTATGGAGAAGAACTGCATGAGCAATATCTTAGTAGTAGGGTTGAAGAAAATGAGGTTTCACTTTCAGCAAGGAACAAGGTTAATACAAGGCAGTTATCTAATGCCATTCCCTGCTAAGGAAAGTAGTGACAGATTTGATCTGTTGAAATCAGCTATGACTGTCTTAGCACCTAGAGGCCTATATTTTAGACATAGCGACTGTATTTTGGGACTTACACCACAGATTAAATGCAACTTTCTTATAACATGCATATAACATTTACCCTGATACATAGACAGTTAGGGCTAGTAACTGAAACTTTGCAGGTAGCGCACAGGCTTACAAATCAGCATGGTTTTATTTATGCACTTACATGTAGGGGGTGATTTATCAAGCTCGAATTAGAATTTTTGCCACGATTCAAATTTTTTTTGCACATTTGAATTATATTTTCCAAAAACTTGTTTGAATGTTTGGTATTTATAAAGCACAAAATAGACAAATGTAAAACGTTGGCATCTAAAGCTTGCAGTCAATGGGAGACAAAATTGGAATTTTTTTTTTTTTGCAACCTTGATTTACCTGGGTATGGGATGTTTCCATAATTTAGATCACCTCACCATAGTTTTAATATTAGATAAAACCAATAGGGTTGTTTTGCTACCAATATGGATTCATTAATCTTAGTTGGCATCCAGTAAAAGTTACGGTATTCTTATTACAGAGAACAAGGAAATAAAAAAAAAAAAAGA
>CM044436.1:46505032-46517977 GCA_024363595.1 Xenopus borealis
TATATATATATATATAAAAAGAAACAACCAAGCTTTTTCAGGGGTTTAAAAGCACAATGGCCATGGATCTAAAATGGACACAGCCAAACTATTTTTTGCCAAAAAACAGGCAGTGAAACATTTAATACACAACAAGATTTTAGCAAAGGCTTTTTTGAGTAGAAATGTGGGGCTAGTGGTTTGTTTATTTGATCCACTGCTCCATCTGCCATGTATCAATGTCAGGCATTTCCTTCCCGCAGTAATGGCACAATGTGTAAAGTTTTACGGGGCACTTTGAGTTGCAGGTCATTAGGGTGTAAGCCCTGTTAGCAGCTCCAAGAAGAGCCAGCCACTAATGGCCATTCGGTGTGGCTACCATTTATTTTAACCAGCATTCCTTTGAAATTAGTTGCTGAGATAAAGTTTGTTCATTTATCAAGATTGCAAAAGACCAAGTTAGTCTGAAATGTTGCTTTCATTATGCCAAAGTTAAAGTAGAGGTGGCTTTATGAAGCCTGAATAGTTGTAGTACTTGACACAGAGTTGTGGTTGCATAAAACCCAGGTTTACTGCCAAACAGAGCCTCTTGAAGGCTGCCGGTCCACATAGGGGCTACCAAATGGCCAATCACAATCCACAGGGACATTTTTCATTCTTGTGTTCCTCTTTGTGAAGATTTCTATTTTGCATTTTAACATAACAGTGCAGTTACAGAAGAAAATATAAAAGAGTTACAATCGGCAGTTACCAACATAAAATACACAGCAATACATTTATTTAGCATTTGTAGCTGGTGAGTGCTCCCTAAACACTTTACATCTGAATGTGACTCATGGTTAAAAATGTGGGGGATCCCCCTCTCTATGGGATTTCTATAGTGTTGGTAAACATCAAGTACTGGGAGAGCATCTGTGAGAAAATTATAACTGAGGTTGGTGAGTGTTGACAGCTGTTTAATGTTTATGATGAAGAATTATTTGATATATATATATGTATACAGAGCTGTATTCTTCTACCACATGTGTTTCTTTTCTCTAGGATTGTATACCTGTTGTCAATTTAAATAGTTTCCAGATCAGAAATGCTCTATAAATAATCTTTCATACATGCAGGTTCATTTAATGTGACAGAACACACAGTTTACAAGATTACATGTGCTACAGATGGAGAAAACCTGTTCCCAATTGCCCCTGCACATTATTGTACAATGGAAAGAAAATACCTGTGAGTGTATGTAGAACAGTCTATAGGAATGGAAACTATGACATAGATGTTTGTATCAAACTCGCCTTGGCTTTCACAAATAATATACCACACAAAAAGAAGAAACATAGAGGGGATAGAGGGCTTACTTGTATAGCAAGTTTGGCAATTCTGTACAGTGAGTGTAAGGCCCGAAGGCTCCGAAGTAGTGAGGACCAAGGAGGGAACTCCAATCCGACGAAATTTCTTGGTAAGAAAGGGGCAAGAGTGAGAGTAACCAAAGTCCAAGCAAATAATCAGTCCAGGCTGCAAAGGTTCAGAAGTCCGAAGTTCAGGCAAGGTCATACACAGGAATCAATTGAAGAAGTAGAGAAACACACCCAGGAGCAAGGAAACTTGACCTATAATCGGGCACCAGTCCAGCATCCAGAGCTTCCTTAAATAGGCCCCAATTGGCGCCAAACGGACACCGGCGTGATGGCGTCAAGACGCGCACACGCGTGCGCCCATTCCGGCGCTCCGACTTCGGCGCCGGCAGGGATTAACAGGCACCCTTACAGTGAGTTTCTGCACTATGTTAGCCCTCTTCTATTATACATACAATACAATACATTAAGTTTATACAAAAATGCAACTGTTTTTCAGCATTCATTTTCATGCTATAAATTCGAGGCTCCTTTTTCAATAACCATGGTAAGACAGGTTCATGTGGTTTAAATGAGATCTCCACCAAAAGCAGTTTTTTGCATAATGAGAGGAAATTCTATATTCTATCCAACTTTCAACCATAAATTATATGCATCGAATAGTTTTTGAAGTTATTTTGAAGTTATTAACGTGACTGGTATTGAAAGCTGTATCTGTCAGATAGCAGCCTGTTTATATTCTCAGCACACATCTTGATGCAATGTAGCAGAAGCCAGTTGATTAACAGACCTGGAAGAGAAAAGACATCTGCAGCATTGTTTCAAGATTTAGAACCAGAGAACAGACAGGGATAAACAAATTCTCACTTGAACTGTATTTCCATTTACAAATAACTTTAAAACCACTGACATGTTTAATATACAGTATGTTAGAAGTTGGTTAGCATTACTGACACAATTACGGCACCACCTGCACGTAACCTCTGGTGTGGCTATCAGGTGTGGTTATCAGGCATCAAACACCTGGCAAACAGGTTACACCAACAAACCAGCACCCCAAATGCCAGCCAACACCCAGAAAATCAATTTGCTGCCACCATCTATCATTAACAGGTGATAGAAACCTAATGTAACTCTTCCCCTGATTTCTCTAACAGGTAATAACTTACAATACACCAATGCTTACATTTATCTCACTGTAGTCAGGGTTAATTCCTACTCATTCAACATGTACTCCAGAAAACAAAGGATATTTGGCATACACACAGACTAGTGTTTCCATTGAACATGCAGAGGGCTAAGACTCACAGTTACACACTTTCTGGCTTTGGGTTGTTTAGAGCATCAAAGACAAACTTATTACATTTTATATTTAATATTATAAAAGGTATAACAGTGTATCTATACAAAATGATGATACAAAAAGGACATACAGCCAAATACAACAGATATATATAAAATAATAAATAAATATATAAAATAAAAATTGAGAAAACAGAAAACCTATACTTAGCTCCAAATATAGAATTTCCTGGTCCTAGGCAAGGATAAACCCCCCACAGAAATGGTTCCTCCTAAGTAAATCCAGAATTGCTGACTATTTCTCGATGATTTCAAAGTATCCGGTAACTGGACACTCCCCCCTCCACAGGAATGCAAGGGGCATGGCCTAGCAGGACTCCTGTGAGTAGGAACTGAACCAAACATGGGGTTGGGGTTGAGGGTCCGGGTAGTGGAAAATCAACTGTGGTGATGTCCACCTTGGAAGGCCTTACATACCATCTATAACTCTATATTGCTTTATAACATCTTAAAAGAACTGTGCAATAAACTGGTGGCTAGATTATTACATGAAAGATATTCCCTTCCTACAAAGTATGGTGAAGGTATATCTGAGGGATAGAGTTATATGTAGCCCCCCTGGAGTTTGCTGGGTAGGGGACAAAATAGCAGTATGCTCTAAATACATTCTTTGTGAAGTACATGGAAAATGTGTATTACATTTTTATCCAGTTTTTTTAATGACAAAGGAATGTAACCCATGAATGGTTTATTTAGCAGTAAATGGCCTAGCCATGTTTATACTGCTATATGTAACATTTATAGATTCAATGAGGCATTATGTTATACAGTTAGCCATGTTAATGGAGGTTAGATTAAGTGCATAAAAAAGTGAAGCATTAAAAACTTGAATATTTCTTGTACTGAGGCCATTTTTACAGTACCATGTACTGTCCAAAATACCAAGAAAATCAGTAATATTATATATATATATATATATATATATCACAGTTAGAAATGACAATACTAAAAATAAACATTTTTGTTCTGATCCAGGTGTTGGTATATAAGTCCATGTAGTGTATGGCCCATGGCACTGTTCTTCTGCTACAAGAGTACATCTGCTAAATAGTTAGATTTGCCATTAACATGTGGCCATTTATGTGTCTTTATAGAGAATAACTGTAAGATTAGTTAAGCATGCCTACTGGGACTGACCTCCATTCTATGGCTTTATTTTTGCTATCTACATACAGTTATGATTTCTTAATTTTTCAGAGAATATGAATGTACTCCCATTTGCAGCTTCTGGGCTGATGAGTGCAAATTTTCCTCCAATATTTTTGATAACTTATTGTATTCATTTTGCCATCAATTGTGACCAAATTTCCTGTCCCTTTGTAGCTCACACATTCCCAAAACATCAGTGATCCACCATGTTTCACAGTAGGAATGGTGTACCTTTCATCATAGGTCTTGTTGACTCCTCTCCAAATGTAGCATTTATGGTTGTGGCCAAAAAGTTCAATTTTAGTCTCATGACTCCAAATGACTTTGTGCCAGAAGGTTTGAGGCTTGTCTCTGTGCTGTTTGGCATATTGTAACCTGGATACTTTGTGGCATTTGTATAGTTATGGCTTTCTTCTGGCAACTCGACCATGCAGCCCATCTTTCTTCAAATGCCTCCTTATTGTGCATCTTGAAACAGCCACACCACATTTTTTCTGTCCTGTAAAGTTGAAGTTTTTTATGGGGTTTTCCTTGCATTCTGAACAATGTTTCTGGTAGTTGTGGTTGAAACAAAGGTACACCGTTTAGACAGCTGGATGTCGTATAAGAGTGAACAGTGCCTGGTTGCATGTAGTCAAACAATACATGCAGAAAAATGCTTGCACTCAAAGGTCTTATGAAAAAACAAAAGTGCTAGCCGAAACATTAGTAGTATTTTGCTGAATAAACGCTTTTGTTCTTTCATAAAACCTGTGATTGCAAGTTACTCTGAATATACAGGTTATTATCCATGTGCAGATTATCCATAGGGAGGTGCCAACTACTCAGTGGATAATGTTCCACAGATGGGTGCCACAATAAGGCCTAGATTTGTGTGCAGGCCACAAAGGCCTAGAGGGGCAGAGAGCTGGGGCAGCATCTGAACTGTAGACTGGGTGGGAGATTTTGTCAGTGCTGGTGATTGGGGAACAGTGAAATAGTTGAGATCAGTGAATGGTGTGGCTGTGTGAGAAGCATCTATGTTGCAAGCAGCCTAGTGGCGCACCATTAAAATCTGGCTCTGGACACAAATTTATAGACTGAATTCAGTGAGATTGTTATGCATAAAGCAGGACTTTCAGAGGCACAACGCAGTCTATAAAAGGGCCATTGCACAGACAAAGTACTGGGCTTCTAGGTTCACTAAATTGTAGCACACAATTAAATGGAGTATACAGCCATAGCGGCATAGTTATTTTGTCACAGGTGTAATTTCATGGGATTTACCAGCTTATGCAAGCATTTATAGCAGATAGCTCAGGAGCCATCTGCTGTGTATGTTTTTAGCAACGCAACTGGAATTTTGAGTAACAATTACTGAATAGTGGGAGAAAAACGCGTCAGAATGCAGCACTTTTTTAACAGTTTGTTTTTGTAGGTAAATGAGGCCCAGTTGCAGCACTACAGAGCTAGTAGATATAGGTTTGAACTTCACAGGAGATTTGATGGGATTGTGATGGATCCGACGCTCGGCAACAAAATGCACACGTCAAGTCGGATGCGATGGAAGACATGGTAAGTAATAGTAATGTCGGATGGTGTTGCAGTGTTCACACGACACGACTGTCAGAAGCAGCTTGCAGCCTTTGCATCCAACAGTCCAACAGCTTCAACATTTCTATCTACCTTTTTTTCCCTTGCAATGACTTGACTCATGCATTTTGTCACCAATTGTTGGATCCTTCAGAATTGCTTGTGGAGTTTAACCCATACTCATTCTGTGGTAGTAAATTATCGGCAGAAACCTGACACATCGTGGGTTTATAAACATGCATCCACAGACAGTTGACTTTCACTTCATTCAGAATGAGACTCAGCCTTTGTTAAACTTTGGATGTGTGCAGAACAGAGGCCCTAACTCATTTGTTGCCTTGTATGCAGCATTTAAAACTCATTGCCCAAGAGCACAGTAAAAATGTGCTGAATAAAATCTGTGCATAGAGTTTCCACTTGCAAAAGCCAAGTGCTGCCGAGACCATGAATGTAATGAATATTATTTTAAGCTTAAGACAAATATTTATATCTATGATGTCAGAACATACTGGGATGAAAATTATAAAAGTAATGGAAAATGTCTGCCATGAAAAACACTGAGGGAAGGATCCATTTATCTTGTAAAATCACGCTGTTCATATTGCAGCTTCAAAGCCACATGCGGTTTATCAAAAGCTGCAACTCTAGTCTGTTTACGGGCAGTGTTTTATAAGGCTATGTGGGCCTGACTTTGGCTTGCCTAATCATCTGCACAACAGTCACTCTGCAGGCACAGTAAGTGGTGAATTATTATTGAGTTAGACCTCCATATTGCAGGAGTAGCATCCAGTATGGCACCACAAATAGGATGGCATTTCTTCTTAATTTAAAACTGTTGCATATGTTTGATGCAATTGTAGTGAAAACACATGAAATCACACACTCAGAAATTACATTTGACTTCCTTACAACTTAGGAAATGCCATGCATAGGTGTCTGTGACCAGTTGAATCAGCTTTTCTATGCAAGCTGGCAATTGTAGATCAACTGGAACAGAAAATAGATTTCTGCCTCTATTTCGGCACTTAGAATGCGCCAGTATTCTGAATGAACAATATAGCAAATGGTCATTGGTGCAAAGCTTTGGGCTTATTTCCAATGAATATGTAGGGGCCCATTTACTAGCAATCGAAACATATGTGGGTCTTCCTGTATTTCCTGTAAGAACTATAAAAATTCAAGGTTTAAGTCCTTGAAAACCTCTAATGCAAAACTTTGTCAAGTAAAATCTATCGAGATGCAATACAGGTATGGGACCTATTATTCATTATGTTTGGGACCTGGGGTTTTCCTGATAATGGATCTTTCCATAATTTAGTCTACTAGAAAATCATGTAAACATTAAATAAACCCAATAGGCTGGTTTTGCTTCCAATAAGGATGAATTAGATCTTATTTTGGATCAAGTGCAAGATACTGTTTTATTATTACAGAGAAAAAGGAAAACATTTTAAAAATGTTTTAATTTGGATTATTTCATTATAATGGAGTCTATGGGAGACAGCCATTCCATAATTTTGAGCTTTCTGGATAATGGGTTTCCTGCATAACAGATCCCATACCAGTAGAGGTCAGTGGGAGCTGCTCTGATCTGATTGGACTGCTGGTAATAAATTTGGACTTTTAGAGGGTTTCAGATTTTTTTTTGCATTAGGAATTGTCTGAAAAATCTGACTTTTTCATTTTCGAGGTACTTGTATTTTTTAGAGCATTGCTCATTACTTTTTGTTTGTTTGTTGTTTTTGTATTTGGATACATTTTACTAAATTACATGACATTCCTGGTTTTAGAGAATGTGAAGTTGTGGTTTATACAACTAAAATGCAACCTTTAAATGGGCCTCTTGGGGCAGATTTATCAAGGGTCGGAATTTCAAAGTGAAAAAACGTAAAAATTTGACCATCACATTTTTTCTAAGTGTTTTTTTCAATTGAAAACAGACCTTTTTCCGATCTAATTTTTTTCCTCCAAAAAAAAAATTGATTCCTCAAAAAGACTCGAAAGGTTATAGGATGTCCCCCATAGGCTAAAAGAGCAATTCGGCAGGCCTCCTTTTTAAAAAGACAGTACTTCAATTTTCAAATGGTCAAATTTTTTCAATTCGAATCAATTTTGGCCTATTCGATAGTCGAAGTACCCAAAAAGATTTTTTAATTAGAATTTTCACTTCGACCCTTGACAAACCTGCCCCTTAGTCTTTGGCAATATATAAATTATATATAACTGGGCAATAGGCATGGTCTGGGCAGATGGGTGAAGTGATATAAAAGTAAAGTCAGTTATTTGAAATGGTGTCCAGTATACCCTTTAAAGCTAAAAACAGTCAATCAAGAGGTTTGGTAAAAATAAAAATAATTGGTGCATGGTACATATGTTCTGAGCATGAATGGGGGAAATCCACTGAATTTGAAAGTATGGATTTGGATAGCTGAAATACTTCAGCCATTGGTAAAGTTTAAAATATTTTTGTAGTACTATCTACGGTCTAAAGACTTGCCTTTCAGCTCTTAAGATTTTTTGTTCAGTGGCATATAAATGGTTTGTATAAAGAAAAAAAAAAGAACCATGAATATAAAGTATTCTGAGCAGCAAAACTGATGGCTTTACTAACAACAGTATAATAGCCGAGAATAAACACAGAGGTGGCTGTGGTGTATCCGAGGTGTATTCATTTAATGCATTTGGTTCTATCGCTGAAAGAGAGAGGCTGCTTGTTATGAGAAATCCTCTTGCAAGGATATTTACAAAACTAGCAACAGGGGGAATTATATGCAAAACCACAATCTAAAATGTGATGCACTAAGCATTTCAGTCTTAAATTATTACTGGCATCTAAGCTCCTTTGACTCCGCAATAACCTCAGTGAGCAGATTTCAGCAAACTTTCCTAATGCATTTGCTAGAAAGGAAATTGAATATTCAGATCCATTTTGCTCAGAAAACTTGTCCTCATTCACCTTCCCTGTGGAAGTACTACTGCTTTTGGAGTGGGTTGGAAAGTTGGTGCATTATTTTTGATGATGCATTTTGCAGTGTCAGGAACTTTTATATTATTATTCTTTGCATAATTCATTTGCATATATATCTCTATTATTTAATTAGTGATGTGTCTGGCGAGGCTTGCTGATCTGTTTAATCTTGATTATGCCTGTTAAATGAGCTGCACGATATTAATGCTGTATAACTAAAAAGCATTTTACTGAATAATATAATCTGAGGCTCATGGCACAGTTAGATTTTCAAAGAAATAAAAGAAATCACATCCTTAATAAAATCTGTTGTGTTTAGCTTGCTCACAAAAATAATATACATCACACAATAACAGTAACACAATTGAAAAGAAAAGTATGTGCCTCTCCTTCTTTATGAAGATGGAGTTGGCAGAAGAAACATAATGTGTCAAAGAAGGGTCAAAATATGACACTTTGAACCCATTTTATTCATTTTGCTCCCTTTTTTGTAAAGAAGTCCAAAAAGTTAACTGCTCATAAAAATTATGAAACTGTAAAAGAATTCAGGGACTGCAAAAATATATACACACTAATACAAATCCAATAATGGTAAGCATAATATATTTGATATTTTGTGGATTAAAATATCAAATATAGCATACAATAATCTCAATGCAATAACCATGGCCCCTTATACTGTATTTATTGTGGCTGCCCATCAGATGTATTGCTTGGATTGACTTCACCATAGAAAAATCAGCAATAACAACCACTATAAGGGCTCTCTCCCAACTTTCATTTTTGATGGTTCACCTTTTTTTTTAATATAAGCTTTCTTCTTCTGATTCTTTCCAGCTTTAAACTGGGGGTTACTGGCCTCATCTAAAACAAATGCTCTGCAAGGCTACACATTTGTTGTTGTAGCTAGTTTTTTAAACTGAACGTTTTTATTCAGGCCTCTACTATTTATATTTAAAGGAGAAGTCAACCACTTCGGTGCTAAAATCCCTCCCCTGTGTTGCCCCCCCTCCTCCCCCCCCAGCCTACCTCCCTCCCCCAGGGCAAATGCCTCTAAGTTGCTGCTTAACCCTCGGTGCAGGTCCTGTTCACGGAGTTCACAGGCGCCATATTCTCCCGTGTGGTCACATGGTCACATTTGCCGAAAGTCACAAAGCTTCTGAAAAAAGAAATTGGAAAACTTTGTGAAAATGCGCCAGTAGAAAATGCCTCCTGTAGAAAATGCCTCCTACTGCACATGCGCCAGAAGACCCAATGGATCCAGGAAGAAGACCGCATGGAAGAAGATGGAGCCAGTGTGGACAGGACCTGCGCCGAGGGGTAAGTAGTAACTTAGGGGCATTTGCCGAGGTATGGAGGGGGGCAACATAGGGGAGCACCGAAGGGGTTGACTTCTCCTTTAAGTCTCATATTCAAAATAATGCTAGAGTAATTTGGACCCTAGTAACCAGAATGCCAACACTGCAAACTGGAGAGCTGCTGAATAAAAAGCTAAATAATGCAAAACCGACACAGAATAGAAATAAAAGCCAATTGTAGGTTATCTCAGAATAGTACTCTCTACATCTTCCATAAATGTAACTCAAAGGTGAACAACTCCTTCAAGTTGCTAGTAGATTAAATATGCCAACTAAACATACACTATATACAGTAACCATATGAATAATGATAATGCACTCTGGCCATGTCATAAAGTCATAATGTTATCAAATATTGTTCTAAACAATATCACAAAACTATTTCTAATTTATGATGTTATACATGCTGAAGCAACATATGAGCTCTTTACAGAATGTATTCATTAAGTAAAGTACTCAGGTTTCTAAACTATTTCTGTGCCTATGAATTACATTTCTTTTTTGCATTACTGCACCTATGTTATAATTATAGCCAATATTTTGTTACTAATCCTGGCTAAATAGTGCCAATTCCATTCTATATGGAACACAATGATTTATTTCGTTAAAGGGGTCCTTCCAAACACTCTTATCAATTCAGTTTCCAGACTGTTCACGTAAACAAGGTGTGTCCAACTTGTGGCCCAGGATGAATATGAATGCGGCCCAGCTTGAAACACTTGGTTCCTGAGGAAACATCATGTTGCAAAGAATATAGTAATATCCTTATAATAATAAGTCTATTTAATATCCAGGTGTCCCATATTCCAGTGTATAGCTCCTTCTGGTTATCCAACTGGTATTGTAGTTCTTTTTTTTCCCTGTACTTTCTTTACTTTTACAAATCAAAAGTGTTTGTGTATTTCATGTGTGGCCCCAGACAATTTTTCTTTTTCCAATGTGGCCCAGGGAAGCCAAAAGGTTGGACACCCCTGATGTAAACAAAGACTGTTTCCCCAAAATTAAAATTTTAATGTTCATGTCTCTGGTGTCTCAGCCTGGCAGCTCAGTGATCCAGGAGCATTCTGAAGTGATACAATTTTCTACATTTAGTTTTTTAGCAGCATCTGTGGAATATTCGCAACTATTGCATCAATTCTAACAGCTGCCTTTAATTGAACTCAGGGCTTCTGTTCAGCAGGGACAAAGATAAAAAATATATTAATTAAATGTATCAGTTTAGAACAGTTAAAGTGTTGGCCACCCCCCAGCTATTTTAGAAGGTGAAACATTAAACTTTATACTTATATTAGAAAAAAGGTCACAAATACAAAACAGAAAAGAATTGGAAAAAGTCTTTATTTCTGAAGAACTATCTGAAACCAGTTGAACTGGAAAAAAGTGTTTGAAGGTGAATGCAGATTTAATGCAGATTAAAATGAGAAAAAGACTCCTATTTAACTCATTAAACTTATTCTTCACAGTATTACTTCTGTTGATCCCATTGTAATTTGGTAGACTCCAAAACAACACGTTATCTGCACTTACAGTAAACACCTTTGCTGTAAACTGTACCTTTTACACAAAAAAAAAAATCTAACATGAGATCCTTATTCATAAAGTAGTTATATTAATTCTAATGTTGAGCTTTGCCTTTTGCCATAAATTCCAGTGTAAAGGATCTTTTTCAGATATTTATATGTGTGAATTTTAGAGAGAGAGCAGAATTTATGACTAAATCATACACTTCAATGGGTCAGCTGAACTGCATGAGTCTAGTAATGTAGACGCCAGCATTGTTTTAAAATTGTGTAACAATTTGCATATTCTATACATTTTTGGTAGCTAGCCTGATTTCTAAGCTTTATTTCTAACACAAGCTTTTACTCTGGACTTTTACACTGCAATGACATGGCAAAAAAGGCACAAACAATTTTAAGTTTGCAATTCTTTTTTTCTACACATTTATAAATAACCTTTGCCATTGCAAAACATAATTACATATACTAAGGGGCAAATGTATCAAATTCACATGAATGATTCTTCAAAAAGATTCGAATTGAATATTTTTGAAGGCCACTTCGACCATCGAATTTTGAAAATTCAATTGAATCGAATGATTAGACTAATTCGAATAAAATTCTATTTGAATATCCGACAGTGGAATTACTTGCCGTTTAATTTTTTATTCAACAGCCTAGTTCGCCAGATTAAACCCACCGAATCGGTTTTAATTATTTTTGATCGAATAAAAAAATTAGATCGAATGGTTAAAATTTACTATTCAATCGTACGATCGATCAAATTGCAGTAAAATCCTTCAATTCGATATTCGAATTCGAAGGATTTTAATTCCCTTAAAATTCGATGGTCGAATTTGAGGGTTTTTTAACTCTTGAATTCAACCCTTAGTAAATCTGCCCCCAAGTTTATGCTATGGGTGCGCAAAGGTGGACACACAAATGACAAGGTCATTGTTAAAAAGACACAGAAATCTCCTCCAATGGAGGGATCCATTTTCACCTTCAATGGCAAAATGGCTTTCTAGTGTTAACTTGCATGTTACAAAAGTGGCATATATGTGGCTAGGAGTTTCTCAAGTTTTTTCATTGATATGCACACAGCCTAGACCGGATGCATGCGTACCTTGGGACAGGCAAAATGATAGCAGTGAGCCATAGCTAGTGCATTTTTAAACAAAGACGAGCACCAGTCCAAGGTCTGAAGTAAAGATCTCTTTGGGAAAAACCTGAAAAAAATAATCATATGCATTTTTTTGATTTTCCACATGAAAACTCAGATTTTTTCTGTTTTTTTGTCCGAAAACCACAAAATCTTCAGATTATTGCACAAATCCTAGTGCAGATCAAGATATCTTCAGGACGTCTTCCATTGACTTACTGAATATGCAACCTCTGCAGTTCTGGATAGATGCTGGATATGCAGATTTGGATTTTTCCATCCTCGAGTATAATAAATCCCAAAGAATTTGTTTTTTTCTGCTAAAAATCCAGATTTTATAGTAAAAAACCCCCACAATTTTTTCAGGTTTTTGGCATTCAGAGTTTTATAGATAACCCCCCAGGTGTTGTTAAAAAAAGTTTTTTTAATGCTTTAATAGTAATATCTTAGAATATTAATACTATTATAGTAATTATATTAAAGGGAAACTGTCATGGGAAAACATGTTTTTTTTTTAATGCATTAGTTAATAGTGCTGCTCCAG
>CM044436.1:46521346-46533191 GCA_024363595.1 Xenopus borealis
CTGGCGAAAACATTTGCTCATCACTACTGAAAACAAGACCTGTAAGCTATATCACATTTTGGGGCACAGTCCCCTTGACTGGCCGTATAAATCTCCAGACCTCCCTGGATTCTTGCTGCACAGTTACTTTTGATTGAGGGGTCTTGGTGCTTATTTGGACAGACCTTCTGAAGCTTCTCCCACAGAAATAGGTAATTATGTGAAATAAGCCTAAAAATGAACATTTCATGGTCTTTCTTTGTTCATGCACAGTAACTCATTATCTTATAGATCGAGGAGATCCATTAGCCATTCCATTAAATTAAAGACATCAAAATATAAATGCTTTCTAATATTTCTACTTTAAATACATACCAACAAACATGAAATAAACATTGCACCTTAGCAGTATATATTATGTGGGGTTTAAATGGTCAGTTCTGACATTCTTAATGAGGTCCTCAATATCACAAAGTTTGCTCCAGATCTAGCAACCAATCTCCAGGTCGCATTTCTGAGTTTCCGGTTTGAAATTTAATTGGCTGCTACAGTATGGGTAAATAAACCTACAGAAGGTTATATTTCATTACATTACCCTAGTAATCCAAATATACAGTATAATGACGGATGTTGCATTACCCTAGTAATCCAAATATATAATGACAGACATCTAGGGATGAGTAAATATGTCCTGTTTCAGTTCCCTGTATAATTAACAAAAACCACTACATCTTGTATAATGCATTCAAGCAAATGGATGTATTTTTTGTGGCAACTTTTTTCTTTATTAATCTTTAAATGATATGGCTAAGAAAACTCACTTCAAAAGTATTGTTTTTATAGTGCACAAGTCAAACAATTCTGCAAGTTTCTTTATATATGTTTTCTGCTCTGTCTCAAAATGCAGTACAATACAAAGCACAATTCCAATATTTTTCTGCCACACTTTTCGTAACATCTTTTTACACTTATTTTGACTGTGCAAAATGGACTGATTATCTACCTTGCAAAAACCAAACATATGGAGTACTTTCAATGTTCTTGTTTCGTTCATAAAATAATAAAAACTATAGTTTTTTTTATTATTAAATCAATAGGAAAATATTTTGTTCAGCACAAGCCCCTTTCATTTAACTCGTGTTGTCCATACTGCCCTTTCTCTGAAAATATTTTATTGAATTTTTCAATAAATATTCCAACTTCGGTCACAGTGAATATTCAATCACCATACCATTAAAATGAAACCTATAAAATGCAGCTATATAAATAGCACTTGTGTGAAATGTATGTATTCTAAGATATAAACGCGCTGCCGGTTTAAAAAAAAAAAAAAAAAGATATTAGAGGTCGGTTGACCTATATAAAACACTTGGCCTGTGGCTAGGACTACATTATCCATATGATATTACACACCAAGAACTTAAACATAACCTAAACAGCAATTTACTTATATAAGGTTGAATTTGGGATTGTCATTAAATAGGATGATTTATTACTACAGCTGGTGATTGCTTTTACATGGTGCAGTGTCGTAAGTCACAGCTGTTTTCCAAATCCCAAAAGTTTCCCAGGTGTGAAAACAAACAAGACATATTAGCTTGTATAGGGCGTAGAAACCAAAAAAGGACTATTTTCAGGACTAAGGACTTTCTTTGCATCCTGACAAATATTACTGGCAGTTGTGTCTGAATCTCTCTTGGTTTATATGACAGACTAGTACTGGTTTTCACATTTTTGATATCCTTTTCATTATGTATAAAGTTGAACTACTTATACTGGCAGTAAACAGCAAATTCAGTATTGTCTTGGCAGAAATGCAAAAGGGTTCTTCAAGAGCTAAGGAATTCATTGCCTGCTTATTATGGACATTAATTACAATCAAACAAAACATAGGGGTTGATTCTTACCCTTCACCATCTCAAACTGCGTGTATCAACTTGAGTGTATGTTATCAGGACAAACATTCATGGGCATGTAAACTTTTGATCAGGGCAATTTGCTTTAACAGGGCACATACACAGTTCTATGATGATAAATTGATTAACTTGGCCAATATTCCAAAATAAAAGAATAGTTTTATGTATTTTTCCAAAAAATGTTTTACAAATTTTTGAGCACAACCATATAACCATGTAAATAGCAAATATTAGATATATTCTGATTTCCCTCTTGTTCATGGCATGTATGGAACCCATGAGCAGTAGAGTTCCCAGGAAAGGTTTCACTTACCTAAATAATTGTTACTTTTTGTCATCTCTGTCACATTTATTTTTGTGGCACCTTCTGGAATTTCCACAACTTTATGGTATCCTACTTTGGTTAATATATGCTTGAAAACTCCGGAGACTACTTTACAAGCAGTATTATCTCCTCCGCAGACACCACATTTGTCAAGAAGCTTATCTGACCCCAAATAGTCCTCACAGCCAATATTCTGGGGAAAAAACACATAAACTCTGTAAAATAACAAGTGCACACGTACATAAATAGACAATTTAGCAAGAAAATTCAGTAAGTACATGAAAATGTAAGAATGAAATGTAAATTAGTATTCAATTTCATTTTATTGTGAACAAAATGCATTTCTATAAATACCTTAGAAGATATCAATAAGCCTTTGACATTACCAAATAACTCTCTGCAATAATATGTCATACATTTACTAAATGAACCTATAATTTGCCATTTTATTTAAGCTATATATAGAGTTACACTTCCTCACACTTTCACCTCAGCAGCACACACCTGACAGACTACGCAACAATTGTTCATAACAGACATTGCTAGGTTGGAGATGCCAAGTTCACCAGATGGAATGGTCCTGCAGTGAATGAAGTTATTGTTCCTATCTACGGCAGCAGCTCTCTGCATTGGATTTTTAAGACCGACCAGCCTATCTGCAAAGGTAAATGCACACAATTGCATACGAAAAGGATACTGCTCAGTTTAGAAAATCCACAGCATGCATCAAGACGGGCCTTGAGAACAATATTACTTCCATGTTTAGAATGTCAAGTTCAACCACAGTTCATGCACAGATTACATTTCCAATCTGACATTTCCATTGCTGTATACTTTCCTTTAGGTTAAGAATTATCTCTTTAGGATTGCTATAAAATACTGCATGAGTAAACCTACTTTATTCATAATGATGAGTGGGACAGGAAGACGCTACAGTGTAAGGACTGCCATTGGTCACATTATTATAAGGATTTTTAAGGGACAAATAATATTTTCATGGTATTGGTGTTCCCTGGGCAACCTTATAAAATAGCGATTGGAAATAACAATAGTTTTTTAAAGGATAAGTAAACTGTACAAAAAAAGTGAATATAAAATGGACAAGGGTGATATTCAGTTTTGCAATGTACTGTACATGACATTTTTTTTTTTTAATTCCAAGATATTGGATACATGTACTGTTAACATCAATTAATTGTGTTACAACAGTGCCACCTGCTGGTCAATTTCTGACCAGACTGACCACCAATTAGTCAAGAAAGTTGTCAGGAGAAAGAAAGAAGGCTGGATTGATGTTCTCCTGGTTAGAAAATATTTGAGAAAGGTTTTTAATTTTTTTCCAGAAGCACATCAGAGCAGCTTCTTTCTTTCTCCTGACAACTTCCTTGATTACTCAGTGGTCAGACTGATCATAAAATAACCAGCAGTTGGTGCTGCTGTAACAAAAATCATTGATGTTTATAGTACTTGTATCCCTTAATATCTTGGAATTAAAAAAAAAAAAAAGATAATTGAGGTACATTACAAAAGTTCTTAGAATAGCATCCTATAATATATCTATATTACATGTATGGGTAAGCTATGTGCTACACATGTTTGATCTTTCACCATACTCTGTTTTAATTATTTTGTTCCCTAAACATTGTTATTAGATATTGTCCCAAGTATATTACAGTATTTTGATGATTTACATAAGCTTTGGTGACTATAGTGGCAGAAGCAATACTGTTCAGAGGTATAGTAGAGGTATGGGATCCATTTTCTGGAAACCTGTTGTCGAGAAAGCTCTGAATCACACAAAAAAGGCTGTATCCCATAGACTCCATTTTATCCAAATAATCCAGATTTTAAAAAGTGATTTCCTTTTTCTTTGTAATAATAAAACTGTACCTTATACTTCAGGAGTGCCACAAATGTAGATCAGGATCTACCAGTAGATCAACAAACATCTTGTCTAAATCACCCTCTTGTTTCAAGCTTTTCATTCAGATATTTAAAATGCTACAGTTACATTTGAAATAGTTGTTTGTAACAATGTACAATTTCTCATAAATCAATATTTAGGTAACATTTTCCACATAACATGCTAACAATGCTTTTATGGATGTAGATCATATTGGGACAACATCAATAATAGTATACCTCCCATTAGTAAAGTATGGGCACTCCTGTTGTACTCGATTCAAACTAAGATATAATTAATCCGTATTGTAAGCAAAAACAGCCTATTTGGCTTATTTCACGTTTACATCCTTTTCCAGTAGATTTAAGGTATGAAGATCCATATTACAGAAGGATTTCTTATCCAGGCAGGGTCAGACTGGAGGGCCCGGGGCCCACCAGGGCTACTAGCCAGGGCCCCCCTTCTGACCCCCGGACCCCACAGTTGCTACGGCACGCCACTGAGCACGCAAGCAAGCCACCTCCATCGTTATGCCGCTCCGCCGAGAGAATGCGCTTATGTGCCCAATATGTAGTGCGTGTACGTGCCTGCGCATAAGTGCACGCTCTCTGCAAAGCGGCAGCACGGCTGGGGGTATTGCGCGCACACATTCAGTGAAGCGCGGCAGCAGCTGTGGGGTCCGGGGGTAAGAAGGGGGGCCCTGGCTAGCAGCCCGTGGGCTAGCAAATGTGGATCTGGGCCAACACTGGACAAGTCCGATACTGTACTTAGGAAACCGCAAGTCCCGATCATTCTGGATAACAGGTTCACATACCTGTACTTCTTAAATTTTTCAGTATTTGTCTGTAGAATTTATTAGAAATAACATTCCTGTGCATTATTTTACTCATCCTTTAAAGGTCTCTCTATAGTCTCGGTATAGTAACCTAATTGTTCTTTCCCTTCTTGACACAACATCCCTCCTGACTTTTTCAAAGTCACTGGTAGTTTGATAATCCTGTACAAGAATGTAGATGGGAATTTAGGCATATATAGCGGTCAAGGGGAGTATGTTCAGCCAGATATGGAAGAAACTAGGTAAAGCAGCACCTGGAAGCATAGTTTCTCATATCCAATAAAACTGTGTGTAGCATACAGTATGTACAATACACTGCTAAATCTTCTTATATTTTATAGTGAACATTTTTTTTATAATAGAAATGCCTTATTATATAGGATGGCAATTATTCTCCATCAACAGAATAATATCATTAAAGCGTTAATTATGTCTATATCAACACAACTTCATTATTGGCAAAATATATTGAGAGACCAAGTTTATTATTAGCATTTTTGTACTGTTATCACACTTGTTTGGCGATGCTGTGAACATTGTTCCAAATGGCACACCAGTTATTGCGGCACTCCAATAAAAATATTTAACACCCAGACTCTCTTTCATTGTAATCCAAGGAATACATTCGTGATTGTGTTTCTTGCATTCTGTGTCAAATGTCTGTTTGTTATTATGAGACAAAATACATGGGAGGGGTTTCAATCAACAAAGAAATAACAACAAACACCTACCTGCACAATAGTGTTTATTTTTCCTAGCCATTCATTTAGAAAGTAATAATAACCCTTAAATAATTCATTTGTTTGGACAAGAATGCTATATTGGAAGCAGGCTATATCTTTGTTCATTTTAAAGCTGGGAAAAGTGTTCAAGAAAAGCATTATTTTTTTTTTGTTTTGAAAGGCTACAAAATGAAATCTACTGTACCCATCAATAAGCTATGCAGTTCTGGAAGCTCGCACATTCTTCTTTCTACATGATCAGGTTACATTTTAAAAAATATCTGGATAAAAATTCAAATTTACCTATATCATCTACTCTATGTTAAACCACAAGAACATTTTAGAACAGGATATACCAGCCCAAATATATCATGTGAGTTAAATACATTGGACAACATAGCTATATCGTAATTTACCAAGGTATTTTCTACATACTGGCTTTAAAGTCCCCATGCTCTAACATGGTCTGAGTTCCATTGTGCTTATAAAAAGTTTACAGATACCTGTATATGAAAACACTATGGAAGCAGCAGCACATACTTCCCTCCTCACTTATGATTAAGTTTGGAGAGAAGAGGGGTCTGTTTGGGCAGAGGTGTGGGTCTGGTTTGTCAGCCCAGTCATAAACTGATTTCATGAAAATTGAGAACAGCAAGTACTCACCTCACTAGGGATGAGTGATCATTTTCGTCTGGTATCTTTTAGCAAGCAACACTTTATTTTCACAAATCTGTGCTACTATTTCACCAGGCATGTGTTTTGCCAGAAAAAATGCATTAATTTGTGCATCAAGCCACTCAATGTTATCAAACCACTACATGTAAGGCAATGGCACACAGAGTTTCCTCCATTGGTGTACATACACTGTATGGCAGCATATCTCCCAGCATTTGATAAATAAAAAGAGGGGGAACAAAATTGGCATGTGTAGCACAGCAAAATCTTTTGTCCATGCCCCTAATTAAAGTTTTCATAATTTGTTGAAAATGGGTGCTTTTATTTATAATGTATTTTTCCCCTTGCCCTTTCATTACAAATATCAGGGTCCTTCAGGTCAGTTGAACACAACCAACTGTATTTAAAAGACAGCACAGCTCATTAGGGTCAGTCAAGGAGACGTGATGATGCAGGTCTCATTTAAATACAATTTCAATAAAACAGGCACGTGAAATCATGAAGCCAAAAAAAACAATATTTTTATCAAAGAGTGTCACAACTTGCAATAAACTCCTGATTTTAACGTATAACATATGCTCCACGTAAACACACGTTACACTTCTTAAACTGGATATGATCACAGAGTGTTTAGGCATAGACATCACAGAAATCTAATTTGCGCATACCACTGGAGTGCTGGGACTGCCAAGCTCAGGCTGAATTTGTAACATCTGCTTCCATTTTAAATAGAGATGAAATTGTCCAATTCATACAGTTCACATAGTAAAATCTCAGTGGTCAAGTGGTTATCCAGTAATGTCAGAAAACACTCACAGGGCCTGATCCTCAAATGGAAAGAACAGTGTGAACTATTAAGTGAAAGGATGAGGTAACAAAGCAGGGAAATCAAGGATGATCAATGGGATACAGGTGGAATAACATACATTCTACTCATTTTTTGGCTATAGGGAGATTTTGGAAGTTGTAAGGAAACCCTCCCTCATAAGTCAATAAATCTGGCTGAAGTATGGCAATCTGAGACAGAGAACTTCAGGAATGTACACATATTTTAAAGGAAGTTATGCATACATCCCTGGTGTAATATTCAATACATAAAAAAGTTGAGATATTGGATAGTCGTATGTTTTTCACTTAGGATTTGCAAAGGTTTGTAGTGTTGGGTCTAAATTTTATCCCTGACACCATGCATGTCCATTTGTGCAGGTGTGTGTCTATTAAGCATTGCAACCAGCCAGGTTGCCTAGAGCAGCTAGCCTGTCACCGAGTATATTTCACCCCTAGCCATGTTGAAGTTTACAACCTGAAAGCACAGCTTGGGGGCCTTCTACCTTGGTTGGTATAGAGCAGTGGTTCAACCCCATGGATGCTGCTCCCAGTGGCCTCAAAGCAGAATTATTTTTGAATTCATGACTTGAAGGGAAACTTTAGTTGCATAAATACTATGTGCACTGACAAACAGATGCTTCTGTAGTCTGACAATCCACACAGGAGCTACCAAATAGCCAATCACAGCTTGCACCCCAATACTTGTGTTTCTTAACATGGCTCGTGGCTACAAAAGGTTGGGGTCCCCTGGTATAGAGATAGCTAATTTTGTTTGTAGTTTAGATTAGGTGAGATATCACCTTTAAGAATTTATATTTGCAAACCCCTTATCTCTGCAACAATCTCTGCTATGGAATGCTAAACCACTTCTTTGAGTGTTTTTACTACTTTTACTTTTCTGGTATGGTACTAACACTGTACTGTGTATGACAACAAGGGATGATGCAGGAAGAGAGCACACAGAGATAAGAACACAACTTTATATGCAAATACTTTAGTGGCCCTCTCATAACTAACATATCACACCAAAACACTGGGGGCCACTGAACAAAAACATTCCCCATACAGAAAAGGTAATGTATTCACTAAGCTTCAATTTGAAAATAAAAAAATTGTAAATACACTTTTAACGTAATGATTACCAATATATTAAGCATGTTGCTTTAAACACGGATAATGTGATGCCTTCATGTAGCTTTTACTTATGGTTAGGGCAGGACACTGCATGAACTGTGATGTTTATACAGTGAAACCTCGATTTTAAGTCCGCTAAATTTAAGTTTTCCCGCATTTTATTTTTTTATCTGTGGTCCCACCAATTTATAATGCAGTACAATGAGTGCATTTCCCTGATTTTAAGTCATATTTTCCTGGATTTTACATCTAAATCTTGTCCTGATGTACCTAAAAACTGCTTTCTTTCCTCTATGAATGTTATTATTTGTTAAATAAAGAGATTTGAAATACTAACCAATGTATATTTTGCCATGGTTCTGCCTGTAAATGGTCAGTTCCAATTAGTCTGCCCATTATACAGTCCTGCACCAATCATGTATTGCTTTAGGTTGTGGATGTGACAGATAGGTCCCCATAGTGTTACATTATCACTCCAATGCTTAACTCTTGTTATTAACACAGTAAATATTGTATATTAAAGTAAAATGGACTCCTGTGCTTGTATCCTTTCAGTACTTGAAGAAAAAGTTACCTTAACACATTTCCCAGATTTTACATATTTTTCCTAGTCCCTTGAAAAACATAAAATGGGGGTTCTACTGTAGTTCATTTTGATGCAACAAAGGCATAAAAGATCTTCAAAAGACCTGCCAAAGGTTAGACGCTTTATACACATTACAAAGAGCTCCAGAAACAGTGAAGGCTGAAAATGAAACCATTTGTGCATTGTTTATTACTGATCTCAGCTAAAATTCTACAGGAATTTTGATTGAATAGAATATTTCAAAATATCTATGAGGCTGCAATATGTTTTCATAAAATATGTTTTCAATTTGAAATCCCTTAGTATTCTGCAAAAAAAGTAAATATCTCTCATCCCGATAACATATGGGTAGCAATATGCTCAATGGCAGTAATCCATTGCAACTAATCAAAGCTTAGCTTTCACTTGTCTAATGTAATAAGATTTAGAAAATTGGTTGCTACAGGCTTCTGCAATAGGGATATTCTTGTTAATTCATAGCTTAGCAATATTGCTAAACATACAGTATATAAAAGACATTTTCATATATATTTTGAATATGTGAATGTTCATATGCACAGACATAGTTATAAACATACGTTTGGAAATATATGCCCATTTTATTATTTGCTCATTTGTCTTAAAAGCTAAAAAAGACCCATGATGAGATATAAAGAAGTCTACTTGGATTAATGTAACAAATATTTTGTCCAAACATCTTCCCCAGAATGTGGTAGGAGCTTGGTCAAGGGTGAAATTCACACCAGGATGAGTAGGAAATATTTAGAGCTGTTCCTAAGGGAAGAGTAGCTCTATATTCCTCAGCTTCTATAAAGGCCTGCTTTATTTGCCACAGTGAGTGTAGTTTGCTTTACTAAGTATATGTTTGTTTTTATGCTGAAGTGTTTTAATGTTTTAGTTGTACATGTATAGACATGATGATGATGTTGCATATAACTGACCTCTCATTGAGTACTGAAGAAATATTTCCTGCCAATGAACCAAAACCTCCATTATGTGTGTAAGCTGATGATCTGAATATTTAGATTTCATTTCTCATTTGCCAAAATATTAAACAATATATTCTTGATTCCTCTCTTTGCAGATAAAAAAAGTGCATAGCCATAATGCCATATTTATAGGCAGTCAAGGCATTTTTATACATCGAACCATGTAGCAAATGTAAGATTCAAAATTGTACACATCTTTATGAGACTAAAGCAACTTCTCAAACACTGCTAAATGATTGATACAGCTGCTCCAGAGTTGTCCTTAGATAGTATTAACAGAACAGGATAGGACAAATACCTTAATATGTTAAAGAAATCTCAACACTGCCACATATAAAATCAAAACTACAAATTATTCATCACGCCAATTATAACAATGCATATAGTGGAGTATTATATTGAAAATAGAACTGAAAGTCCAATATGAACTCTATTCAATATAACTGCATAGCTATCTGTGCCCAAGAATCTTTATTTTATTGTATCTTTTAATCAATGCAACACAGTTTCCCAAGAAAGAAAAAGGCATCCATCACACAGAGGACTAAAGCATAATTATATGTTGATGTCACCAGCTTAATATGCTTTTAATGCTTTGTTTTTTGTGTGCCAAATGCAGTCTAGATGTTGCTTTTTGTAGCGGATGAAAAGGCAATCATATTTACATTGATTTTTGTATTCTGTGCCAGCAAAATCTAACTCAAGGAAACCCACTGTTTATATATTAAAAAAATGCAGTTGGAATGGAGGTAAACAGATGCTTTGACTATGGTCAGTCCCAAGACTAATCACTGTTAGATTAGACTGTGCTTGGGGAAAGAGGCATTTTGTGAAGCCAAATGCATCACATTTCATTTCAAGGAAGAACTATAAGTAATGACTTGACTAAAGCATATTGCATGCGCTGGGGAGCTAAAAGGAAAACATCTCTCATTCTTGATAAAGCACATGATCAGTTTTACAGTCTATCGTCCTTTGTTCCAAGATACTAATTTATCCTTATGTGCTGCACATCTAACATTCTTGCAACTGGTTTTGACCAAAATCCCTGTAGAGCAGTTGTACACAGATAACCAAGTCCACTCTCTTGTTTAAAGTTCTAGCTGCAGAAATTTGTGAATAAAGATTAGTGTTAGTAATGAGAATGCATATCTAAATGCCTCCCATTATAGTCAGAGCTCCGCATATTCCATCATCAACCTAATTTCTTTGTAGCCAGGAGGAGAGCACGTTGCAATATCTAAATACAACAACAGAGTGGTAACATAAAAAACACTAAGCCAAGGAGGGACTTTTTAGTGATAAGCAATTTCAATATACCATGTATTTGAAAAATTGTGTCTTAGTTTTGAGGACCCAAAACTCAGCGGGGTCAGTAGATGGTAGCCATGGTACTATACAACTGAAAGGAACTGGTTGTGGTTTCCATGTTATTTATAAAAAAAAAAGGATGAAAAAAAGTGTTTAAATTTGTATGTAGTCTGCATGTTTTTATTTTTTTCTACCAGGTAAATTATAGTCCTTTATATCATACAATTAAATACAACTAGGCATCATACTTTGTCAGGATAAGGTTTCTAAAGATTTAGAAATAATATCAAAAAGAGTACAAATGTTACCATATCAGTTATTTCCCTAAATAATGTTCTTTGATCAGTTATGCACTTATGGGTTCATAGATGCACTGTTATGAAGTGATATCGCAGATATACCAGCAACCAGCCCACTGAACTGCCTATATATAAGTTAAAAACTTTATACAGATAAAAGAAGTAACTGATATTAACAGGTTACGGAACTCTTACTAACATGCAAAATAAGTGGGAATTCATAGTGAGATTCTACAACAGTGCTCGTTAGACTTTTCAGCTTAAGCTCCCCTTGGCTCGGCCCTTCAATGCTCCTCTTAGCCAAAAACAAGGTTATGGATATAGGGAAAATATCTGTAGCCAC
>CM044436.1:46554496-46568147 GCA_024363595.1 Xenopus borealis
TTAGGCTTCTGGTGCAGTAAGTGCATGTTTATATTTAGTATACAAAATACAGCATTTCTAACATTATTCTATATTAGGCTTTAGTTGCCCTTTAAGTCACTGTGATGAAATTGCTAGCACGTCACTTTAAATCTATCCAATGTATATATTTAATCAATTGGGGTTAAGCATTGTGAATCATTAAATTTTTTCCTTTTTTATCTAATAACACATCTATCGAGATATACACGTGTCAACAGATTGGAATCATACACAGATTTTTATTGCTGTGAAAGTCTAATTAATTGACCAACCTTGATTGATTCTAATGTGGGATTAATTCTTGAGGGTAATTTTTAACACAGTCCTAAAGTAAGTAAGTTTTTCTATAAAATATTTATATATGAATTTTAGATAAAACTATAAGGCCCAAGTTTAACATATAGCATGTTAGAGTACTTCGACCTCTGGGATTTATTCATTGCTCAAGGACTACCAAAAGTTTTTCCACAGATACAAGTAATGGCCTGGAAGAAGCATGTAAAAGAGCTGGTTGACAAACTCAGTTCTCGCCTTACTTCATGGTAGAAGTACCCCTGAGCTTCAATGATCAACTGTAATGAAATTAAACACTGTCAGGAAGTAGGCAGACATTCTTTAAAATTTCCCTTAGTTTATTTCCTTGCTTGATGTAAATGACTATAAACGATCAGCGTGTGCATGTTTTCATTGTGCTTTGACATTTGTGATAGAATGGAAGGTGTTGCATAAATTATTTATCTATGAATTTTAGATAATACTAAAAGGCACAACTCTAACATACAGCATGTTACAGTACTATGACAGTATTAAAATTATTAAATAATCTCTCCTCTGGCTCTTTTCTCAGCTTTCGCACTGGCAGAAGTAAAATTTTGATGAAAAAAAAAAAAACCTTGCAAATGTAATTCTTGAAATAAATCTTAACTGAAGACTGAAATTGATTAAATGCCAGCAAATTAAACTTGAATTGAGAGCAAACCAAAATTAGGTCAGAAGAGTTCCCTAAGGTACCTACAGAGATTTTTTTGAAGTGCTGGACTATACTAACACTTAGTTCAGCCATGGAGAAAAATCAAGTGGATTTTGCCAACTTTATGTACTTGTTAGATGAAACATTGTGATTTTTGTTTTCTCTCCAAATTATTTAGATCATTTCTTCTTATATTGAATAAAACTGTATTTAAGACAATTATATTATTAAGACTTAGCTAAGGTTAAGGTCATAAAGGTTTTTTAGGCTTTGTTTCAGGTTTAAAGTGCTCATATACTGGCACTAGATATAGTATCTGACCAATTGATCAGAAGGCTGAATAGACAATTAACTTAAGAGAGGGTCATGCACAGCATGGCTGTGTTTCACTGTTCTGCCGATCTGTCTGAACAATTAGAACAGCAGGAAGGGAACATAAGCTGCAACTCTATACACTAGAAGATATAGTGCATCTACATAAGATTTTCAAACAGGTCTGAACAACTAATTGATGGACATCCACAGTATATGGGTATAGTTCTGGATTGTGGGGCTACCATGCACTCACCAGGCAGCTTGCATCTGAGTCAGAAGGAATGCATCTGACACTTTGGAGTGGGGTTAAGGGTATTGTCAGTGGTGAAACAACCCAGCTTCTTTAATATAAATAAGTGAGACATGGTTCATGTTGTCATTTAACCTATAGCTGACAGGGTTAGGGTTGATTAAAAACAAAAAAAGAGAGGATTCATAAATACTGTATAAGCAGATCCAAATGCAGTAATAATGCTTAAAAACCTTTTCCCAAAAAAACTATTCTTCTGTATACAATACATCAGCCATGACTCGATCCAGGAACATGAAACATCTATAAGGGTCATTCCTGACCCATATCACTGATTTCCCCATCTGTTTCTGCATCACTGCCTATCTGCCGATAAATGAATTTGCAAAACATACAACAGGAGCCTCTAAGGACAGAAGAAACTGAATAAACCACAGCAGGTCATGGGTCTAATGTGGGTTCAGAGGTCTCTCATTCATGTTTTCCTATTTTCTCTTCCACTATACTTACATGCACTAGATGGGGAAAAGGACAAACCAGAGTATGTTTTACTAGTCAAACATACACAACAAGATGGTCCAGGCCCTTGGCAAGAAAAGTGAGAAGCAATCTCCACTACTTCTCATTCTGATGTGTCAGGTTGAGCCACAGAAGAGTGGCTAGCAAGTAGGCACTGTAGGTAGGTGCTGTATAACACAGGCAAAGCGGGTATTTGAGGTGTTGATAGGCTGGAAACATGTTAAGGAAATTAGTGATTTATTAATGAGAATTATGGCAATATGACAGATGAAAGCAAGATATAAAATACACAAGTTCTTATACCAGGCCAGTGGTCAGGGGCAGGCAACAACAATGGCAAGTCTGTAAAAAAGGTCGAGGTCAGGGGCAGGCTGAATACATTGGATAGTCCAGTAATCAGGCCGAGGTCAAATACTGTACCAGGATATCCAGCACAGTACAGGTAAGGGGAACTGGAGTGGAAAAACAAGGGTTACAGAACAGGAACACAGGCAAGGGAATCACAGGACTGCAGAAGCAGGAGCTAGATCTGGCTGTAAGGCTTAATAATGAAGCAAAGGGCAATAGCTAGAGACCGGCTTATAAAGGGTCTTAGTTACATGATTATCCACACCTGAAACTAATAAGTTGGGCGCATGGCCTGTTTACCTGCTAGGCGACTGTCTAGGGCCCATCTAGCTAGAGGGGCCGGGTGCCTGGCCCAAAATGGAGAAAGATTCACCTGAACAGGCCCCCCTCTGGCAGGATGCAAAGATTTTGCATACGCTCGGCTCCTCTGTCTGAAGCAGACACCCAGGGCATATCTGTTACCCTCCTCCTTCTCTCCCTCACTTCTGGCTTTAGCTAAAAACAGTGGCAGACTGAGGGGGGTGTGGGTTCGACAAAAAAAAAAACTACAAAATAACCCCCCAAAAAAACTACAAAAAAGAAAATCACCAAAAAAAAAATTATATGCAGGAAAGTAATTTGTAAAGGGCCTCTGGGAGAAGGACTGTGCAAAACTGTAATAACTGGAAAAACCACAGAGAAACTTTCATTTTGTAAAATAAACATTGTAATTAGGGGCTGTGGCCACAAAAATGGGTGTGACCAAAACATTTCACAGCGATACGTGTGGCAACTTTTTAAGTCCTCTTTCGGTTTCCAAAATGTTGGGAGGTATCTGCTAGCATAGCAGAGCTTCATTTACAACTGTAACTTTTGGTGGTTCGCGAAGGGGGGGCCAGGAACACTACCTTGCCTAGGGCCCTGTTTAGTCTTAATCCAGCTGTGGTGTTTATAAAAATGGCCTGCAGGTGTCACTGTGCATATACAGGACTTTCTGGACAGCTTGAAAGTGAAAGTAAGACTTACTGCTGTTAAGTAAGGGCTGCATGAACCTGCTAATAAAGCACTGTTATACTCTCATCATCCTCGGCTACCAAACACAACACCAGCTCTGGGTGGGTGGAGGAAAGAAAGCCAAAAAAATGAATACAAGCAGTATGTAAGTGCCTCAGTGGCTCAGATAGTAAATGCATAGTTTCAGAAATACAAACACCAGTGTTTGAATCCCAGCTGGACCTGGCACTGATGGTGCCACACCTTCTGTATATCGAGGATATAAGCAAGTTTTAATTTGAAGTACAATATTTACTATGTTAATTATAAGGGTTAAGCATTAATGTTACACTATGGAGCTTCAGACTAATTGGAAATCATTTACAGACAGAATCATGACAAAATATGCATCTGGTTAGTATTTTAAACCCCTCAATGGGATACTATCATGGGAAAAAAAAAGTTCATAGTGCTGCTTCAGTAGAATTCTGCACTGAAATCCATTTCTCAAAAGAGAAACAGATTTTTTATATTCAGTTTTGAAATAAGATATGGGGCTAGACATTTTGTCAATTTCCCAGTTGCCCCATGTCATGTGACTTGTGCCAGCACATTGGAAGTGAACTGCTTTCTGGCAGGCTGTTGTTTTTCCTTCTCAATGGAACTGAATAGTATGCAGTGGGACATGGGTTTTTACTATTGAGTGCTGTTCTTAGATCTACCAAATAGCTGTTATCTGTAGTGATGGGTGAATTTATTCGCCAGGGCCGAATTTGCGGCGAATTCCCGCCATTTGACGCTGGAGAATAAATTCGCGAATCACCAGCGAAATTTTGGCAAGCGAAATTTCGCCTAAAAAACGAGTCGCGCGTCGTTTTTTGACGCGACGCGCGCCGAAAACGACATGACGCAGCGCGACGTGCGTCAAAGTTGACGCGACGCACGTCAAAAGCGTCCCGCGACTCGTTTCGCAAATTTTTCGCCGATTCGCGAATTTCTCTAGAAATTTGCAAAACTTTAGGCGAAGCGAATCGCGGGAGATTCGCCCATCACTAGTTATCTGGTTACCTTCCCATTGTTCTGTTGTTAGGCTACTAAGGGGGAAGGGGATGGGAGGGGTTGATATTACTCCAACTTGCAGTACAGCAGTAAAGAGTCATTGAAGTTTATCAGAGCACAAGTCACATGACTTGGGGCAGCTGGGAAATTGACAAAATGTCTAGCCCCATGTCAGATTTCAAAATGAAATATAAAAAAATCCGTTTGCTCTTTTGAGAAATGGATTTTAGTGCAGAATTCTGTTGGAGCAGCACTATTAACTGATGCATTTTGAAAAAAATCTGTCCCATGACAGTATCCCTTTAATTTAACTAAAAATAACATTCCCTGGGACTGGGAAAACCAGAACAACATGTTGGTATAAAATCTGTGAAAATGTGGAAAATCGGAGGAAAAAGCACACATTAAAATGGATTTTTGATTGGCGTAACAAAAAAAAAACAAAATAATAATAAAGATGCAAAATTGAGGTTTTACTGTATTGTACTTTGAAATAAAGTATTAGTTTTGTGCTAAAGGTATAAACACAATAAAGAAATGTTTCAGTAGAAATGCTGGACTTTTTGATAGAACAGCTCCACAAAATAAAGAAGGATTTGGAAAGTCCTTTGCACTAGAGAATTTCTCTCACCACTTGATTAATCTATGACTTTGAATTATATAGGCACTGTAGCCATTACCCCATAAACACATCTATATAAAAAAAAAATCTAATCTTGGAAAGAAGTCATAATGTTGAAGAAGGAACAACTTGTTTTTATTTCCCTCTACAATAAGCTAATTCTTTCCTGCAAGAACCCCAGGCCGAAAGATAATAACAATATCAGCTATTTAAATAGCAAGTTGTGTGCTGCATCTGGGTATCAGTTCACTCTCTGGCTGTGTATATGCACAAATTAAAGGCAGCCTTTAAGTGTGAGTATCGCTTTCTAATGATTCCACATGTAAGCACTTTTGGATTACAATACTATTTCTTTAAATTAAAGTCTATATCCGTTACAGCATGATATTATTATCACAGTAATTAAAATATAGAGTGTAATAACATTAAAAGGATAGAGGAAATTACTCTCAAAACTGGTTTCTGTGATGGTTCAACATTTTCTTCAATTACACTACAATGATATCAATAAGTATTTTAAATACAAAAATGTTTTAATTCCATAAACCCAATAATGCATTGCAAACCCTCTGCAAAAACATGGGATCAGTTTAGTGTATGTTAGACAAAATAAACCTCTTAGTGGCTGCCATGTATTTCTGTGCTTTGCCAAATATGTTGCTAAAACAAACTAATCAAGATGAGTTCTCTTTTAATGAACTGTGAAAAAACGGTGAAAATCGGTGCACTATGAGGATACAAGATGGAGGATTACATGCACATTTAGCACCTTGCACTTGCTTTGTAAATGAGCTATATAATGCACAATGTGGGTTTAGTAAATTAAACTGTCAATGGAGAAGATCTTTTAAGAGTGGCAGCCTTTATATCATCCATACATCATCTTCCATCTAAAAACAGTAATGCACTGTAATATGAGCTACTTAAACTTATGAGTTGCTGATGAAATCACTTCACTGCACCAGTAAAGAGAAGTTTGCCTTAAATAGGATCTAACATTTATTTAGAGTGGTCCACGGAGTCCTGAGTCCATTTTTAGCAATTTTAGACTGCTAATTGCAGGCTTTCAGTTCATCAGCTTCTTGAATTGGGTCTATGCACTTTTTCTGCACTTTATGTGCAAGGGTTGTTGAGCCAAAAGTTTGGTATCAGCAGTTTAAAATGAAATCATCTCAGAAACAACAAAATGAGAACATAAGTGTAAAATGCAAAAAATGTAAAGAAGCATGCCAAATAAGATGCAATCCTTTTCTTTGATCCCCTTGAATGAGGAGCCATGTATGTGCACCCTTATTATTCTGTTCCATATAGGCACAGACCATCGGTTTGTTTTGATCTTTCCAATCGCTTTCCAAAAATATAATATCTGCAAATTGTTGGTGTTATTTTTTCCTCTGCCTCATTGTCTCTGTTGCCATATCCAGTTAATAAGAAGGATACCAATAAGCATGGTCCGGTGGGCCCGGCCAGCCCAGACCTGCTTCCCTGCTTAAAATTACCGGCGCTCCCTGACCTCACAGAAAAGCTTCTTGACTTCTCCTGCCAAAATGGATAACAAGAAGGTACATATGCTGGTGGAAGTCAGGCAGAGAGGTTGTGAACCATTGTGGCTGGCGTGGGGGACAGTGGAGTTGGAGGAGACCCCTCCTCAGTCTGACATTACCATTGAGATTCTTTCAGTTTAAAATTCTCTGGGGTTGATTGTTCTATTATTCGTTATTCTATTTAACAATGATATACACTATAATACAATTAAGTTTACATAATGAACCTCACACAGTTTAATTAATCAGAACTTGTTATTTCCAAATCTCAAAATGAAAACAGAATCACTGCATCGTCCTTTGTTTTAATGCTAATAGCAACCTTAACTGAAATTATGCATTAACAACACAAAGTGGATTTCAGAAAACTGAACAAAACTTTGGTTCCTCAATACCGACACAATAAAGAGCCAGTCGTCTACAAGCCATTAGCTCAGTAATTGCAGAACTTCCTAGAACATTCATTACTTTCCTTTTCACCAAATCCGTCTCCCCTTTCAGTGTTTACAACGTTAAGCACACACACAGCTGCCAGTCACTGCTGACCCTGATTAAAAGGCCCTAAGTGTGACAAGCCTTGAAGAACAGGAGGGAATTCTACAATGAACATTTTCAACCAGGAATCTTCCAAGCATTCCACCAGAAGCAGGTGGCTTTGATATTTGTTCAAATGAATTAGCATTCATTACCATTAACAATGCCAGCTAATTCTCTGTTGGGCAATATACTTTCCTCTTCCAGAAGCAGACAATAGTGCTATAAAAGATTCTTCTTCTGAACTAATGGTCCAGACATTGAGCTTGCGCTTCAATAGTACTTTTGACAAAGACAGGTGCATTTACATAACTACTTTTTATAATCGAGTGACAAAGGATCTGTGACTGAGCACTTGATTACAGCAGTTCATATAGTTCAGGGGCATGAGTGTTCAGACATCTTCGCTTATGATAAATGGCGAATGACATTTCAGTTCAGTAACATAGGTAAAAACTACTCTACGTCCATCAATAATTCAATATAAAGAATACAAACTTTGCAAGAATCAAGATTACCTTAAACTATTTAAAAAGTAACAGTTAAAACAAAAATATTAATATAGAACAAATATGAAAATACAATCTACAGTTATTTGTTGATACACACGTTGCATGAAACTTATGTTTCAGCATTTATATTAACATTTAATGCGACTTGTTTAAAAAAAACTGTTTGCTTAAACAGTAAAGTGACTCTCTGTTTATACAGGCTGGCAAAAAAAAGTACACACTAAATACAAATCTTCCCTTCTCACTACTATAGTTTGTTTTTCCATAGCCTAATACTTTTGAATAGTGATAGGCAAATGTGGCAGGAGCAAATTCCCATGTTTCGCCACTGAATAAATTCACAAATCACCTGTGAAAATTTGCTGGTGAAAATTCGCCGGCATCAAAAAATCAGATGTAAGCCATCCAAAAACGGACGCCGGCGTCCAAAAACGGACGCCCGCATACAAATGAATTAGCGGGAAATTCTCGAATTTTTCGGCAAAGTGGAAGGGGACAAATTCGCCCATCACTTCTTTTGAAGCCTCTGTATTTTTCTTTCTAGGCCTAATTTACTTTTTTAACGTAAACACAATAGTTTTTTTTCCATGTCCTTATCTACAAAAACATTTTAAATGACGGACAGAATAAAAAAAAGCCAAGAACATGGTGGAATGTAATGTAAAAATATATGCAATGCAAACATATTTTCCTTTGTTCATATTATTTCATATGCAGTTTAGAAAAACATCTCATCCAGTAGCAGAAAAAGAAAAACACACAGTTTATTGCTTGTACCAGTGTAAGGAATGCAACTTCAAAACATGTAAACTGAATTTAAAATTTTAAATCTGAATTTGAAAATTAAAGAATACTTAAAGGGGTTGTCAACCTTTCAATTAGCTTTTAGTATGATGTAGAGATTGATATTCCAAGACATTTTGTGATTAGTTTTAATTTTTTTTGTTATTTATGGTTTTTTAGTTTTTTTGCTTTTTATTCAGCAGCTCTCCAGTTTGCAGTTTCAGCAATTTGGTTGCTACATTACATTATTAATTAATTAATCTGGTTGCTACATTACATTAGTGACCATTCACTAATTTGAATCAGAGACTGGAATATGAATAGGAGAGGGTCTAAATTGAAAGATGAGTAATAAAAAGTTCAATAACAAATTTGTAGCCTTACAGATCATTTGTTTTTAGGTGGCGTCAGTGAAAAAAGTGTCAGAAGAAAAAAGCAGAAAAGGATTTAAGTGTGAATTTAGAACTCACCACAATTAATCTCACCCATGTTTTATTCATTCCTATGGGATTTTTAAAAGAATATTTATCAAGTGGTGAACTCCATTGATAAATAGAATTCTGAAAATCCCATAGGAATGAACAAGTGATTTAACTTTTACATAATATCACATATATATTAACCTTCCTTCACAGGACTTTTAAAATCTAAATCCTCCTTACCCATTTTGCTAAATGTCTAACTCTGCTAAAATAAATCACCATCACACCCATTTAGCTTCTATAGGTATGGGATTCCTGATCCAGAAAGCTCTGAATTAAGAGAAGGTAATCCCCCATAGACTAAATTTTAATCAAATAACTGAACTAGTTAAAAATGATTGGCTTTTTTCTCTATAATAAAAAACAGTACCTCATATATGACACTAACTATATATAAGTAAGCCTCATTTGAGGTAAAACAATTTCACTGGGTTTAACTAATGCTTAAATAGTTTTTAGTACCAGAAACATGGTTTATCCAGAAAACTCCAGGTGTCAACCTTTCTGGTATAACCATAACTGTATTTGGTCCTCGAATTTAGACCAGTGTTTTATTTTTCCTGAAAGTCTGTTCCAAGCTTTCAATATCTAATTACTTGATATTGATTATCTAATATTTATGCTAGACAAACACATCGGCAGAATTTAAGCAGAAGGTAAGGGCATGTTGCAAATAACATAATTGAAATCTAGGCAAAAGATCTGGGCCTATGGCAAATAGCATAATTGGAGTCTAGAAGATCAACACAGGTGACAAAGAACATAAATACTAACAAGGAAGACAATCAGGTCAAGGGGAAATCAACATAGTCAGAAAACAAACAAAGCTCAAACCACAGGGTAGCAGATTAGAAAGAACCTGGCCTAGCAGTATGAATAAAGCAGGTGGGAGCATTGGTGCCAATGTGCCAGATGTGCATTACTTTATCCTCATGGGAGTGGTGTACACTCTTGTGACTACTAGTGAGTCTCCACCAACCTTGCCTGCTCGTGTCCCCACTCCCTGCTAGCTCTCAGGTAGGAGAGCAGCTTGGGAGCAGGATTTCTATACAACTTTGGAGGGAGCAGACCCCCGGTATGGGACCCTTGTTCCACATGCCCCCTCCTCCACAGGTTTTACTTCCTTTATAGCTATGCCACTGACAACACAAATGTCTAGGATTGAAGGTACAGTACACCTCCATATAAATGAGGACAGAAGCAGGGGCAGGTTAACACAAGACAGAACTAATGAGTTGACAGCATGCTAAATCAAGTACAAAATAAGTATTTGCTTTTGTCAATAAGCAACAAATTATTTGCATTGTTAATCACTACAATATAAAATAATTACAATCACAACATGTAGACAAATTGCTGACTAAACCCAAAGGTGAATAAGAATTAGAAACACTGGAAACATTATTGGGGTTATGTAATAAAAGGCACTAAGTTTGCCATGGGGCAGTAACCTATAGCAACCAATCAGCAGACAGCATTTACTAGGCACATGTTTAAATGCAAGAATCTTATTGGTTGGCATGGATTACTGCTCCTGGGAAAACTTAGTGCCATATATTACATATGGGGGTAAATGCTTTCCTCTATCACAGAGTTATTTTAACTTGACTTTCACCCATTGTAATGACCCCTTTTTCCAACTAAAGCTTGATATCCTTACACAGAGAAATAACGAAATACTAAATCACAAAGATTTATGTAAGTCGCACAGCAGTAACCAGAAATTCCTCAAGTGGGCCGATAGTATGGTCAATGACACTCATAAATTAAAGTAAAGTCATTCTGGCCTCAAAAATATGTCGGGAGACATCATAAAATTGTGTCTCTTACTTTAAATATATTTTAATTACTTATCACCTTTGAAAACTGAATTAGTGTAGTTTCTGCAGCTTTAATATTTATATGCAGTGCATTTAAGTCACTTCTACTTCCATTATTTATGATCAACATTGTGAGAACTATATATTCATTTGGTGAACTGAAAGGTCTGAGTTATGGTAACTATGTGGATTCCATGGCCCTTAAGCTTGTGAACTATGATATCTAGCATTCCTCAGGTGATGGCTTTTCACCATTCTTGACCTAAGAATCTAGAAGCATATAGAATTCAGCGGAAAGAAATGTATGCAAGGTTATTGAAACAAGGGGGTGAGGCAAGATTCACAAAATGGATGAAACAAATATTACAAAATTATGAGAGCTAGGTATTTTTTTTGGTTCTGAATTATGGCTACTATGTGGATTCCATGATGCCCAAGCTTGGGAACTATGATACCTAGCACTCCTCAAGTGATGATGTTTGGCCATTCTTGACTTAATCTAAAAGCATATAGAATGTATGAGGGGGTATTGCAACAAGGGGTGAGCCAAGATTCACAAAATGGATGAAACCAATATTATAAAAAAAGACAACCCAAAACCATTTAAAAAAAGATTAGGAAAAACGTAGAAATGTTTCAGCCTATTCTGTTCACTTCATTCATGTACAATATCTTTTTTGGTTACTCTTTTTTCTATCTCTGCCATAAAAGTTTGATGTATCTGAAAACACTAAGAATGTGTATTACTTTTCTTGTTAGAGTAGGATGCCTTTGGGACATTTAATATACAGTATGTGGACTGGTTGTCATTGGTCAAAGACAGATATATTCAGAGTTATTATATATCTTCACATCTCAAAACAACACATATAGGATTAACCCTGATGCAGTGATTCTATGTATCACATCTTATCTACCACTAATTTTGACTTTTTTAAAGACTGTTTTAAAACAGTAAAATTATAATAGAATTGTACTTATAATGGAAGCCATAAAATAAATGCAAGAATTACTGCAGTTTTCAAAATGCTCTGTTACGTCCATATTTTTCATACCTCCAAATTTTCCCAATGGAAAATTAGAGCTGTGAGACTCTAACTCAATTTCCCTAGGCCACACACATTCTGGAAAGCCCCATCTTTTTTCAGGCCTGAAAATTGGGACTGTCCCAAAATAAAGAAACTTTCTGAAGGTAGAACTCTTTGGGGCAGATTCAATAAAGAGTGAAGTGACTAACGCTGATTTAGTGCAGGTGCCACTTTGCTAGCGAAAGAAGTATGCTAGCGTTGCTCTGCACTATAATGCCAAGCGAATTTTCGCTCTGGCAAAAGAGCGTTACTACGCCAATTCACTAAGATACAGATTCTACTTAACGTTACCTCTTGCGCTAGACTTGCTTTCGCCACCTGAGAGCAGGTGAAAAGCAACAGAGTAGATAGGAGTTCATCAAAAAATAGTTGAAAAAGTAAAAAAAAAAAACCCGCTAGCATCTTTTCATATTTACAGGGTGATAGGCTGCAAAAGATTTTTTTGGGTTACCTGGCTTCTCCCCTACATTTCCTAACATATGGAGCATAAACTATACAGTGGACACATGTGTAGGGCAATATAACAGCTCTATTTTCTTTTATTAAGGTTTCCAGGGCTGAATATAGTTTAATGTAATGTATTTGCTGCAACATATATGTCCATTGAACTTTAACTTCACGACATATGCAAATTAGGCAACGCTAGCGCAACTTCACTTTGCTTGACAAAGTAACGCTAGTGCAACCTTGCACTTTAGTGAATTGGCGTTATCTGAGCGAGTTTTTGCCTATTGAGATGGCAGCGAAGCGGACGCTGCCGAAACTGCACTCTTAAGTGAATTTGCCCCTTGATGAGAAACTTGCATCAACTCTTGCCAAATCTAAAGCTGGCTTTGCCATTCCCAGATCATTATCATTTAAATTGGTTGAAGAGGGTAACCTTCAAACCGCCAAACATTTATTTCCAGGATTTCAGGAATAAATCTAATTGGCTTTACCAATGTAAACGCTGCAACACAGCCCACAGTATTTAACCATATAATTGACAAATGGCTGGATGATCTTTTTGAAGTTGGGTTTAATATTTCATATCTCATTAGCCTAATGACCAAATGAAAAAGTCAGAAAAAGTAATTTAATATTAGAAATAGATTGGGCAATCTACTGTGCATAATGATACATCTTCATTTATTGTAACATTGCATTGTTTTAGTTTCTGCTGCAGTTTTCCTGGAGATTGGCAATAAATGATCAATGCAAAATATTGTCTTACATTTATGCTAATGAAAAACCAGTCTCATTTTATATGGACTGTTATCTATATGAATAAATACAGATGGCATATGAAGATTTATGCATTCTGTAGCTTTAGATCTTAGCTTAAACAAATCTAAATAATACTCCATTTCTACAAAGTGCTTCCAGCCACATTTTTCAGTCATTAAGTCAGATCGCTGGTACATATTTTACTTAAAATAATTTTATTCAATAGCAAGTAATTTTTGGGAGATTTTGTCACCCACTGTAGTGTATATTTAACCATAGGCAACAAATCTTACTATGTCTCATTATCTTTAGACAGGGTTGCTATTGTAAAGCCCACACATACAAGTTTGCCTCAATTAAGGCTGTGGCTAGCACTAGCTAATTAGCCATATGTGCCCAGTTTAGAAAATCAAATTTGGTTCTTCTTTCAGCTTTGCATTCCCAACCTCACAATTGCTAAACTAATATACATTAATTATCTAAAAGTGTGAGGATGGCAAAGAAGTTACAAACCTTTTTATAGCAGCAATAACGTCTGAGATTGAGATTTTGATACTAAACTCTACAGTTAGTATAGCTATTGACATATATAGTTTGTGTGAAAGA
>CM044436.1:46579955-46596485 GCA_024363595.1 Xenopus borealis
AATTTTTTTTTCCCATGACAGAATCCCTTTAAGGGCTATGACACACTGGACTTTTTGTTGCCCACCACAAAACTTCCCTAGTTTCCTACCCACCGGCAGCAATATCACTGGTGGAAAACCTATGAGTCATAGTGCGACAAAACTTCCTGTCCGCATTGCCCTAAGCCTCCCCTTGGACTAGTTAAGAATACAGGACACAAGCTCAGGACCCAAATTATTTCCCCTCTCTTGCACTCCAGAGACACCCTTTTCTAATCAGCCTCCACACTGACATATTCAGAATAATGACACTATATCCATTAATGCTAAATTTTATTTGCCTTGTTTATTCATTATTTTTTATTAATATTGTTTATTTTTTTATAAAATGTATATAGAGTAACACAGATCCAATCTGTGAAATGTTTTGGATTTCATGACCTCTTACATACTTTGTGTATGCTGTAATGTATGCTTTGTTAGTGTCAATTTTGCATTAGATTTTACTGTGAATGTTATACTACTAAAAAAATCTGAATATAAAAATTTTTATTTATTTGTTAGAAAAACTGAATATCTTGAATTTGTACACTATCATTTTCAATGAGTCAAAAAACTTGTTAAAAAACACTTTAAATTTGTCACGACAGCTCCCATTGACTTCTACATGAACTCTACATGAAAACTACAGATTGATATATATTACACACATTGTTATGAAAAATACCAAATATACAAGGTATGTAAAAATAAAGAGTTTATTTTTATAATGTCAATAGTTAAGCTATGCTATAGAAGCTCTAAGAATCACCTTATATGGCTTAATATAGGAAATAAGAGAAAGGCATTTAAAAACTACAAGTCTGTTGGGACAGAAGCTGCATTTAAGGACCATAAATACTATAATAAATTTTGTAAATAAGCAATCTGGAAGGCAAAGGAAATAAAGAGTGCATTGTGGGTGGGGAAAAAAGATTTTAAATATATTAATTGTAAAATGGAGAATGAGAGTGTTGCTCCATTAAATAATCGTACCAGTATGGCTGTAACAGATACAGAAAAGGCAAATGTGCTAAATCACTTTAGTGTATACAATAGAGGAGTCCGAGTTCCCAGGCTCACTTCATAGCTGCACTGATGGCTCAGCTCAGTCTAGTCAGTGGCTGATTGAGGATATGATTCTTAAAGTTTTAATAAAAATGAATGTATACAAGGCTCCAGTGCCTGATGGCATACACCCACAGGTTCTAAGACAGCTTAGATTTTGTTGCAAATTACTTGAAGGCTTGTTAAGGGATCACATTCAAAATGTTGTCCTAGTGCATGGCTTTATGAAGGATAGGTCATATCAGGCAAATTTTATAGCTTTTTATGATGAGGTAAGTAAGATGCTGGACAGTGGGGGCAGTAGATGTGATCTATTTGGATTTTGCCAAAGCTTTTGATACCGTGCCCCACAAATGACTGCTTTCTAAACTAAGGTTGGTTGGGCATAATGAAGTCTTTTGCACATGGATAGGAAACTGGCTACAGGATCGGGTACAGAGGGTGGTTGTTAATAGTACATTCTCTGCTTGGAGTAAGGTTCTTAGTAGGGTCCCTCAGGGCTCAGTATTGGGTTCACTTTTATTTAACTTGTTCATTAATGACTTAGAGGGGGTACTGTAAGTAAAGTATCAGTATTTGCAGATGACACAAAAACTATCCAGCCCAATTAATTCCATCCAGGATGTGGCATCCTTGCAACAGGATCTTGACAAACTGGCCATCCCGACAGCTAAGTGGCAATGAGATTCAATGTTGATAATTGTAATGTCATGCGCCTGGAATCTAAAAATATCCAAGACACGTATACCCTTAATGGGACTGAACTAGGCAAATCCATTACTTGTAGATGATAAACTTGGCTGTAGCAAGCAATGCAAATCAGCAGCACCAAGGGCAAATAAGGTTTTGAGCTATATTAAACTGGGCATTGATTCACAACAGGAAAGGGTCATTCATCCACTTTATAGAGCTTTGGTAAGGCTTGTCTACAATATTCCATAAAGTTTTGGTCTCCATCACTCAAACAGGGCATTATTGTATATTAGGGTATAGAGAAGGGCAACTAAGCTGGTAAAAGCTATGGGAAATCTTAGCTATGAGGAAAGACTGGCCAAATTGGGGATGTTCACTCTGGAGAAGAGGCGCTAAAGGGGTGATATGATAACTATGTATAAATATATAAGGGGATCATATAATAATCTCTCTAATGCTTTATTTACCAGTAGGTCTTTCCAGCTGACCCAAGGTCACTCATTCAGATTAGAAGAAAAGAAGTTCCGCCTAAATATTCGGAAGGTGTTTTTACAGTGAGAGTTGTATCTCCCTGAATCAGTTGTACTGGCTGATACATTAGATAGTTTTAAGAAGGGGGTTGGATGGCTTTTAGCAAGTGAGTGAATACAGGGTTATGGAAGATAGCTCACAGTACAAGTTGAACCAGGGACTAGTCTGAACATTTATAAAGTTTTAGCCTTACATTTTATAAAATTTGTGTTTTATATGGTTCTATTCCCGCTGGACTAAAGGCATTCAGCTTAAAAAAAAAAGGTATGTTCCCCCAAAGTTATATATATCTTTAAGTTTGCTGCTAATGTTTTGATTTTTTTTTACTTTTCAATCTAGTGGGATAAATGTCAAAAATGCTTGTATGGAGTTATGCATATTCACCTGAAATAATGCTTGTTCAAAATGTAAATCATATAGCTTTGGGCATAGTGGGCAGTACATATACCATCTATAAGCTACTGTACACAGAAGCATTGCAAAAACAGTATTTTTATCAAAATTACATTGCAGAGAAGTAAATAATAATGTTTCTGTTTTGGAAAATGGTAAGTAAATGACTGCAAATTACTTTGAATAACATTAGCTTTGCCACAAGCAAAACATATACTCGCGGCAATTCATCTTAATTGCAAGAAAATGTGAACGGAGGTAATTTCCAACAAATACCAAGCTAGATTGACTGAAAGTATATGTTTTACAGGGTAGTCACATGCCTTATGCTACCTTAAACTTTACCTTAAGTGCTGCCATTAAACCAGAAACGAGAGTCCCACAGTTATTGCCTGCGAGTATATGTTTTACATGTAGTGATCCTAATATTTAGCATTGCCGCAAGTATGACCATGGGTGAAAAATCTTACCATACGCCAGGGTATTCACATGCCTTATGCCATGCAAAACATATACTTGAGTTGATTCATCTTAATTGCAGGAAAATGTGAAGGGAGGTACTTTCCAACAATTACCAAGTCAGATTGCCTGTGAGTACATGTTTTACAGGGTTGTCACAGTGCCTTATGCCATCTTAAACCTTACTTTAAGTGCTGCCAGAAATGAGAGCCCCCACTCAATGATTATATTCACTAACCTGAGACCCCAGTCTGAGGCAACATACAGTGTGTAGTGCATGGTGTAACTGGCAAATAATGTACTTGCCCTTTAATAAATGTTCTACATTGGTGTCTCTGGTATGTCTCTCTGGTATGTCTATTAGAATGGGGCAAATCCGGCCTGGGGCTTTTAGTTTTCCTAGACAGGGCAAAGCAATGACTCTGTTATGAAAACCAAGTAAAAGTACATTGGGAAATGTGGAACTACATTAGGAAAATACATATGGCATTTCTCAGTTGGATCTGGCCAATTATTTTTCCTACTATGACATTTGTGAGAAACAACTGCAATTCTATTTGTGTAAATACTGTATCCAATATCCAAATCTTGTCAGAGAAACCTTAACAAATGAAAATTTAAGTAAAAAAATTGCAGTCAATGATATATCACCTGACTACTGATTAACCACAATTAGAGAACAAATGGTAGTGTGGGTGTCCTTACTTTATGCCGGAGTTAGATTGGCTCCTGGAAAACAATTTAGTGTATAGGATTAACAGGAAAAATATGTACTATTTGGCAGACACAATGATAATATTATGTCTCCTCTCCAAAGTTTTATATTTCCCTATTTCCTCTCCTAATATCATGCCTACATGTGAATTAAGCTTTTTTTTGTCTCACAATTTGTCTAAAGGGTTTAACTTGACAAATGTAATGTTTGCATTGGTCAAGCTGAACTATGGAACTGTACTCACTAAATTTTCATTTCTATTTCTCATTCTTTATAAAATCCAGAAGTGACTCTGACATGGCATTGTTTCACTTTGTCATTTCTGGGAATGATTTTTTACCCTAATTCCTTGGGAACAGTAATTTAATTATATTAACACAGGCCTGGATAATATTTTCCCCCAATATATCGGTGTTCTTATGCTGGAAATGTATAGTACATTGTTTTGGTACTAACACCCTAAGCAAAATATTCATGGAATTACATGGATTTTGCCAAGGCAAGTACTGATGATGCATAAAATATTATTTTCAAGATGACTGAATCAGTTCAGCTCGTTTCAAACGTCTATAGATTTCAATGGTTTATTCCAGGGAAGCCATACTAAATGTGCCAATGACAAGACCTAACATAATGTTCTCACTTTCCATACAATTCAGTCCATCAACCGCTTCAAGACTACTGGCCATTTAGTACTTAAAATAGACTCAATGACATGACAGTTTGGAAAGGTAATTTACACTGCATAGAGAAACTACAAGAAAAGACAGTTTTACCAATGCTGTAACCATTTGTCCAACATTAATAACCTGTAATGACTGTTATTGATAGAAATTATATTTCTACATGACAAATAATTTACTAGTAGGTGAATAGAAACCAACAGACCCAACAGTCATGACATGTTTGCTGCTAATTCTGAATTAATTCTGAAATAATTGAACTGTGTTCAAAACAACAGTGGTGTTCAAAATAATAGCTTGTTCCAAAAATTAGTGGTGTGGAGTTAAATCAGTGAGGTCATTCATTCTGTGAAAAAACAGTTATCAATCATGGCCCTTATTTAACGAAGGAAGGCAACAATGTGGTGCATGCTGGTTACAGTGTTTTTCTCAGTAAAATTCAAGACAATGTTTAGAAGAATAGAGAACTTAAATAAAAATTTGACTGGAAGGGGGAAAACATATGAAGATCTCAAATGCTTTAAAATGGCAACCAAAACCTGAAAGACGTGGAAGAAAATGGAAAACTATAATTCGAATGGATAAAAGAATAGCCAAAATGGCAGACTCCAGTACCATTGATCAGCTGCAGGAAGATCAAATAAGGTCTAGAGTTACATGTGAGTACTGTTAAATTTAGAAGTTTTGAAATGGCAAGAAGCCCCCACAAAGTCCTATTGTTAAAAAAAGACACATTGAAGATTTGCCAAAAGCACATGGACCGGGCTAAAGAGAAATAGCGAAACATTTTGTAGACTGATGAAAGTAAGATTGTTCTTTTTGGGTCTAGGGGTCAAACACCATTTTGTCAGATGGCCCACAAACATTAAATTCAAGCCACAGTGCAGTGTGAAGACAGTGGAGCATGGTGGTGTAAGTATCATGATTTGGGGATCTTTCTCATACTAAATACCAGTGATTGTACATCAGTTTCAAGACATCAAAATACTTGAAGAGGTCATGCTATCTTGTGCAAAAGAGGAAATGCCCTTGAAATGGGTGTTTCAACAAAACAACCCCAATCACATTGCTAAACGAGTAACATATTGGTTCCAGACCAACAAAATTGAAGTTATGCAGTGGCCAGCCCAATTCCCAAAAATTCTGTTTCTAAGGCAAAATCAAGACATGCAGAAGAATTACAAATTTTTTTCTTGATGTTTTGATTTGGAATAGAATGTTCAGGGTTCCCAAAGCATTTGTGTGTATGGAAATAAAAGCTATAAGGATTTTGAGCTTTATTCACTTTTTTTTCTTAAATAATCTTAGAAATAATTATTTTTCTTCCCCTGAGCTTACTAAAATCCCCAGAGCTTTCCTTGCCTACTTGTCTGTTACAATCAATCACAGCCATCCCTATCTTCAGATGGAAACATTTCCATTTTATTCATAGTAACATAGTAAGTTAGGTTGGAAAAAAAAAAGATACACGTCCATCAAGTACAACCTTTTAACCTGCCAAACTGCTAGTTGACCCAGAGGAAGTCAAAAAACCCTATCTGAAGCCTCTCCAATTTCCCTCAGAGGAGGAAAAAATCCTTCAAAATCCTTCAAAATCCGACTAGTCCCTGGATCAACTTGTACTATGAGCTAGCTTTCATAACCCCATAGTCCCTCACTTGCTAAAAAGTCATCCAAACCCTGTTGGATTCCTTCCTTATTCTTTCAGTTCCAAGTTGTCCTACACATTATGACCATTTGATATGATCAATTTGTGTTAGTAATAAAGAAATAGCACTAATAATAGTACTAAAATCAACTGTAAACAAGGCGTCAGAATCAGTTCAACTGCAGCCAACTCCAAATCTTGGAGAACAATCCTGAGGGTCAGCTGAATAAACTCTAGATTTCATACATCCTTGCTCTGCACCCATTTCATTTCTTGATGGTAGCAACATACAGTATGTACTTTTACATTTTACTGTGAGCATATTTATGATACACATCTATTTGATGGGGTTACTTTAACATTTTACACATTTTAAAGTTAGGGTTGAATTGTTTCCCCTAAATAATTATACATATTTTGCCAACTGGCTTGTGTCTACCTAACTCTAGATCAGTTATATAAAAGTATAAAAAGTTTGGGTTGATAACACTTTTTTCAAGCTCACATATCTATGCAGTATAAAAGGCATAATCCAGATCCCTGCTTGCTATAAGATAGGTCAAATAAATACTGGCAATGTATTGCAGGCTTGGGCATCAGCAAAATAGTCAAGAATAATTTTTTTCCATTCAAAGGTCAACCTCTTAGAATTAGCGGCGATATCTACATACAAAAATAGTTCACAAATCACAATGCGAGATATATGGCTTCTCTGGCCCATTGTACAGAGCTCAATTTCTTGGTTTAAATTTGGGCAAGTCATAGATTATCTGAACATACAGTGGACCATGCAAACTTAAGTCTGGCTATAATAATGACTACAGTAAGCTTGTTTACCAGTTTAAAAGAAAAAGTTCTACTTTATATGCATCTCACTCACAGAATGGGATATAATACAGCGATAAGTGCTTACTATGAATGAGAGAGAAGGAGAGATTGTGTTATTTAAATTTTTAAAGGCTGATCTGGTTCAAGTATTTACACTCCAAAATGCAAGCAGTTGAAGCTTACAGGGGATTTAAAGCTTAAAACTATGTCACTTGGAACACGTTCCAAAACATATGTGTTCCATAAAATGAAATCAAATGTATGCAGATAGTCTTTATTACTCCGAAGTTATTGATAGCAACTGAGACAGCATTTCAAGCCTATGCTATATCCTTTACCCTAATCAGATTTCAATTATCATTTTTACGAATCCCATCTGTTTTAAATTCACAATGGTAAAAACAGTGCTTGGCTCATGTTCCATGATGGTGGAGGTGGTAAAAAACAGATAGAATTTTCATAAGGTTTTAGAAAGATAAATGAAAATGGGATTGGTGCTCGCGGATACAGAACTATCGCTATTCCTTAAATGAGTTCACAAAGTAATACATAAAGGATATTTCCATGCTTTAAAATAAGTTTTTGAAGGTGTGTATTTGAGAACATCACACAAGACGTTGTAGATGGCAGGGTACTTGGAAATTAATTGGAAGGACCTGTGTCCCTTTGCAAATACATATATATTTAACTTTTTTTTTAGATCAACATCAAACATAGGTTTTATCATTTACATGTATCCAGAGGCTGATCCCTTGGATTACAATCATCAATCACAAGAGGAAAAAGTTATTTTCTGAACCCCAAAATGGTGGTTAACTCCCTGTACCACACACCACGACTCTTTGTTATATCCATATGTAATATAATTAAGTAATAAACAATGTTGGACTGGGTGAGGTGGGGTCGCGCCAGAGAACCCAAGCTAAGTACTAACTGCCCCCCCCCCAGCTAAGGGACCACCACTCCAGCACAACCAACCCATGATTATCACTGCCAAAAGTGCTGATTATTATCTTCACCATATTTCCACACCCCAGTGCCTACACACGTGACCACCAGGGATTCTGCCAGTGCCCCTGTTTACCCCTGGTAATGCGGAGCATAACATTGATCAGAACTTTAACTGGAAATTAATACAGAAGACTTGAACCTTGGGTACCTGGAACATGGAGAATGAAAAACAAGTACTGCCCTCATACTGTCATGTACATGCGTACAGATGAAGGATAGGGGACAGACTATTGCCAACATTCTCGGAAACTCTTAGGGGAAAATTTATCATTATTCACAAATTCAAGGGCTTTTAGCCCTCGAATTCGGCTGAAATTCGATAGTAATTTGACTATTGAATGCTTACTGAATAGTTTTAGGCAATTTTTTCTTCGCTTTTCGATTTCTCGAAAAAAATCATACAATCGAATACCGATCATTCGATTTCACAAAAAAATTGTAAAATTTCCTTCGATTGTTCAAAAAATGTTAACGATTTGAACGATCAAGGCGTTCGATCGTACGAATGGTAGAAAAAAAAGCCTATGGGGGGATTCCCATAGGCTTCTATTGCAATTAGGTAGGTTCAATCTGGCGAAGTAGGCAATAAAATTTTAAAGTTGAAGTACTTTGATTATTATTCGATTATTCGATACGCTTGAATTTTGCGTATTCGATGATTGAAGTGACCAAATTTGCATATTCTAATGTTCGATAAATTTACGATCGGAATTCACGTGAATTTTGTAAATCTGCCCCTTAAAGAACTGCAGAATGGTGTCGGCAGACTACAGTACATTTCCAGCCATCTTTGCTTTTTTTACATGCAAAGGGACAACCAATGAGTCAGTCAAGGCACTAAAAGGGTTAGAGCGTTTCATGGTCTTTAGTCAATGTAAATGAAATACCCACACATACATGTTCACACACACACACATTGCGATCGAATGGTTAAAACAGTTCGAATCGTTATCTAACTTCGAATATCGAATCAATGAAGGGTTAAAATTCGGTAAAAATTTGATGGTCGTATTCGAGGGTTTTTAACCCTCGAATTCGACCCTTAGTAAATCTGCCCCATAATGTAATACAATCAGATTTTTACAATGGGAAGTGATACTTTCCAAAGAATCAGTGTACCACCCACTATGGAAAGCAAGATAAGAATGGGATAGTGTAAGCCTGAGGGGGAACTGGTGCTTGGGAAGAGAGATAGATTATTAGTTTATTAAACCAATTTAATTGTAGACTGAAAATGTGCCTTTACACTTTCAGTCAAGGAAAACTCATGTTTAATTTGGTTTATCTTTTGGTTTAAGAGGTTTATCTGAACTCATTCAACAGTTCAAGGGTGTGTAAGACACAAAGCATATACAAATACAGACTTATACAGTACATGAGTTTACAATCTAATAGCCATGTATAATAAGGTACAACATTTGCTCAGGTTCAGCAACAAATGAGATTTTTACTCTTAAACAGGTGACCGGTAAATGGTCACCTGCTGGTTGCTAGAGCTGAATAGACATACTTTGCACCTCTCATCACATAACCCCTAAAGTGTTATTAATTTTCCCATAGAAGATGAAAGAAGATTAGACATCCTGGTATATTTAAGTTAAAGTTATTGTTTTAGGGAACCCAATAATATATTTAATGGTGGAAAAAGATCACGTCTGTTGAAGTTCATACTGACAATTGCAGTAGCGGAAATTTAATTGCTACTCCTTTCTATTAAACCAAAAAGTGCCAGTGTTTTGTCTTTTACTTCCCGCTCTAACATCTGCCCCAGATTAGAATATAACCAGATTACAGTTACGGAAATGCACATTTCATGCTGCAATGCATTATCATTTAAGAAAAGTCACTCTTTAATGCATGGAATGGACAATAGGACATTAAGCATTATATACATGAGCAGAGTATTTCTACTGAGTATGGCTAGATTGCAAGCGTGTGTTAAAGAATTGAGCATGCCCACATTTGTAGGCACACTTTCCAAACAAGTAGTGTTTGATAATCCATGTACAGAAGTGCATTTAGAAAAGAGCCAGGCATGTAGCCAAGTGTCAGGAGGTCACTTGTGATGCTGGGGTGTTGCTGAAGTGGCGAGAGTTTACGATGAAAGAACCGGCAGCTAAGAAACCACCTGCAGTAATCAAATCATTCTCTCACGGCAGCCGGCTGAAGAGTTAAACAGTTCCTTGTGAAACAAAAGAGGAAAGCCATATAAAAACATGAAGTAACTGCATTGTGACTGTTTTACCCATACTGGCAAAATACACATTTCCAGGAGAGATTTCATTTTCAACTCTCCCTTTTTATCTTTCATCCCCTTGTATGCGGAGAATTACTGACCTGCGGAAATTATAACAAATGCTTCTTACAGGTTCCACTCATGTTACACTCAGAAGCAGTGTTCTGGAAGAGGACAATTATAGTTACTACAGTACCAAAGCCACAACATTCTTTTGAAATGTATCTGCAAAGGGGATCAATCAGTTTCAGAAAGAACAGGCAAAATGCATGTTAGGTAACCATTGTATACAGTAAGGCTCTTTTAGTATGAGGGCAGCAGGTGCCAGGGCACTAAACTCCATATGCAAGAAAAGGTACTCATTTTGCAGTGCCCAGATGGAGTGCCTTTTATTACATATGGATGTTAGTGCACTGCCCACACAAATATGGCTTGCACCCCTGTTCATCCTCCATTCAAGTTGCACTCAGTGCCATGCATAGGATAAAAAATCTGCAAAAAGCATGCGTTAAGCACAGGGTTCCTAGCTCTTAGCATCCTCAAGTGCCACTGCCTGATGCATCTCTTTTGTTGCACAAAGTAGGGCATGTTGCAGGGGACATCAACATCCTGTCTACATAGTGACTACTTCCCACCTGCATACAGGTATGGGACCTGTTATCCATAATGATCGGGACCTAGGGGGGTTCCGGATAAGGGGTATTTGCATACTTTGGATCTCCATATCATAAGTCTAATTAAAAAATAATTGAAACCCAATAGGATTGTTCTGGCTCCAGTAAGGATGAATTATAGCTAAGATGGGATCAAATGCAAGGTACTGTTTTATTAGTATTACAGAGAAAATGGAAATAAAGTTTAAACATTTCATTTATTTGATTAAAATGGCATCTGTGAGAGATGGCCTTTCCTGTAATTCAGAGCTTTCTGCATAACTGATCCCATACCCAGGCCACCATTTTTGCACATTAGTATGCTGCAGCATTGCTATTTTTCTTGGCAGAATCAGGGTGACAATGGAATGTCAGTAAAGGGCAAGATTGAAAAAGGAGTGCAGCAACCACATAAGGCTATAATGAAAGTTATAGGAACTGTGACAACCATCAGAACCCCACCCAGAAAAGGGCAAGCATTTTAAAGCCTAATAGAGGGAAAAACATTTACTTATTGTATGACATTTCTGCTAAAGGCAATAAACAAATCATTGTTAATTCATGAACTGACACAACAACTTTGGGCATGTACTTGAGCATAGTTACACACTTACAGTGAAAGTCTTTTTAGTTGTGCACAGTAGCTTTAGAGGGTACAGCTGTTTGGTCTAAGATAAATAAACATTTGGCTAAGAAGAAGTAAAATCTGGCATATATTCTAAAGCAGCAAATTTATTTTTATAGTGGTGGGATAACCTAAAAAAATTCAATGCCTTTCATCAAGTCTCAACTAGCTGTTCTAAATAGAATTTTACTTTTTAGTGTTCAGCCTTTTACTTTAAAGGACAAGGAAAGCTAAACTATAGAAGTAAGCTAGTTCTACATTATATTTGGGCTTCTGTACCAGCCCCAGGCAACCACTGCCCTTTAGCAGTAAAGATCTGTGTCTCCAAAGATGCCCCAGTAGCTCCCCATCTTCTTTTCTGCTGATTCACTGCACATGTTCTGAGCTGCTGTCGCTTACTGAGCTTAGGGACCGACTCACAATATACAGTACACATAGAATATAAATATCACAGAATAAGGGTGATTAGTAAATAATACAGATAATTACTACTAACAGCTGCTCAGAGACCACTGAGCATGTGAGTGTCACAGACACTTTCTAAGATGGTGACCACCTGTGACAAGTCCTGAATCATTGCTATTGACAAGATGAAACTTTAGGCCATCGCAATAAGTTTAGTATGTTAAACATGGCAGTTTTAGCCATATTAATTTTTAGGCTTTAATTCTCCTTTAAAGAAAGATGTCAAACAAAAATCAGTCAATGCAGGTCAAAGGGGGCAGCATTGTTAGCGAATTGAGTGCACTAGTGCTTTCTGCACTAGAAGTTAAGAATTTCCAGTTTAAAACCTGGTATACGGCCCATAAAGTTACAAGAGGCGGCTTTTTGTCGCCCCATGCAAAAGGACACTTGCTGCTGCCTGTGCCTCATGGCCAGAGAGCCCTGCAAATGGCTTCTAATACTGCAAAGCCCTGGAAGAATATCAAATGCAACATAACAGAGTAACAAAGGGAGGAGTAGGGAAGACGAAAGCAGATGTGGGATCAATGCTGATAAAATATTTGCCATAACAGAAAATATTTAGTGAGTACTACAAAACCATAGTTAAGTGGACCTTCTACAAAATACGTTTTTCCTTTGTAGTTTTTACGTGTTATTTGTTTGTTGAGTCATATTTGTATGTATTTTAAAACCCTGTGGCTCAACAGGGGTTCAAAAGTTTTTGACTTCAAACAACCAAATTTAAGCACTACAAAGTTCTTGATGTGTACCTCACTAAGTTACATAAGTTCTCCAAGAAACCTCATCTGGGTGAGCAGAAATATGTTAGAGAAGCAACAAAAAGATAAGAAACTCACCAAAGCCAAATAAAGTGAAAAAAGTGGTTATAAAGAGAACATCTCTGACAAAACTTTACATGTTTTATGTGAAAGGTACTTAGGGTTAGGCTGACAAATCTCAAGAAACTGCTGTCAATTTTAGACAATATGAAGCATTGGAACTATAGTATAATGGCATGATCATGAAATGAATACACGTCTATCTATGTTTAAGTGGAGGAAACATGTCTTGTGTTTTAGTTAGTTGCTGTAATGGGGAATGATCAGCAGTGGCAGATTAATGATATGCGGGGCCCCTAGGCTACATCCATAAACACAACAGTACAGATAGGTCCAGAATCCAGATGCATGCAAATTCAGGCACTAGTGCACCGAAACTCTAGCTGTGTCCCTGATCAAACTGGGCCCATTAGCTATAACCTAGGATAGCCTGTGCATTAATCCACACCTTGATAATAAGAGACAAGTCCAATGCTCATAGGTGGAGACTAATGAACATGTACGTAGCCATCCCAAAAAGAGACCAAAGTTATTCAATGGAAGAACTTCTATTGGTTGCTCTCTGTGATATTGCGATATTGAAAGCTATTGCAGGAAATTCTGCAGGTCGAAAAGGAGAAGGTTTTCCCAAAACATTCAATAGTCCACTTCCAGATGTACCTAAATTTCCTTTTAGCCTAACATTTGGCTAAAAATGCATGTCCCTTCATAACTACAAAGACGACCATTCACTCTTATTGCACTGGGCACATATAGGCCTGTTTTAGTAGACAAGCCCTACTTTTACTGAAATCTATCTGTGATAAATGAAATACTGATTTCAGATAGTTCAGTGAGTGCATGGGGTGAGGATCAGAATGATGGGTATGCAAGTGTGTCTGTACAAAACATATGGTAAACATTATAGACTGTAGGGAAGATAATATATATACTTACAAGACACTTACTGCGACAATTCGTTTTGAGATTAGCTTGTAACTGGATTTTAAGACTTTTCCCTCATGGAGTTACTTTAATTCCTGGTAACTTGCTACAATTGTACTGCTTTGCATTATGTATAGGTATGGGGTAAGATGTTAAATGTTACTTTCCAAGGAAACATTTGTTGAGTTGAGTTGCCAATTGCTATATAAAAGTATAAAACTTAGGCCCAGCTAGTAATAAAGCACAAGCACAATAATGTATTAAATAGAAAACAGGGGCATTTTCATAGCCTCTGTCATTCTGCACTTTATTCACACCTAGCAAAAAATGTTCTGTCAACTTTCTCAGAAGTCTTAAAAAACGCCTTCTATTTTAATACTGTGAGCATGCTGAAATACGAAAAAAAAAAAGCCATATCTCAAAGTGCCACTAAAGCCTTTACTTTACCTGACCTTGTGCTGGGTCACAAAACTTCAGAGTCGGAAATTTCGGATTGCCTTCCATATCAAAGAGCAGACTTTCAAAAGGGGTTGGAGGAAGGATATTCATGAGATTCCAGAGACCTCTGTTTTCGTACAAAATGTTATGTGTTGGCGTGTTAACGTGCAGTGGGTTTTTATTGGCTTCACTATTGTAGTTTTCTCTTTACCCTTGAGTATAATGTGAAGCAAGCTTCCAATATGCAGTACTGTTCCACATATATTGAATAGTTTTACCAGGAATTAAATGAATATACTGTATATGTGTAACTGCATTTATAGGTTGGCTAAGGGTAGTGGGAGCTGCCTCCTTTGTATAAATAGAATCTCTTAATTTTGATAAGAAGGAACAGCGTAGACATAAAAATTTACAATTACACCAGTTATGCTTGCTTACTTATGTTTTAAAGTCAAAAATAAAAATTGCATGTGTGCATGTATGGGGCACCCTTAACACCAGAGCTCTGATAACATTTCCTCACAACTGCTTTACACAAAGAAACTGGAAACGAGTGTGTTCTGTAAAGTGTAGCCATTCTGTTTCTGATGGTAATAAACTATCCTTGGGGGCCAATTATCATAGAGGCTGTTGAGGTGTGAATCCAGCAGTGCACCCTCTACCAGAAATGCATATTCAGTGACTTTAGGAATAGTGTATAGCACCAGCAGCACATTGTAGCAACCAGTAAATGAGAATCCTCTACAAAACTGTGCAGCCCCCACCAGCTTTAATATATTATTCTAAGGGTAAATACACCTTTCAAATGCCTATGTGCATACCTCACTCTTGAGTATTCAGTGTGATCAATATGATGGATATCCCACTTGGCTAAACTGTTAGAAAATACTGTGGTCAGGCACAGTGGTATCTCCCATGTTATATTGTTATATACTATAACATTAATTTGCAATAGGTATTTATAGGTAATGCACGTGGACACCCCAAGCCAGGATTTTTCAAAACACAGTGCACATGCATTTTTTTAAAGTAACCACATCTTAACTTAACTGCATGCCACTACTGTAGGTCAGGTCATTTACCCTATGTAGAGTATACACTGTGAATAGTATATGATAAGGGTTAAATATATTTGCATGGTTCAACAAAAGTCTTTTTTTTTTCCATTAAACCCAGGTAGGTCAAAACTGCAGCCTTCCAGCTGTTACTGGATTCCAACTCACAGCTTCCCCAGGCTGGACATCCCTGAACTAACTGCTCCTCAAATTAACCAGAACCAACTTGTGAACACTGACTAAGGTTGTTTAATTTTGTAAGCAAAGCAAACTGACCAGCTACTGTTCTTTTCTAGTTTTATCTGGCTCTCTCTGCTGTACATTAGCAAATCTCAGAATGACAAGGGATTTCTTTTTATAGACTTATGGCTTTCAAACCACTGCTCTGCCATTACTTTTGTGTCAAACTTTTTATGAAATACTGTCTGAACAAAATGGAACATAATAAAATGTACCTGCATTCTGTAAGAAAAACTTATAAGCAAAGTCTTCTATCCATCTGGCAATTCATTCTAGCTGATGACAGAGGAGTTAAGATTTCAAGTAATCAAAGAAACATCCTGAAAAGCATACCTAGTAATTGTAACAACTCATCCCCTTTACACATTGTGGGACAATCCCTTTATCAGATACAACACAGAGAAGAATCAAGAGAAATGCCACTATTAAGATATATTGTCTTACCTCACCCCCAGGTCTTGCTGGTGTTGCTCCTTGAAAGTAGAGAAAAGTTACGATAAGGGAGCTGACAAACATCATTATCAAGTCAATGTCAGAACTATCCTAGAGGAAAGAAAATCCTGCTGCCAAGTACTAACAGCTAACAGATGCACTTGTGCCTGATATCTAAGCAGCGCAGCTCGGTGAGGCCGTTATGCTAAGCAATGAACTTTCTCTCTTTCTCTGTAGCTCTTTGACTACAAGAAGCTTTGCTTTCAGCCACGGCTCTGAAGACAACTGGAAAACTGATCCCCTCATGTAATGACTTCTCTCTGCTAGGGGAGGGGGAAGGAGACAGCAATGAGCTAGGGGGCTGTAGTTCATATAAAGCAAAGAAGGGGAGGGGCACAAGTGGTCCATGCATCTGCTAAAAGGTAACTTTTAACTGTACAAGGAACAGAATTCCAGTGTGGGGTACTCATAGCCAAAATAGAGGATGGACATGTCTATCCAATTAGAATGTGGTCTTTATACAAGGCTTCAAACTGCAGCAGTTAAGAGAGATCATCATGTTAGTACTAGTGAGGGGCGAATTTGCGCCGAATATAT
>CM044436.1:46613214-46629739 GCA_024363595.1 Xenopus borealis
CTATTTTTGCACAACTGAACTGTAACTAGTAAAAAAAAAGAGACACTTTTAGTTATAAAGTACAAAGTATGCATAAGATGAAATGCCCCATCATGGCAGTATCCATGTGTCATTGCTAACTAAGTGAAAAAAGTGTTACCTTTGGGGGGAGAAAGACCATACCTGATTTTCTCTTTATTTAGCACAAACTCTTCCAAAGACACCATTAAATGGGGATTAGGAGAGCAGACATAGAGGAGAGAGCCACCGCCTCATAATATAAAATTAAAAAAACACAATGAAATGCTGCTCATCCCTTTTTATTGGGTGTACATGGGTTTGATATACAAACTGATAAATTTAACGACCGCACTCCAACATACAGCCCCCTGGGAAACCTATTTTTGCACAACAACTGTAACTAGTAAAAACTAATAATTTTTAGTTACAAAGCTTGTAAAAGTATGCATAAACTGATACACCCCGTCAAGGCAGTGTCCCTGCGTCAGTCCTAACTAAGGGGGCTGAATGTGGCCCCCTTCAAGTCACTGACTGACTCAGAGTTATATAGCTGAAAATCAGAAAGTGAAGTACTGTTCTGTTAGATCCAGTCACTCCAGCCTTTGGCTAACTAAATATATTAGAAACATTGTTTATTTTGTACAGTCTATCTATTTACCCAGTTTGTATTTTTACACTGAACTGTTTCTTTAACCCTGTGTTTTCTCTCCATAGATAGGGGCCTTTTGCTGCAAAGACCCCAGCTGAAAAGAGTCACAACAGTGACACATTCTGGCAAAATCTGTACTTGGCCAAGGCACACTGCACATCAGACAATGACTCACTCCACCTCCCTTATTGAATTTAGGTCCAACACTGGTCCAACACGCTGGCCACAGTAGTATATTTCCAATCATGTGGGATTTTCAGAACATAGGGGAACTTAACCCTATGGGTCCCTACAGAGCTATGGAGTTTTGCTGCTGAGGTACTAATTTCCAGTCAGGTGGAGTCATGTTTTGCAGATGTGCAAACTCTACAATTATGGTTACTGATGCAAAAAGAAAGTGACTGTCATTAGCAATGGAAATATTTAATACATGGATATTATTAATCTAAATGTATTAGAGTTTACAGAAAAAGCCTTACAACTTTCCATCTGATTTTAAATAATAATTTTCTATTTTGTTAGCTACTGAATCATTCAATTGGCAGTCGAAGTTAATACGGTACTTAATATGTCTTGTTGACAGTTTCCATTATTGTACACAGGCTCCGAAGCAAAATTCAGTGGATGCAATGGAAACAGAAGTCAAAATATAAAATCTTTAACAGTCTTCTACACTATAAAAAATAAAAGATTTCCACGGGACACCACAAGTACAAGATCAATGGTCTCCTGTCAGATGTCTTGCACGGTATGCCAAATTGGCAAATTGTTCTTATGTTTTGTATCATATAAAATATATAATGCTTGTACATTTACCACAGGAAAAAAAGAAAGAAAGAAACACTTTGCCGAACACAGACTGTTTGTTCAAGGTACAACGTTTTAAGCATTATTGAAACAATACATTTCAAAAAGCATTACAGATGATAATTAAAGTAACAAATGAGCCCTAACTTGCTTCCCATGGGGGTGGAAAACAGCTAAATGTAAACACCTAATGATCACCACTATAACAATCAACATATTTTGTTAATGTCATCAAAGGATACCTTTTAATTTAGTGAAGGTTTCCTAAATGAGGGCGATAAAATATTGTGGTCCTAAACCCCCCACTTGAGTTAAATTAAAGTCTTAAAAAGAATATGGATAGAAATGCTGTATTTTACATAGTGAATTGATTTTACTAGTGCAGATGTTTAGCAGCCCTATAGCAAAAATTATTAATTCTTTGAAATTATCCATGCCACCTACCCAATCTTCTGAAATGGTTAGGCCATCTTTTGCATCAGTGTGAAGTTGGATTCATTAGTTAGTTTTGCATTGTGAACCAGAGAATGTGCTGTAAATTAGCAGAAGAGAAAATGAAGGACTACTAGGTGTATTCTACAGAGGCAATGACCTTATTTTATCTTTGGTGCTTTGGGCTGGTACAGAGGACCAAAATATAATGTTTATTATTTCTACCTTCAATCTTTGTTAAAGGGGAACTATCACAAAAATTTTATATTAGCTACAGCATACTGAAATAGGAAACTTTTTAAATACAATCAATTAAAAATTCAGTATAATTTCTGAAATAATCAATTTTCTCTTCACTATTCCTCTCTCAGCATCTGTTTCTCCTCATTTGGTCTTCATTCAGGAGTTGGGTGTCAGATGACTGATCCAATATATCTTATAGGGGCTAATTTGTCTAGAAGATGTATTAGAGCTCACGCTATTAAAATAATCAGAAATGCTGTCTATCTACATGCAGAATTTTTGCAAAAGGCCGTTATTTTGTTAGATTTTGTTTGTACTGAAATCAGTTATTTGAATGAACTCTAATTCATCTGCTAGGAAAGGAAACCACCCCTATAAGATATACTGGATCATTCATCTGACCCACAACTGCTGAATGAAGACAAAATGAAGAGAAACGGATGCCGAGAGAGGAATAGTGAATATAAAGTTGATTATTTCAGGAACAATGCACATTTTTATATTGATTATATTTATATAATCTTTACTTCAGTATGAGGAAACATATTTCATTTTCACAATAGTTCCCTTTTAAGATTTAGGATCCCTTTAGGGTTGGAGATTTAAGATTACCAAGGATATGCTCAGGCTGTTCATATTAATCTCACCAAATCAATGAACACAAACACAATTATGGAAAGATCAGAAAGTACTTTCTGAAATTTGAGCAACTGTCTGCTAGGCCTAGTAGTGGAATTGGAATCCCCTGCAATGTATTGCCATTTTTTGGAAACAAGCCATACTCCTACCCAACAGTGTGCAGTTACAAGTACAAGTAAACAAAGTACTGGAGTCCTCCCTCAATGTTTAAGACTCCCTTTTCTGATTTGCTATTATTATTTAAGAAAAATAATACAGGATGCATATACTCTTACAGCAACTCTATAGCCAGACAAGCCGTGACCTGAAAATGACCAATCTTATCCTCAAAAGACGTGTGTACAAGTATTTGTTTTACTAAATTCATGCAGTATTCAAAACATTAAAAATAACATCAAACATTTTTAAATGATAAAGCTTGTGCAACCTACAAACCACTAGTTAATTTTGAGTGTCAAATTTCTTTTACTCAAGCCTTCATACATAGTAACTTCATTTTAAGTATTTTTCCAGACATCTTTACCAACTTGGTTTGCAAAACCATGAAGAATGTTTTCTTTTGTGATTTATTATTGATACTTTAAAAATCATCATGAAAATTAGTTGAAAACAAAGATAAATTAGCTTGTAAAAAAAGTTGTTTGGAGCATGAGAATATTATTTTTGTTTAACCATCTGGCAGACTGTTACAGCAAATCTGAATGTCATATAACCAGTAACTAATGATGCCAACATGGAATTTCTATAACAGAATCCTCCTCTAAAAGTTAAGCCTACCATGTCTAAAGAAATGAGATAGAAATATTGCAGTGTACAGTAGTTAAGTAAAGGGCATTCATCGCCAACTCATTCCTGAAAACTGATATGGAAGGGTTGAATGGGGTCCCAAAATAAGTTCAAAAACTTACTAAGTATTGGAAACATCTGTTTGGAAGACTGCTCTTTGAGTGTCTGCTCTACATCAATACCGTATTATTCATTACTGAAAACTGTTGAATATCATTAATAGACATTGCCCAAAACAACAATGTGAAATAATAAAAAACATATTTGAAATCTGCTGCGTCCACAACACCAGAAAAGGGCACATATTAATATTATTATATGCTCACAGAGCTATTGTGCAGTTAGGACCTATTACAAATGTACAATACAATTGTGGCAAGGTCACAATGGTCCGGCACTGAGGCGGCAGAATTTCCGGAGCAGCATGCTTCCCAGCCACATCCAAATTAGTTATGAGCACTTCAATTCTGTGCTGGACCCAACAGTTAAGACATGTGAAAAGGACGGGAAAGGGTAGGGAGATGGGGAAAGGATGGGGGTGATGAGCAGAGTCAGCATAGGGGCACGCTGTTTGTAAATCCAGGCTTAATGTAACTTGGCGATCGGTATAATTAAGGGTTATTATTTTCATTAACCCTTTGCATGAATTGTACATATAATCTCTTTTGTGCACAAAGTCATATATTATTAGCATCTGTATAATTTAAAAGCTCCCAATGACCTCCACTGACCAAAAGGTAGCAATAAGATTTGTTTTTACCGATTATACAAAATCAACTTAGCAGAGTGATTTAAATAAATTGGGGGGCCGATTGGCAAGTGAGAGTCAATGCTAATAAAAGCAAAGTATAAACAAAGGGGGTGATTCATCATTTTGAATTAAAAACTAAATTCAAATTATGCTTTCAATAATTGGTATGTACAAGAAGAAAAATTCTACAAATTCGAATGTAAAACTTTGTCATTTTAAAAGCTACTGCGTTCATGTAGAAGTCAATGGTGTTACATTTTGATGTGAAGTTTTTTTTGTAAATGAGAGGTATTCAATTTCATTTTCACAATATTATTGAATGACATTTTTATATTCAGATTTTTAAATATATTTGCAAGCATTCCAGATTGATAAAAACTCATCCAAAGTAGCCAAACATCCTTTAACATTACACAAATTCCAATTCCAATAGGACTTCCAATGTAAAATAACTAAATGGCACTTAGTTGTGTCAATCAGTGCTAAAGTTACACAATATATTGTTTTTTTAAAAAGCGTCTTTGCTACAAGGGATGAAAGCGCAACTATGTGTTTTTATATTTACCTGTTGGATCTCGCCTATAGAGCATAACCACTGTAAAATGATATTAATACGTCAGAAAGAGTGCAGGCACATGCAACTATGCTGGTTAAAAAAGGGAACAATTAAACTATGTGGTAAGACTATAAAATTTTGGTAGGCTTTCTATTGGGGATTCAAAGACATGATAAGTCATTACAAAACCATGGGGAGGACATTATAGACAGATTATATAGCACAGTGTTTTTTTTCATACAAGCAAGAATGAAGAAGAAGATGGCTGTTGAATGTTCCTCTGTAAGTGATATTGTTATGGCAGATTCCCTTAATGCAGGAGTGCCCACACTTTACTGATGTGAGGTCTAGTTTAACTGATGTTGTTCCATTATGAGCTACAGCCATAAAAGCATTGTTAGCATTCTGTTATGTGGAATATATTACTTAAATACTGATTTATGGGAAAATGTATATCTTTGTATTTAAAAGTCAACTATTTCTTATATAGTAATAGGTTTTCATTTGAATAGTATGAATATTATCTGTATAGTATCTGAATGAAAAGCCTTAATAACTTTAACATGAACTTGTATGTATTCTTTGACAGACAAAAATATCGGGGTCTGCACACAATTTTGTTTCTATTTATAAAAATCTGTACAGTATGTGTATGTTTGTATTCATAGATCTACATTAAATCAGGGAGATGCAGGAAATGCCATTGTTGTAGAATGTACTGTATGAAAGTAAAAAATGAATGCAGAATTCCTGGGCACCCCCAATAGCAGAGTTTCAATTTATTTCCCCAATGTTTTGCATTAGGGGGATAATGTTCATGTGTGCCACCTGCTTGTGGCTAGCAGGTAATTTAGTAATCAATGAGGCCTTTATAGTACAATCTTCTTTTGCAGGTAAATAAAAAGCAGAATTACACTTGTGGTGTGATTTTTCTTCTGTTTATATCCCCAGCTATTTTCTGTAGGTTTGTGGTTAAGTTAGGTAAATTAAATGAACTAAGCAAAATCAGAGACAATATTTTAAAATTAAAAGAGTCAGCAAAGTTATGTTTTTGGGATTAGTAAATTAACTAATTAATTAAAAAGTAGATAAGGTTGGAATCGTCCTTTAAGTTCAACTTTCTTAATAAAACCTGCCTAACTGCTAGCTGAGTTAGTATAGTATGTACATACATATATTTATGGTAATCTTTTGAGAGGCTGGAAAAAAAGAACGAGGCTTTAGATCTGTGAAATATTATTGATTATTTCCTAAACCGCTCAAGCCATTTAAGTATTCCGGGTACTCACTGATACTCACAAAGACAGGCATTCATTAATGTATACTGGTAATTAGCGATAGCTCGCCCAGAAAGTGCACAACTATTTATATTGCTTTATCTGTTTATGAATAATACTCACAGTGTCAGATTGGGGACCCTTGGGACCATCGGAGGACCTGGTCAATTTTTATTGCATCACATCTGCTTCTGAGTTATCTAGACTTAATAATGTAACCACAAATATACATATATTTGTTGGGTCCTTAAATCTATGTTCAGCCATTTTACTTTCCAGTTTTCAATTTTTTTAGTGGACACAATACTTACAATTTTGTTCCATTTAAGACATATAATTACAGCATTTTCACACATTTTGCACAGCTGCAACTATCACATAGAGAAAGTTCCAGATGTCAGAAACCATACCATATTTACTTATATAATTCCTGAAATAGTCTCTATGACATTTAAAGGTGTGACCTCTGAAAAGACAATCTTAAATTAGTAAAGGTAAAAGGTTTGTTTGTTTCCATGATATTTAACTTGCATCAGGCATTTTAAATTTAATCATTTAATTTCCACACAGTAACAAATAGTTTTCATTTTTATTTCTGAGATTTTATTCCATTTACAACAATTCCTCCCAGAATATTTACAAATATCAGATTCCAATTTTTTTTTTGTTTAAATTGTGTCTAGATTCACCGAAGAGTTTGAAAAAACATATTTTTACAGTACTGCAGCTATAAAAACATGTTTACACCTATCTGTACTGGCAAGCCCGCAAATCTGTGGGACAAAATGCTCAGTTTGCTGCCTTGTCAGGAGAAGTAAGGAAAAAAGAAGCAAAAAAGTATTTGAAGACCATCATTTCTTTAAACTTTGATGCCACTTTTAAGATTTCTTCTTACTATATTAGGCAATGATTATGATTTTAGATGTCAGCCAGAAGTGACCATCCTCATAAAATGCCACAGGGACCAGATTTGGCTTTCTGGCGCCCTAAGGCCAGTAGCTGTGTTTCTCCTCTGCACCGCTCCTACCTTCCCATTGCGGAAGCGTGCACTTGCGCACCACACTTCCCCGTACAGAAACGTGCGCATGCATCCCAAACTTCTCTGTATGGAAGTGCGCAAATGCGTAGTCTTCCCCCTGTCCCTATCTGCACTGAGGAGTACAGTCCTTGGTGCCTTGGAGACTGGGCCGAACCTGAAATCTTGCCATCCTAGGCCTAGGCCTTTGTGGCCTTGCCATAAATCCAGGCCTGCCTGTCCACACTCAGTAACACTTCAACCATGCCCAACTACACCCTGAATACATCCATGGCTTTACCCCACCCATTCTAAAATCTAGGTGACACAAGGATAATCTAGGTGGTTGGTAAGATGTAAAAATGATGGTATAATAAACAATTCTTGTGTGATACAGTAATTATAACCCCTGCAAATTTTAACCGCTGTCTCTGAGCTTCCTTAATTACCCTCTTGACGCTGTCCATCTAAATACACACACTGCCCTTTTGTTATGTTATTCATGGCACCCACATACAGATTATCACTTGGCAAGCATCTGTTAATGTGCATTTCTGGCAACGTGAAAAGTCAAGAAAAAGAAATGAGAGTCCTATCAATTTATATGTCCTATTAAGCTTTTATTATGTCCTGTACTTCAAGGTATACAGCTTAAGGAGAGGAATTTTGCTGCACCTTTAAAACAATAGATGTTGTGCAATGATGTGTGTTTCGATTTAGTCAGAATGTGAAACATTGTTGGAAAAATTATGCAAGCAGATTTATAAATTATGCAGTCTTGTACATGGCATTTTTATACAGATATCTGTTAAATGGGATAAGCGGTCAGCTATGCTCAATCATTATAACAGGATGCCATCTCACACAAACATTCATCAGATCCCATGTACTATCCAAAATATTAAGCTAAACATGGAAGTCATAGTATAATGGTCATTTTTTTTTGCTATTAACTAAGAAACTTAGCAAAAATGGATGAAGCTAATTCAAAAGGTTCCTCTTATTGTTGAGTCAATTCATCAGATCTGCTTCTTACTAGTTTCCTCCAGTGGAATCTGAGTGGTAAAAAAAGATACATTCTCTGCGGCAGCTCAGGTCTTCTCAGATTTTACGATGAGCTTACTCAGCCATGTCTGTACAAGTAGCTGGCCCAGCTTAACACCTGCTTACTACATTCTTGAGGTCATTTTTAGAGTTTCTATAAATAGCTTAGCGAGGAAACCTACACAATGTGTATTTTTGTGTTCACCATCAATACATAATTACCCATTTGTAAAGTATTTTTCATACCCGAAAAATTTCTAAGACTGGCGTGTAATAATCGCCATGTTTGCTATATGCACGGCTCGTTTCTATAGTTTGCAGGAGAAATGACACAGCTGAATCTATTCCAAAGTTCAGGAAGGAACAGTGAGATATATCTACATGTTTATTTACACAAATAAGCATCTCTAATGAATCTTATCACATTGATAAGTAAAAGTTAGAATATGCAAAAATAAGGATGATTGGTTCAGTCATAATACTGCCACAGAGATGCCAACCTGAAATCAAAGAGATTTGGCAGCATTTTGGCTACTCCTGCCCCATCCCTGTTAGCCTTGGTCCTGCCCCTCCTGTGCTCTCTGCTTCACTGTTTGGATGATTATTAAACAGGAGATGATTCCATGGATTGCAATGGAACATATACAATAGGTTTTAGGTTAAATAACTGAGCATTAAAAATAAGGGGGGGTTGATATGTGTGTTGTCAAAGTAATTGGCAAAACAGGTACAATTTGCCAAATTCTTATATCACAATGAGAGCCCTGTACTTTATATCTGGTCGGTGAGTTGTGTAAAGCGTTTGATTCCATTGTGCCTTATTCACAGTATAGGCATTGGATCGGTTATGCTGAAACCCATTATCCCGAAAGCTCCAAATTAAGGCCATCTCCCACAGACTCCATTTTATCCAAATAATTCAAATTTTTGAAAATGATTTCTATTTTCTCTATAATAATAAAACTGTATGTTATACTTGATCCAAACTAATAATTGGGAAACCAGCCTTTTGGGTTCATTTAATGTTTACATGCTTTTTTGGTAGGCTTAAGGTATGACGATCCAAATTACAGAAAGATCCATTATACAGAAAACCCCAGATCCATTATACAGAAAAACTGCCTGTGTCAGTATGAATTATCCATTGGGTGCACTTGTTTTCCCCACATCCATAAACAGGTAGGTTCATTGATTAAATTTACACTGGTGCATATATGGCATGTGATTAGATTGCAAGCTCCACTAGGAAAATGACTAATATGAACGATGGACAATCTTTGTACAGTGATGTGCAACATATCAGCACTATATAAAGGATAAGAAGAATTATTATGTCTAATGGCAATATTTACACTAAGCAGAAGAAAACTAAGTAAAGGAGGTCCCTATGAGTCTTTCCCTGTTGGCAGGATTACAAATACACTGTGGCAATTAATCTGTGTAATCTATGTAACCAATAGAGGAAATTATTGTATTATACAGAAAGAATTCCAAGACAGTTTTTGAAGTTTGAAAACCCTATAAAATATTCCCAGACAAATGAAATGGATCATCAGTTTATGATTGTCAGCTCTGTTGAGCAGGGCCCTCTTCTCCTACTATAGCAATTAGCATGTGCATGTTATTTGTATTTTTGATGTATACAACCGACCATTGGATAGCACTGCAGAATAGGTTGGAGCTTCAGAAGTGTGCAATTATAATGAACAAAATTGAATTTTTTTTTTCTTTCCTCTTCTATATTCAACTACAAAGGAAGCATTCTTAACTTGCTGAATGTGGATTTGTTAGGAATTAATTGTATGTTACAGTGTTTTAAACTACCTGCTTTTTTTCTTGTAATTAATTTCTAAAGTGGTATTACGACCAGTCTCTCAACAGATTTAAAGGGGAAGTAACCATTTATTAATTCAACCAAAACATCTCTAAATGCCACCACATACCTCTATCAGAGCTTTACCTGCTACTGCAGGGATGTGAATTAAGAGGTTTTAGGTTTGGTTTTGCCACCAACATGGTTTTATGCTCTCTTATTTAGCATTAAGTATAGTCTTACACTACACTGGGGAGAATGTTTAATAATGATGGTCTCAGGAAAGTGGTGGTTCCCAAACTGTAGTGCTGGCCCCTGTGGGTAGGGGCTTTTTTTAACCTTTGCTATGACTGATATACTCATATATTACTTATGTATAGATAGCCGTGCACTCTCCCGCCTAAATAGAATTCACCCTTTTAATCATACTAATAAATAGAAATACTCATATATTACTATAGTATTTATGTATTCATTCCTGAGGTAAGGAGGCCACTCTGGCCAAAGGTTAAATTTTCATATGATGACATGGCCAAAGGTTGGCACACCCTTTAAAAAATGATTGAAACTTTTACTGTTAATATATTGTACCAGAGTCCAATGTTTTGGTTTCAACCTTGATAAATGTCCTAATGAGGACTCAAACATTGGACTCTGGTTCAATGAATTGCCAATAAAAGTTGAAATAATTTTTTAAAGGGTGTGCCGGTTCTTAAGATAATTTTTCTATATATCAGATGTGGCTGTGCACTTCATTGATATGTTTTTTTGTATATAGTAGATGTGACTGTGCACCCCATTTATGTTTTGGGACCAAAAAGTCAGAAATGCTGTGTTATTGAATAAAAAGACACTTTATTCACCTGAACAAAAAGAGAGTGCTGATCGTTCACATCTTTATAATACAGAAAATTGCACCTCGCTGTCGCAATAACTGAGTGGGGACACCAGCAGTTCATATACAGGCAATACAGTACATATATTTTAATCAAATATACAATTCAACATATATCAAGGACATGTGTATGAACATGGTAGGAATTACATACAGACACCTAAGTAATGATCAGTAGGCTTAATCAAATAAGGGTTTCAATTTTTGGGGAGAAGAAGGCAAAACAGTAAAAGTAGATATGGAATTTATTGGTGAGCCAACTAATGTTGTTAATCAATTTGAAAAGAGACATTGAGAAGCCAATGAATTTTCCAGCAGCAATATTTAGATTAACTGATGCTGAGCCTTTGTCATAGTTTACATATGTTAAGACAAGACAGGATGGATTTAGAAAAGGAATGAAATAATTACAGAAGTGGAAGATGAAACAGTGTATGAGATACAAACACTTAAGTTTATTTCAGGACATAAATCAACAGCCTGAAATGACCTCTGAAGCTGGCAGGATCAGAATTAGTAGAGTGTTTTGTGTAACGTGAACAGAGTCTTTCAAAGAAGGATTAAGTAAAAGTTGGTAAACACACAAAGGAACATCTAATGAGCTTGGTGTCAGTCAGTCTGTAATTTATTATTCCTAAACTTATCTACAGAGGTTTTATATTTCTTGATCTCTGTCTTTGAGAGGCACTATCTTCACTTTACATAAAGTACAAATAATTGAAGGTAAATCCCTTTAACATCATTGTTGACCACAGCAGAATGCTCATGCTGTTCATTTATTATTATTTCTCCGTGGTGCTCACTGAAAAGTTGCCTGGGTCAGGGCATGTTCTAAAAGAAAGTTGCTCAACTATACCAGATGCCAGGTATAGGGCTGGATGCAAGTTGCTTTAATGTAAAAAGTATTTATTTGTGCTAAAGACTAGGCAGTGTTTTGGGCAGCTGCCTTTATGAAACTGACAGGGTATCAAGAAAGTGATTACAATTACATAGGGATGTATAACATTTGGCACCCCCATTGATTGAGACTTTCATTCTACTCAGAGATGTCGTTGTGACAAATATTATGGTCACTAAGTTGGGCAAGTAATACATGAGAACAAGAGTTGAAGCAAAACCAAGCATTACACCTGTTTCACACTGGACACTGCACACTGAACTGGATACAAAACCTAAATGATAAATAAATGGAGCAAAACACATGAGATATGCCTACTACAATGAGCCAGAAACTGGGCAAATGTTTACGTTGACCTGAATCAAACTTGAAAATACATTTGCAAGAGAAATCTATTTGTAAATTGAAAGTAAATGTCCTTAAGTGCCCCAGTGGATACTAGGACTATATTTACGAAACCATCCAAGACACAATGTGAAGCTTATTGGATACATTCTGCAAGTTGCCACAAAACAATAACAATATATAGGTCTACAAAACTTAAAGAGCCTTGTCTTATCTGACAACTATATAACAATAAACCATAAAATCAAAGTTTGGGGGGCTGAACAGATTTATTTGTAAACAATATATACTTTTTATGACCTATTATGCTGTTTATTGTTACAAATATGGGATCTGTTATCTGGAAACCAGTTATCCAGAAAACTATGAATTACAGAAAGGCCATCTCCCATAGACTCAATTATAATTAAATAATCTAAATATTTAAAAACGTTTTCTTTTTTCCCCTGTAATAATAAAACATTACCTTGTACATGATCCAAACTAAGATATCATTAATCCTTAATGGATGCAACACCAGCCTATTGGGTTTATTTAAAGGGATCCTGTCATGGGAAAATTTTGTTTTACAAAATGCATCAGTTAATAGTGCTATTCCAGAAGAATTCTGCATTGAAATCCATTTCTCAAAAGAACAAACAGATTTTTTTATATTTCATTTTGAAATCTGACATGGGGCTAGACATGTTGTCAATTTCCCAGCTGCCCCTGGTCATGTGACTTGTGCTCTGATAAACTTCAATCACTCTTTACTGCTGTACTGCAAGTTGGAGTCATATCACCCCCTCCCTTCACCCCCTCCAGCAGCCTAACAACAGAACAATGGGAAGGTAACCAGATAACAGCTCCCTAACACAAGATAACAGCTGCCTGGTAGATCTAACAACAGCACTCAATAGTAAAACCCATGTCCCACTGCGTACTATTCAGTTATATTGAAAAGGAAAAACAACAGCCTGCCAGAAAGCAGTTCCCTCCTAAAGTGCTGGTACAAGTCACATGACCAGGGGCAGCTGGGAAATTGACAATATGTCTAGCCCCATGTCAGATTTCAAAACTAAATATAAAAAAAATCTGTTTGCTCTTTTGAGAAATGGATTTCAATGCAGAATTCTTTTTTTTAAAAAAAAAAAAACCTTTTCCCATGACAGTTTCCCTTTAATGTTTACATGCTTTTCTAGAAGACAAAGTATGACTATCCAAATTACAGAAAGATCCAATATCCGTGGAAAACCCAGGTCCTGAGCATCCTGGATAACAGGTCCCATACCTTTACTAAGTTTTCAGTAATATGTAAATAAACCACAAAAGAAAATGAAATAAAACTAGTTTTAACTATATTGCCTTATGGGTCAATCTAATGTGTTTGATATTGTAGGTTTAAGACTCTGAAAGCTGTTATAATGTATTAAGTAACCCCAGCAGGCTATAATGATATTAAGATTAACTTTGACATGCGAAAAAGAAAAAGAAATATAATGTATGTTTAATAGTAATTGCCATAGTCTTGGTCTGGTTCTTATTAAATCAAAAGCAGGGGGGAGAAAACTTTTAAGTACTATTCTACTTCTGAACTATCTCAGACTAAACCATAAGCAGATTTAACATGCTGGTAAGATAGAGAACTGAGCACAATAACCTGATGCTTTTCAGTACAGAGTCTCCCAAATGCGGAATTCAAATAGATATAATTTAATTAGATGGAATTAGATAATTATGTGAATTGCTACAAAGAGGGGTCTTAAAACTAACATAGTACAGCTATCAGATTTATTAGTGTTATGCAACCATACACTAGGGAAGCAGTTTAAGCTGCGACAGTCATTATATGGAGATCTATAAACTGTCTGGCTTTCCGTAGCATCTGCAATGCAAATTTAGATTCTGTTGGAAACAGTCAAAATTTTATAGTTTAATTTGTCTTTCCTCCTGTATGTTTTTGCCAGTTTAGATTTTTTTTTCGTATTTGACTCTCACAATGCCAAGTCTAAAAAAAGGAAAAATTCTTAAATGATACCAAATATGATTTACACTGGTAGAGATGACAGATGATACCATTTCAGCTTCACATTTTACACCATGGAAATTCCCAATGATGTTTTGAAATGCATCACATTTCTATAAGGATTGGGTAACTCAATAAATGTTTTTTCTTGTACATGGACACAGGGACTCTATGTTAAATATCAGGCTGGATCCATTTTATAATTTCCAGAATATTCCCATACTAACACTTCCTTTGGCACAAACATTTCAATGATAAATTTATTTTTTTACTGCTCCTATAGTAGTAATATCACAACCAGATGAGCTAAAAAGTTTAAATAGCACACAGTTACTCAATTTGAATTCCCTACATGTGGCATTTCCCCAATGAATTCTGGGGGGAGGCGGAGCTTAGAGGTCAGGGCTGGTCATGACACGGTGGTGGTAGGGCAGTGACGTCGGGGGCATGGCTAAGACGTGGCGATCAGCTGGTCGCCCCATCATTCTCAGGAAACCATGCCCAGTTTTCCTAATTTGAAAAAACCGGGCAGCCAGTTGTGACCTGAATAGCCCTTCAAAAAACCAGGCAGTCCAGGTCAAAAACGGACAGGTGGCAACCCTAATATGGCATAATATCTAAAATGTTTGATTACTGTAATAAACAAACAAATATTAAAGTATCTTTAAATTTGTACCAGAATTTTTATTAGTCATAACAATATTGTTTTTTTATAGTCGTCAGAAAAAAACCCCATGCATTGATACATCATAATTACATTATGTATATATGAAAAAAGAGCAGAGCAAGAAAAAAATAATAACTAAGAACATAGCATCATGCTTATATGTTTAACCTTAATGGAGGTCGTGCATGGTTGGAGTTATGCTGGAGAAGAAGGATGGAAAACATTGCAGGTCTATTGTTCAAAGAGAAGGTTCTGTATAAGCTCTGAACTAATCTTCTGAAGTTAGTCGCTGCCAGGGAGCCCAAACCTCTATATAAAGAGGTATATTATTGCGGATTTTGGCGATGCCATATTCAAAATTCTTAGTGGCCTCAACTTATTTAATTTCCCACAGGGTTGGTAAAGCATTAGATCCCCAATGAGATGCTATCGATATTCGAGTGGCTGTTAAAATCTGAATTATCAAGGTTTGACTGATTTTGCGTACTCCGGAGAATGGTCTACCCCGCATGAAGGTACACATGAGGAGATAAGTTTTCTTGATCCAAATACAAGCAGCAGGATACTCTGTTCTCAAAATAGCATTTCTTATTGGAAGGAGCACAAGCACTTTCTGTATGTTCTCTCGGGAGTATGCTTTTAAAATTGCTGCTGTCATTGATCTACAACTAATTTTTTTTAAATTTCTTGTTCCAAATGTAAGCTTTCTGATTATCTCACTAACTGTTCGGAAGCCTCATTTTCCACCCATTTTTGCTTTTGCAATTTAAGGAAATGCTGTAGGCCAGCTTTAGGAGGTACACCACATTTTTGCACTTAATAGTCAAAATTAAGTAAAGGTTTAACTTCACAATGTCACATATGGTTGTAAATAGTTTGCAGATTGAATTAAGGATGGTATGCAAGTGAAATGGTTCCCAGAAGTAATAGGCAAATGTTTTCTATACTATGCTCTTTACATGCTTCTATGTTTGTTAATAGGTAAGGATGATGTGCCTATGTATGGTCAACAAATCTAGCATTGTCTCCCCATGCTACAGTACATATATATTTGCATGCATTATTTGATGTACTGCTTTATTAAAAAAAAAAAACATTTTTGGTAAACAATATAGAATTTGAACTTCAATATAAATACTATACTATACCATACTGTATATAGATTGTCCAATAATGTCTGTATTGTAGCCATTCATGGTTTACTCATGTATTTAAGTAACGGTATGGGATCAATTATTTGGAAACCAGTAACGTAACTAGAGGGGGCGGGCCCTGGTGCGGGACGTGCAGACGGGCCCTCCGCCCCCCTCCGTACGCAAATTATCTTTCCGGAAATCGCCAAAGCGAAAGGAAATCAGCGGTGCACGAGCTGCCGGGGGGGGGGGGGCCCTGGCCCAATTGCACCCCCTGCTCCCCGGTAGTTCCGCCACTGTTGGAAACCTGTTATCCAGAAAGCTCCAAATTACAGAAAGGTCATCTCCCATAGACTCAATTTTATCCAAATAATCCACATTTTTAAGGCTTAAGGTATGAAGATCAAAATTACAAAGAGATCCATTATCCAGAAAGACCCAGTTCCTGAGCATTCTGCTTAACAGGTCCCAATTTTTCTGATTACTCGAAGACCACAAGTTTAAGGGGCAGATTTACTAAATTCGTGTGAAGGATTCGAAATTCTATCGAATTTTCAAAAAGATTAGAAT
>CM044436.1:46633068-46646990 GCA_024363595.1 Xenopus borealis
GCATGCTTCCTTACTTTCACTTTCAGGCTGTACAGAATGTCCTGTGTATGCACAGTGACACCTGCAGGCCATTTGTATAAACACCAGACTGGAGTGAACAGATGTCTAACATAAATTCCAATTAGTAACCAATTAGTGGAAACCAAGAGTACTGAAAAGCAGGAAGTCGTGTTCTGGATATTATGTTAGACATCCAGTCACTCCAACCTTTATACTATTCATTTTTAGTTAACTAACTATATTGAACAGATTTTTTAATTTTGCACAGCATATCTATTTAGCTATATTCTATTTTAAGACTGAATAATTCCTTAAAAGGCTACCCCTCAAACAATGTAGGTCTCTATAAAAATATATTGCATAAAACAGCTCATACGTAAAATCTGGTTTTATGTAAATAAACCATGATCATAATAATATACTTTTATCAGTATGTGCCATCTGTGCTTCTATTACAATTCGGTTGGTTCAATCTGGCGAAGTAGGCAGTCGAATATTTTTAAAATTTTAAGTTCTTCAATGATCGAATGATCGAATATTCGATCATTCGAATCTATTCAATCATTCAATCGCTCGCTATTCGATGATCGAATAAGCCTAATTTGCATATTCTACCAATCGAATTAATCCTACGATCGGAATTCGCGTTAATTCACTTGAATTTAGTAAATCGGCCCCTTAGAGTTGCAGTATTTCTGGTCAGGTGATCTCTGAGGCAGCACACAGACCATCACAAAATAGTGGTTCAAGGCAGGAGATGTAAAAGGGCAATATTTACTTAAATATATATTTCAGTTTTATAAGATTCTTTAATATGCCACTTAATTTTATCTAAACTATATGTTGCTCAAGTATTCATTTTGGGGGTATAGTTTTCCTTTAAGAAAAAATACGTTGCTGTAATAGGATGTAATAAAAATGTTGATGATTGGAAGCGTTTTCCCAGATAGACATGGGGGCAAATTCACTACAGTGCAAAGTGGCTAACGCTAGCGCTAATTCACCAGCATGATGTCATTTCACAAAGCTAATTTACCAACACTGACACTGGCAAATTTTCCAAGATGTCCATTTTACTGAATGTTACCTCTTGCGCTAGACTTTACTACGCCAGGGTCAGACCTGGCGAAGTTCAATACAATAGATAGGAGATTGAAATCTTTTCTAAGTCCCAAAAAAAAGCTTGCGTGTTTTACTTTTTTAAGGGTGATAGGCTGAAAAAGATCGTAATTTTTTTTTAGGGTAACCTCCTCCCCCCCTACATTTCCCAACATATGGCAACCCAACTATATAGGGGGCACATGTGTAGGGCAATAGAACATCATTATTTGAGTTATTAAAGGTTTCCTGAGCTTGGGTAGTGTAAAATAGTTGCTGCAGCATATATGTCTATTATACTTTAACTTCGCGCAGTATGCAAATTAGGCATCACTAGCGTAACTTCGCTTTGGCTGACGAAGTAACTGTAGCATAACTTCGCTACCATTCGCTACCATTTTAGTGAATTTGCGTAGCTCTGGGGAACTACGCCTGGCAAAGTCCGGGGAATGCTAGCGAAGCCAACGAGAGAGCAACTACACAGGTTAGTGAATTTGCCCTATGATATGGACATGCCAAATATATATTACTTTTATATATTAGCATGTTTCAAAAAGATTGATTTTTTTCTTGCATTTTATCATATGTAAGTCCCAGTTTATACAACACTCAATAGTTCATCATGTAAGAATGTGAACTTAGCTTTTTGCTAATTCCATCTGTTGCTCATAAAGCTTCAGGTTTTCGCCAGCTGGGTGATACCTTGCCTACATATTATTTAACGTGTATTTGAATAATTCCTCCCATCTAGAATTTCTCCTTTCAGTATTTTTATTAAGCTTTAGGGCTTGACCCAGTTGGGGTGTAACCTTGCCTACAGATTGATTAATGTGTATTTGAATGATTCCTCCCATATAGAATTTCCCCTCCAAGTATTTTTCATCTGCTTTGTTTAAAAATATGTAAACACAGTCCTTCAACAGAAAATGACTATATTAGATGACAGCAAAATATATATTAACAGCAATATAAAGGTAATTAAAATCAGTGAATTCATATACTATAATTTCAATGAAATACTAAAAGGAAATATTTTAAATATAATCTTATAAAATACCCTTATTTACAGTAGCTGCAATACAGGGCTGAAGTTCATGTTAAACTACATTGATAATATAATGGAATTCTGAAAAGTCAATATTCCATAAATTACTCTGGATGGAATTAAAATAATGTTGAAAAGCTTTGACACTTGGTAATGTGCATTAAATTATAAATCCAAGAAAAAGAACAGAAATATGTTCTTTACATTTTAGCATTAACATGTTGACTTCTTTGAGTAAGTAAATATGTTCCATATGCTTGATTCATAGAACAAATAACAATAAGTATAGATGTTATGCACACATCTGTCTGGAAGGTATACAGAAAGGTGCTCATTATTGTCTTATTCATAGGCAATAAAATAAATGGGCTACTAAAGCACTGCAAATACATTAGTCATTCTGAAACATTCTTGGGTTATAACAGTGGGGACATTAAAACACTTACTTGAATTCTCTTATTGTCACTTTATAGGTGATCAACATAAAATAAAGATCTGTGGATGGTAAAAGGGCACAGAAGAATGTCATAATTCTGTAAATTGAGTGTAACAAATGTATCACCTGTTAAAATTGTTGGAAGCTGAATTCTAACTGTGGTAAATGTACCCTCCATGCAACACCAGCACACAATCACACACACAACTTGTGGATCAGAATGGATGTACATATACATTTAATCATAGACAAACATTTATGCTTACACCATTAGGATACAATGGTGATTAAAAGTCTGTAACCCAATTTTCATATAAGTCCTAAAAGCAGATGAAGAAACAGAAGAAACCCATTTAAACAAATGAAACAAAAATTATATTTGGTCATGTATTTATTGGAAAAAAAATATTCAATAACATATCAGCATATTGCAAAAGTAAGTGAATCCTTAGGATCAAGTGTGGGCGAGAGGCTCTTTTATTTTAAGAAGCAAAGCCTGATCACATATACAACATATTTGTGGATGTGAATCATGGGTGGAACAAAGGAGGTCTCTGAGGACCCAGAAAAAGAGTTGTTGATTCCCATAAAGCTGGAAAAGATTACAAAACTATCTCTAAAGAATCAGACAGATCAACAGTAAGATTTTAGAACAGTCAAAATGTAAGGGGTTACAAACTAACAAGCACCATTGTACCCTAAGGTGGAAATATAAATGTTTGCATATGTGTAAATGTATATGTATGTCCATTCTGATCCTAAGGGTAGTGACACACGGGCAGATTGGGGAGATTTAGTCGCCTGGCAACTAATCACCTCTTCTTCTGGGTGACAAACTATATGAATAATACATTCAGTGTAAAGCAGGAAAAGAATACAGGGAGCACTCACTGTTCTGTCGTCCAAAACGCTGCTGTGCTACAACGTGTTAAAGACGCTCCTCGCAGCGTAGGATACAAAGCTGATAGACTGTAGACACATGGAGCACTTCGCGGAGGTTAAAAATATTTCTTTATTGTTATAACATTAAGATCATCGGAGCATACAACAGCCACACACTTGACGCGTTTTGTGGTTCTCACCACTTCCTGCTTTTGAGGAAGTGGTGAGAACCACAAAACACGCCAAGCGTGTGGCTGTTGTATGCTCCAATGATCTTAATGTTATAACAATAAAGAAATATTTTTAACCTCCACAAAGTGCTGTGTGTGTCTACAATCAGCCTAATATATTCAATGTGCACTTCCTAAATGAGCAAAGATATAAGATAAGCTTCGCAAAGTTATTAAATCTAGCTTGTTCTCCACACGCAGTCTCTTTTTGGTAAACACATTGTGTCTTTGAATATCGGCTTACTCCTCTTATCTCCCTCTCCTCCATGATCCTCAAAGACACAAAAAAGAATGCTTTGTGTAGTGCTGCGATGTTAGTGAGCAGTTCTCTGTACCAAGCGCACGCTGAATCCCTTGTGTGTTGTGCATCCACTTATAGTTGTGCAAGGTGTATGCTCTAATTTAAGAATCACTCCAAACTGCCTTCCCGTGCCATACTGCTTTTTGAATGAAAAGTCTCCTGTGGTATGGCACTCATGTGGCTTTGTTTTCCGAAATCACCTGAAGTTGCCTCATGAGGAAACTACGGGCGGCTTCGGAAAACAAAGAGCCACGAGTGCCATAGCGCTAGTGATTTACATTCAAGCCTATTTTGACACTGGATTTTTTTTTTATTAACTAAACCTAACTAGGTAAAAAACTAACCAAATATAATTTGTTTAACTAGGTTATCCCTTAGGAATTGTTTAAAAATGAGATGATGTTTTAGGTCACATTCATATACAAATATAAAAAGTTGTATAGAGTTCACAAACTTTCACGCACCACTGTACATCAGTGACCAAGTTTTCAACAAGCCAAGCAGCTGTCTGATCAGCTTAACTACAGTACTTAACTATTAGCCTTAACTACACCTCCAAGCTTCTGGTAATCTAATGTTATAGTTGTTATTTGGTACAACAGCTGGTAAGCATGTGAATTTTAGACACAGTGGGGCTCATTTATCAACACTGGGCAAATTTGCCCATGGGCAGTTACCTATAGCAACCAATCAGTGATTAGCTTTCTGAAGCCAGCTGCAAGTAGAATAATGAATGCAACAATCTGATTGGTTGCTATGGGTAACTGCCCATGGGCAAATTTGCCCAGTGTTGATAAATGACCCTCATTGTTTTTCTTCTGTTGCTTTTTATGCCTTGGCCATATAAAAACATATGCTACATTAAAGTGGGTCAATTAAAAATAATTTTATTATCTGTTTTAAGGGAATGTGAACGTTCAAACGTGTTGCTGTGTTCTTTGCATGAGCAGTGTTTACAGTGAGCAGCAGGTAAAAAGAAGTGCAAGAATTTGGGGCAATAAATTATAACGTACATTGTTGTTGACATAGCAGATTTTAACCATTTAGTTATTTAATTTACGAGGAAAAGTGCTGGAAACCACCAAGACTTATACTGTACATATGTAACAATACTAGAGCAGAGTCATGGAGAATTTGGAGACTTCCAGTCAGGCCCAGACTGGCAATCCGTGGGTTCTTGCAAATATCATAGAAATTCACTTTAGTGGGCTGGTTGAGGGCTGTTTGGGCCTCTATATACTTAAAATGGCTGGACCTATTTTACCTTCCAGTCCAGACCTGCTTCGAGTAGAGCTACCAGTGTCCCACCAAGAGCCAAAGGAGGTACTTGCAAGCTAATTTCATGGCACACATATGCCCAGGCACAATGTAAGCAATTTTTTCACTGTAAGTTTTAAAAATAATTGTTTATTTTTTGAGACTTCGTAAACTCAGACCTGATGAAAATGATGATTACAATGTTAACACACAAGAAAGGTTAACACATTTTTATCAGAAGCCAGTAAATCTACCATAATATTTCTAGGTACAAGGTTGTCACTAGTGATGGGCGAATCTCCCGCGATTCGCTTCGCCTAAAGATTCGCAAATTTCTAGAGAAATTCGCGAATCGGAGAAAAATTCGCCGCGAGTCGCGGGATGCTTTTGACGCGCGTCGCGTCAACTTTTACGACGCGTCGCGTCATTTTCGTTGCGTCGTTTGCGACGCGCGTCGCGTCATTTTCGGCACGACTCGTTTTTTAGGCGAAATTTCGCTTGGCGAAATTTCGCTGGTGATTCGCGAATTTATTCGCCAGCGGCGAATCGCAGGAATTCGCCGCGAATTCGGCCCTGGCGAATAAATTCGCCCATCACTAGTTGTCACACATGTCTGGAGGGCCATCACTCCAATACTGGTAACTATTAGTGACTCTGAGTTTGGCTTGAGCATATCATTATATAAAGAATACCTTCCATAATGTCAAAGCCCTGGCATTTGCTGGTATCTCCTAAACAATCTGAAACCTAGGGTATTTATGATCACAGGCTATTATACATGTCACATTAAAAGGGAATAACTTAAATATACGTGCTTGACACATTCTTCTTACTTCTAGGTTAAAAGATAATCTAGGATTCCCTTGTTTGAACCCTAGCCCAGCTGTCTTTCCTGCACTAACATATTCATAGTTTGGGTTGTTGTATGGGTATGCTGTTGTATAAATCAGGGTTGGAGGAACATATTCTCTTCCTCTCTGCTGGATTACAAGAAGGCTTTAGGAATCCATGACTTTGATTGACACAAACTGTAATTTGACATTTGTCAAGAAAACCAAAGAGTTTTTTTGTGATTATATAATGCCAATACACATCTTGTGCTCCATAAGTGAGCCATTAATAGTACAGGTATAGGACCTGTTGTTGAGAATGCTTGAGACCTGGGGTTTTCCAGATAGGGATCTTTATGTAATTTTAATCTCCATAATTTAAGTCTGCTAAAAAAAATATTTAAACATTAAACCCAATGGGATTGTTTTGCCTCAAAAAAGGATTTATCACATCTTAGTTGGGATAAAGCAAAAAGGTTTTATTATTACAGAGAAAAAGGAAATCACTTTTAAAAATGAAGATGATTTAATTAAAATAAAGTTAATTGGAGATGGCCTTCCCATAATTCTGAGCTTTCTGAATAACAGGTTCCAGATAACAGATCCCATACCTCTACTGAACCTATGGCAATAGCAAAAAGATATGTTTGTGGATTTCTGTTTATAAATTCCAATTAGATTTTTCTTCTGCACCAACTTTACAATGACCAACATTTCCCTTTTTTTTTTTTACAGGAAGACTTTACCGTGACTACAGCAAAAGCCATCAGAGAGCAATACTATTAATTATTAGCCACACTTACAGGAAAACCTAGCAGAAACTCCTTGCTCATGTCAGAATGCACATGTACATGCTTTATAATGTGAGGTTACTTTTGCAAGGCCTCAGTATGACAACTTTAAGCAGCTGCATCAGTTCATACACATTCTGTTGATCCTAGATTTTAGGGATAACAGAGGGAAAGAAAATGTCTCAACAACTTGAGAAATGATGGTGATGTTAGTCACTATTACTGTTATCCGTAACCGCAGAACACTCACTTATCTAATTAGCACATTATGGCAGCACACTTATAAATCCATGTAACTGTAGACTAATACGCTGGAAATGATTCATATTTTACTCTGCTTGTGATTAACACAAAGAAAATGGAAAAGTCTGTGAACCAACAGCAATATAAATCAGTGTGTACTGCTTTCATTAAGAAAACTCCTACAGGAAGGATCAAGATGCAGGTTTACAACAGATGAAGGTCTAAGGAATTAGTAAGTCCTGGTTGCTTAGAAGATATGTTAATCATTACTAAGAACTGTTACAGTCTTCACCATTAAATGTCAGCTTTATATATTGAGATCCTAATCATGAATGTGTTATGAATGGGCTAGATCACCTTTTGGTTTCCTCTTTAAACTTTTAGAATGATACAGACCGAGATTCTGAGACATCTAAAATTAGGTGTCAGCTTTTATTTTTGGAGTAAAATCTAAAACTTAAACTTGAATGTGTAGTCATTTATTTAAATTATAATAATAATTAAAAAATTAATTGGATAAAACCTTAAAAAAAAACTCAAGGTCTCAAATTAACACTCTAATCATCATTTTCATTGAGTCGACAAAGTCTCAAAAAATTATATTTTTTTGTTTTTTAAACTTAAAGTGAAAAAATTGCTTACATTTTGCTTGGGCAACTCCCACTGACTTCTATATAAACTTGTAAGATTTGAGATGCCAAGGTTACCAGTCATGTTTCTTAGTATTTTATAGTTTTGAAAGGCTAAATTGTATTTAGATGGAAATGATGTGAATGTCATATATATTTGTACTGCTGAGATACACTGCCAAGATCCCAGGTGATCCATTAACAATTCTATTAGAATACTACACACCATTATTCTCTTATCTGGAAAAGATATCAATAATAGAAATGAAAATATTTTTGTAACAATTATTAAAATTACCGTCAAAGGTGTACAATTAGAATAGCTAATATAATATAAAAATATAAAGACAAGCAGAAATGCCTCATGTCAAAATGTTACTAAGCAATTGTAACTCTGTGTCAAAGGTGCTGAAAGTAATAATATACAAAACAGAAGGGACTAGTCAATGTACATTTCCTGATCTCTTTTCACTTATTTGTATCACCAATTAGTGTATATCTTCAAAAGCAGTGGTTTTTAGTTAAACAGTTATGATAATGAAATTGTTAACATTGATAACCTATAATTAAGTGCTCATTGGCATGAAACATGGAAGGCTATGTAATTTTCTATTTTTATGGCCTAAATAAAGTAAAAACATTTTTACAAGCCTGTTTGTAAGTGCCTGCCGTTTTTCTCTTTTGGTTGGATACCTCCACCATGAGCTGTAGGTCTGGGCATGAGCACCCAGACCCCATGCATTACCAGTGAGATAAAAACAAAAAACTTCTTTGGTTTTTACATTGGGACTCTCTTTAAGTTAATGATATTGCTAAGCCACCATGCCAGGTCAAAGTACTGTTGTGTTTTGATAGCCAAGGATAAGAATAGAATATAAAAGTGCTTTATTAGCTGGCTTATGCAGCCATTACTCAACAGTAATATAATAAACTCTACCAACTTAGCAGTATAGACAGTACTGTGTATGTACAGTATAACTCCTGTGCACGGTGACACCTACAGGCCATTTGTATAAACACCCCATATTCCCCTACAGTACTAAAGCATTTGGGCAAATGTAATAAACAAGAACAATGCATCTTAAAGCAATAATATACATTCTTCACATGAAATAGTCCTTGGTCCATGCAGGTAGTTTTCTGATTCTTTCAGTACACCTTATAGGTTCATTTTCTTCAGGCCTACTGCAGCTGGCATCAGGAGTAGGAAAATGTCCTTCGTCAAATGGAGTTTCTCCAAAGTCATATCTAGCAGGCGCAATACTACTTACATTCCATATGCGTCCATCAGACAGTTCATATGAGCATAGTCCTCGCTGGCGTCTCACTTCAAGTGGTGTAGTAAATTTAGATTGTCCTTGTTTCAGTAGTCCTGGTTTCTTAATTCTGACTAAAGATCCAGGCTGAAAGTGCACTTCTCTTGCACCACGTTTTCTGTCAGTATAAGCCTTGAATTTGGCTTGTTGATGTTTGACAATGTCTGCAGTAGATGATTCTGTAGGAACAGTATTTTGTGGAAGTTTTATGTCTGCAACATTTAACTTAGTGCGCATCTGTCTGCCATGTAGTAATTCAGCTGGAGATGCTTTGGTCGTTGCATGGCACGTTGCTCTGTAGTTATGTAGGAAGTCTGTTGTAAATACTTTCCAAGATTTCCCAATAAGGTTTGCTGTCTGTAGTGCTTCTTTCAGACTTTGGTTGAATCACTCGATTTCTCCACTTGCTAGGTAATACACTGAAGATTTCCTATGCACAATATTCCTTTCTCTCAGAAAGAATTGAAAGTCAGATGAGACAAACTGTGGTCCATTGTCTGATAACTTCTTTGGATTACCTTCTCTGCTGAAGACTGTAGACAGAAATGTTATTACTGTAGCTGATGTTATTTGAGAAACAAAAGCAATTTCAGGCTATTTACTGTAATAGAGTTATCACAAATCTACTGTCTATAGGAACAAAATGAGCCACAATATCAATAGCAAGTTTTCCCAAGGTGAATAAGGAAATTGTACTGGCTGAAGTGGTGGTGTATGTGTGATAGCTGTTTTGTTATGATTCTGACAAGTAACACAAGTAACGCAAGAATGAATGGCAGTCACCACATCCGCATCCATTGCTGGCCACCAGTATAGTTCTCATAGTCTTTGTTTTGTACTTAAAATTCCTTGATGACTCTAGTGCAAGTCGTATGAGCTTTTCTAGCAAAGTCTCTGGTAAAAGTAAGCGGTGAGCTCCACGGATAACATGGCCATCTACCAAGGATAATAATAAATACACTGTCCCTCTGCCCCCATGTAGTGAATAAATAAAGCATGCTTTCTAGCAGCAAATCTCCTCTTGGTCAGTAGCAATAATTTAATTGTCAGAAATACAGATCCAAGCAGTAAAGCATATGGTAGGTTTACCAGGGTTTGGGAGAAAAGGTGCAGGCTGCTGCAGAAGTAGAAGAAACATCTCGTCACCAATTTGTTGTGTTTTGACAGTGCTTTAATAGTAGGCTCATGCAGCCATCACTCAACATTAATATAAACTCCAGAACCTTAGAAGTATAGATAGTACTGTGTATGCACAGTATAACTAAGTGCACAGTGAAATCTACAGGCCATTTGTATAAACACCACAGGTACATCTCATAATGGGGGGCCTAACCATTTAGCCATATTTTTCATAGGCTGCATGGTTGTATTACTTGGGAAAAGTGTCTCCTGATGTCTTTGGTTTTGCCGGCTGATTCTCTCCCATCATTAGCTTTTATTGGGGAGAAACTGCCATGACCAAAGCACTTGTTTCACAGGCTCCTTCCACCTAGTGACCTTCATATTAAAGCTAGAGAGAGAAATATATAAAAATACACACAATAAATGCTTACTTGTTTTTTCGTCCAGTTACCATAGCAGCATTGCTGTAATTAAATTGTTTACAGTCTAAATTCAGGTGAGGGAAGATGCTGCATCGTCTAAGGTGTATTTTCACAATTAAGTCATTAATTTCAATAACTTTTTTCCTTTAAATGCATTGCACATTGAATAGCATATAATTACTGTTTATCCTTTTAAATCTACACAGCCATGCACACAATGAATGACACATTAGCAACTGACTCTGCCATGAAACTATGGCATCATGCAGCCTCTGTTGCCATGGAATCCAGAAACCTTTCACTGTACAAATGTAGTAATAGAAGTCTACTACTAAAAACCTGAGGATATTACTTTTTCCCCGTATCTTTGTAAAGAGATTAAATTGCAAAGATATCTCTTTTTCTTGTGGCACATTAAACAAACAACCAGGGTTCCATTTGGAACTAAGACGGATTCAGACAGCATAAGGCTGGGGACAGACAGGGAGATTCGGGGAGATTCAGTCACCTGGCGTTTAATAGCAGGCGACAATCTCCCCGCACGTCCTTCTCCCTGTCCGTCAATAGTTGAAATGTAAAAGCGTCGGCTCTGTGCACACGCGGTGTGGCGATTTCCGGAATCGCCCGAAGTTACTTCGTGAGGAAACTTCGGGCGATTCCGGGAATCGCCGCACCGCGTGTGCACAGAGCCGACGCTTTTATATTTCAACTAGCGACGGACAGGGAGAAGGACGTGCGGGGAGATTGTCGCCTGCTATTAAACGCCAGGCGACTGAATCTCCCCGAATCTCCCTGTCTGTCCCAAGCCTGTACTAACAATGTGTACACTACCTAATCTGTTTCATATACTCAGATTAGTACAGGGTCAGTAAACAGAAGTTATGCAATGTACACATGGAAACTTTTAGCACAGACAGAGTTGGGGATGGCAGTAAATCAACTGTCTAGTGTCAGGAAAGAACAGTTGTGAAAAAACTGTTACAAAATCAACTATATCATCTGCTCCAATGATGGGAAGAAAGTAAGGACAAGTAGTTCCATGGACCATGCAAGGTTTCTGTAGGTGAAAAATCAATTTGAGATGGTAGTTTAACAGAATGAATTCCATTAGCAATGCTATCTTAAAGTGTTTCTAAAAGAAGACAACTATGAGGATTTCATCAGGGATCACTCAACAGACCTACCATATATAATGTGCTGTAATATACCAATTAGGGCTTGCTGTCCAAGACCACCATAACTCTTTGTGTATTTTTGCACTGTATAAAAAATAATAAACTCATCTGGAAACAGTTGCTTTAACCATAAATCATAAATATATTTTTTCACAGACAGTGAAAGACAATATGATTTTGAATCTAAACAAGTTTGTTTTGATCCTGTCCCAAAATGGACTACTTTATATTCCTGCCAGAATATCCACAGAGCACCAATTTAAAGAGAACCACAGCAAGAAGTCATCATGTCCTCATTTACAGGATACACAATGACTGTGTTTGTTATTTCTTGTACTGTACTTACTATGACTGACCTATGAGTCACAATAATTTTGCTCCCTATACAGTGAGACAGTTTTTTTTGCATTTCCTTTGCAACATAAAGCCTTCTGAAAACAGAATGTATTTACTTGCCTCATGCCCTATGCATAGCACTGCCTTAATACCACTAATGAAAGTTTAACTCTCACATGAGACATTATGGGCAAATACATGCAAATCACTCCTTTATGTTGCTTTGGCCAACTATGTGTCCAAAACCACCGGTTTTATAGAACAGATGGAGCCTAATAGTTCAGAGCCATATATCCAAATGTGCAGACAGCCTGCTTTGATCTTGCTGGATCTCATCAGTGCAAGATATTGGAACATGGCATTAGGGGGCTGATTTACTATATTCACATGAAGAATTCAAAGTTCGAACGAATTCGATCGAATTTCGAACGTAGGATTTATTCATTTGGTCGAATATGTGAATTTTGGCATATTCGATCATCGAATAGGGAATGATTTAAAAAGGATTTTAATTTTAAAGTTTATTCGATTGCCTACTTCGGCAGATTGGACCTACCGAATTGCAATAGAAGCCTAAGGGAGCACTCCCATAGGCTTCTGAGGCTAAGTCCTGTTCGAATAGGATTCGTACGATCGAAGTCTTTGATCGTTCGAATTGTACGAATCATTCGAATGATTTATTCGTTCAGTCGAATGATTTATTCGACTGATCGAATAAATTTGTATTCGATAGTCGAATGATCGAATATCGAATAAAAGGTAGCCTAGAACTATTCGATTAACAATCGAAAAATCGAATGCTAATCGAATATCGAATAGAAACAAATTTTTTTTTGGGAATAATAGTAAATTTGCCCCTAGGAGTAGCAAAGCAGGAGTGACCATATACTTGGTCAATAAAATATTATAAAATATGAATACCTACACCATGAAACATATTGCATTGTTCATTTTTAGCTTCATACTGATATACCAAAGTGTCCTAAGATAGCCTGGAAAGTGTCCTTCCTAAGCTGTAACAATACTGAATCATCAAAAAAGGGCAAGAGGAAAGGCTTCAGCTGATTGATTGGATCACATAAAACTGGATGCAAAGGGGTTTGGTTAATGATTAACTGGTCTTCAGATGTCCAGCTCTATACAACTATTATGCACATTAAAATATTTGGGGGGGGTAGCAAAAAGCTCTTTTACAGGATATAAAAAAGACACATTTGGAAAATATGCTAATTCATATAGAAGTCACCTACTTTGTGGCTCCAGGGAGGGAGGTCTTGCTGCAACATTCATTTCAAGACAAGAAACAAGTTTGTTTTTATCTGTCAAAAACAAAGCTTGCAAAGAGAGAAAAGAACTCCTGGATACTACTGCCAGAGTACTATAACTGCAGCCATTAGAAACTGCCTCCGTGTTTTTGCTTTGTATAATTATACCCTGCTGTTAGTCGCAGACATATTAAACGTAATGTACGCCTGTCAAGTTCAATGTAGTCAGCAGGGTATCCCCTTAGGCTTCCGCGTGCATCTCATTAACTACGTGCATTTCAGAGTTTTTGCTAAAGATTCTTTTTAAATTTTTTGTTTGTTATTCAACCTTCACTATTAAATATATAAGAATGTTGGCATTTATATTAACCTTCATGCTATATGTATTAGTATGATGGGAATAAGACCAGTAACGTAACTAGGAGGGGGCGGGCCCGGATGCGGGCCGCGCAGCCGGGCCCCCCCACCCCCTCCGTTCCGATTTTTTTTTTGTGGCTGCAGCCGTCTTATGACAGCTGCAGTGAGGCGAAATCTGCCGGGGGGG
>CM044436.1:46650767-46678273 GCA_024363595.1 Xenopus borealis
CCCCCCTATGACTGGGCCCTAGGCGGCCGCCTACTCTGCCTACCCCTAGTTCTGGCCCTGATCTGTACATATATGTGTAAAGTGCCGTATTCTCAGCACATGACATGGTTTGTATTTAAAAATGTTCAGTGAAATTTGGTAGGAATTATACAGTATATGTATATGTCACATTTACAGTACTTCCAGTTGCATGTGACTTTAGGTGTGATTATCAGGGGTCATTAACTCTCACAAAGGTTCGACTAATAGACCAGCACCCCAAAGACCCATCAACACCCAGGCAATACATACAAAAAACTTGCTGCCACCAATCTCAGGACTTGAGATCCACTTTCATTTTTTGTACAACACACACTTTGATTCTACAGCCATTAGGGTTAACTAGCAGACATACACACAATTTCCATTCAGCATGCAGAATGCTAAGGCTAACATAATTACACTCTCTCGTGCTAGGGTCATTCAAAGGCAAACTTATTGAATTTCATATTTAATATTGTAAAATGTATAAAAGTGCATTTATACAAAAGATGTTGTAAACAGGACATACAGTAAAATTTCAAACAGTTTATAAAATAAAAAAGGAAAAGTGGAAAAACTATACTTAGCTCAAAATATAGAATTTCCTGTTCCTGGAGTCAAGAACAGATGGGATAAATGCCCCTGGAAATGGGCCCTACTAAGTAATTCCAAAGTTTAGTTAGAAGAGCTGACTATTTATCAATGATTTTCATGGGCATCAGGAAACTGGTCAATCCCTCAGGAATGCAAGGGGGTATGACCTAGCAGGACACAGATTGAGTTTTGTCATGACCTCCAGTGAGTAGGGCCAGATGGGAATATAATAACCAGAACAACTAACAGGAACATAGTTGAGAAATGATTTTATATTCATGGATTATGACATTTATTATTACGTACTATGGTGTTATCTACCCCTGCCCAGGTATTCCCATCTGATACACCAAGTGCCAAACCTAGTCATGTTTGGAGTCCTTGGAAAGTCAATGTTTTATTGAACCCATAACCATTTTTTTTAGCATGGATATAAAAGGTATGGGTTCTGTGATGATAAAGGTGTTTGAGTTATGCTATATTGTGACCTCCAAATCACCCATTAGTTCCCCCTCCATAGGCTTTCACTCCCCCATATGACATGGCTTTTAGGAGCCAAAGCTTAGAGCAGGGCACTACAGGTTGTGATCCCTTTACACATGGCTGAATCCAGGCTTTAATGAAGAGAGGCCTGTTAAATATTTGTTTCTGGTACTGGTACAATGGTTTTTCATGATGCTTTTGGCCTGTTTAGTTAATTGTTACAGTCCTGTTAATCAGAATGGAATGTAGAATGTAGGGAACCAAATAGGAATTTATTACAGAGGCAACAAACTCAGAAAGTGCTGGGATTATAGATCAATGAGCAAATTTTAATGTATGTAGCAAGGTCCTAAAGAACAATTGTTTTGGGCCTACCAGCTCCCGTTACACAAAAGGGCAAATTCACTAAAGTGCGAAGTTTCTAACGCTAGCGCTAATTCGCTAGCGTGACGTCAATTCGCAACTTTGCCGATTCACTAACAGTGTCTCTAGCGTAAATTCGCTAGTGAAGTAGATAGACTTGCGCAACTTTGCATCCTTATGCCAGGCGAAGTTGTGCACTGACGAAGGGACGTAACTACGCTAATTCACTAAGATGAAAATTTTTGTGAACGTTACCTCGCCAGGCCAGACCTGGTGAAGTTCAAAACAAAAAAAATTTAAAAAAAAAAGTTCAATACAAAAAAAACTTGAAAAATTGAACTTGAAAACGCTGGGGTCTTTTACATTTTGTAGGGGGATAGTCTGAAAAATAGCGAAAATTTGGGGTTACCCCCCTACATTTCCTAACATATGGCAACTCAGCTATAAAGTGGGAACATGTTTAGGGCAATAGGAAAACTTTATTTTATTTATTAAAGGTTTCCTGGGCTTGTGTAGTGTATTGTAGTGGCTGTAACATACACCTCTATTATTTACTTTGCGTTGTATGCTAATTAAGTATCACTAGCGTAAATGCGCATTGTTTGGCAAAGTAACGGTAGTGCTACTTTGCTAAAGTTCCCCGCACTGAGCAAAAATTTGCATCTTAGTGAATTTGCATAGCGCTTGTGAAAAATTGCCTGGGGTAGTGCGAAAGTTGGTTAATCTAAAAATGACAAAAGCTTCACAAAGCAGGTATGCCATGGGTAAAGAGTGACCAGGGTTCATTTACTAAAGATGGGCAAGTTATAAAGCATCCAAAACAGGTGCAAAGTGCCATGTCCTCAGTGCCCAAAAAGCACATTGAACCAATCCCACTTTTTAATTTCTTGAGGCCTCTGGGATATGGCTTAAAATTTGAGTTTCACAGAGAACTCAACTTACATCTGCCAAATAAAAGGTTGAATATGGATGCAAGAAAGAGGGTTTAGATTACACAACTGCATGGGGGGCTGGGGGAGCAAGGGGCCCACAAGAAGAACAATCGTTTTTGAGCATGCCACTCCAATTCTTTTACGGAGGGGTCTGTGCAACTGAAGGTTCCCTCTGTCTCTATACCTTTCGATACATGTGCAAACAAAGGATCAACAGGAAGGTTTAGAAGGTACAATTCCCTTCACCATCACTGGAATTAAAATAGCATCCTCAACCCCCCCAATGTAAAGCACGCACAAATGAAGAAACAGCTCCCTTAGAGTATGAAACATGTCAAATTATGTTTACACCTGACCTATTATTTAGATATGTTTAATAAAAAAAATCTTTATTACTACAAAAGCATCAGCACATCAGCTATTTGTTATTTTTAGTCAGTCAGTGGTGAATAAGCCTAATATGTTAGAAGACCATATTTCTGAGCGGGTAAGTTGTGCTTAACTCCTACACTCTAAGTAACAAGTAGACCATGGGTCAGATGGGTCCTTAAGACCACAGCTGTTTAAATGAACAGAAGATCACTGCTACACTGCATCTCTCTCTCAACTGAGCCCTCCCTGGAAGTGTCTGGAGGAACAGTGGTGTTGCTGAAATTTAACAGTTCAAATTGGATGAATAATGAAAAAAAAAAAGGCAATAGTGGTTCTTAACAACAAATTTATTGACACCAAATCCACTTGGTTCACTTAATGGTTGAGGAAAATAGATTCAAGACAAGATCAGGCAGGATTAAGCACTCACACACAAAATGCAGGTGCAGTTTCACTAACAGAATGTACATTGGTCCCATCTAGTGGAAGACACTAAGGGATAAGTAATGGCTCCTTTCATATTTCCAAGTGAGGGCCCTATACTAAGGTGGGTGTCACCTGGGGAATGCCATCCCATACTATTTCTCTGTGGTAGAGAACAGGACTGCTCTCCCTGACTACCATATACCCCTGGGATTTGCTATCTCCCAAGTCTAATACTTGCCAAGAATCCTTAAAAGGGCCCCTGCACCCTGGCTTCACTAAGGAGTGTTACCTTACAGCTTGGGCTTGGCATTCTGTAATTATTTCACCTTACAAATTTCAAAACAAAATTTGGATTTGACTGCAGTTTAGGCTTATGTTGTAAATCACTTGATCTTTCAAGATGGTATCAAATAACTACCATTGAGTACAGTGAAGCACTGTCCATATGTGTGCAAGTTATGAAGAATGGCAGACTGCTTGCAGGAACTTTAACACTTAATCTTTCAACCAGTGAATACCCTTCTTTTAGACAGTGTTAAATATATATATATATATATATATATATATATATCACATGTCTGCCAATACAGTGTCCCTTCACAGCAATGGAACATGTTTATTGGCCTACAGAGCAATGGAATGTGATATTAATGCATACACTGTATTCATGCATGGAGTATACCTCACCTTTATGGAATGCTTTTTTTAATGCTGAAATGGAATACAATAAACTAATTTAGCACTATAAATGTAACCTAAATCAGACTATGTTGGGAATAGGTATCATAAAAAAGCCAGTCACCTGCAAGCTATGTGGGTTTTCTGCAAGGCTCGCTGAATTTCTGTTATATGAAGCCTAACTAAAATGAGTCTCTATAAAAACTTTTAATGTTGTTCAAACCTTGGGAAGCCAGTTCTTTAGCATTCAGCCATAAGAAAGAATGTCCTTGTTTTACAGAAAAGAGCCTGTGTGCTGCAGGTTTCATTACATGCATAGGAAACCACCAGGCTCTCCTCTCTTATTTTATCAAGAGTAATATGAAAACGTTCAAGGTAAGTAATAGCTGGGCAATGAAGGATGTGAACTGCTGTATAGCAACTGCCACTGACCTGATACCTGTGGGGTAGTCTTGCACTGATCAGTGTTACAGGCTGTAAAGAAATAAAGAATTGTATTGCTCCACCACGGTCTATTGCTAAACAGAATATTTGTGCATATGAATATCTGTACCTATAACAGTGCATACTAGCCTGAATATAACAGATTCTAGAATAATTTTATATAGGATCTATAATCCAGACAACCATTATTTAAAGAGCTACACCAAAAATAGTTGCTGCGTGAAAATAGGCAATTTATTTAGCCCATAAGAATTTCACAAGCAAGGCAACGATTTGGAACCCTCCTGGCCCTTTATCAAGGGTTCTGGATTTTGTCTATACCGACTTCTATCCCAGTAAAAGGAAGGGGATTTCTGGTTGAGCACCAACCACTTTCAGCAAGTAGAAACCTCACTTCATTATCGTGCAATAGAGTCCTTTTAGCCATGGATTTCCCCTTTCTGTGCACTTACAAAACCTTGCACTTGATGCAAACTAAGCTGCATAAATTGAAGACAATACTATTGAACTAATACAATTAATTATTGCATGTTTTTAGTAGACTTATGTAAGATGCCCCAATTTATAGAAAAAACCCTAATCTAAAAAACCCATGATCCCTAGCATGCCATATCCCACACTTGTACTATGATAGCTATGTATGATAAACATTAAAACATTGCTCAAAAATACCGTGTTCCAATTTTTCAATTCCAACTTGTCCCTTATGGTCAGCCAAGTCAGGGTTGATATCTGATGCTTGACACTTTATTGTATTTCAAACAATTTGCAAGATGGTCTTTCCAGAGTAAGCATAATACTACGGTATGTATAGTTGGTACCATTAATAGTACTGCTTAAACAAGATGCAGATGCTTATTCTCCACAGCTATTTGTTTATTTAGGGGTTTATACTTTGCACATGGCAACGTTAAGCACTTACTCAGGAGGGCATTATAAGGACTTATTCAGCGGGGCATTATTTATATTTCTTACAAAAGATCTGGACATTGTAAGTATACATTTTATCATCATATGAATCCCAAGACTTCCTTTGAAAATCTGCAGTCAAACAGAGCACATCTGAATCTGGGGCAATGGTGCAGCTGTTGTATGAGTTGGAGGCTATGGTTGAGTAAAGAGATACAATGCGCATTTCCAGGACCAAATCATTCCCCTCTTTCTCTTTCAGTTTATTGTCTGTGTCACATGTTTCCTTCCTCTAGTGATAAGCATTTAAGCAGAAAAAAGCCTATAAATGATGTAGGAGGGAGCTTTACAAACTTCAAAAGCTGTCCCCCCTTACTCAAGTGCAGCATCAGCATTAATCCATTAATGACCACAAAAGAAGAAAATGCCCCTACGTCACCCACAATACCTTTGAAAAACATTCCAAAACTTGGCACTATGAGTTGCATTTGTAGATGTTGTGAAACACGTATTCAGGCGCAAAGGTTGACAAGATGAAATACAGACACTCTCTGGGACAAGCTTAAAGCACACCCTATGTCCTCTAATAAAACGTTTTATTCTCATTTTGGCTTCATAGCACCGGCAGAGCAGTGAAAGAATAAATCCAATCGTAAACATTCATCTGAGGTCACTGAGCTAATTTAGTCATGCCTCATTTAGTCTGATATTTGGATGAATTAAGAAAGATCTGCTTAAATGAGGCTTGTATAGGAGCAGCTACCAGCTATAATACATTTGAAAATGCATTTAGGAAATCAGTCACATTCATACTGCACTTCACACAGACATCAACATTCATTACTATTTAAATACACACATTAGTATGTATAAAACAAGCTTCCACTGTTATAAATGGGATGCCCTGATATTTAACTCTATGCTAGTTCACCACCTGTTAGGACAAAGATCCTGCTCCTAGTAGCTCATTCTTTGGACATTTTTTTAAACAGAAAATATCATCCAATGTAAAATGCATTTTAGCCATTTTTCAAGGGGAAAAAATGGTGTAAATGCTGGTGAATATAAACTCTGGGAAAGGCACTAAGTTTGCCCAGGAGCAGGAACTCATAGCAACCAATCAGAAGCTAGATCCTATTGGTTGCTATGGGTTACTGCTCCTGGGCAAACTTAGTGCCTTTTATTGCATATGGGGGTTAGTCTTAAATGATATGAGCACAAGAGTCAGTTTTAGTTTGAAATACAGCAACAACTGCATTAATGACATGCGTTAAGCATTGAAGCATTCATTTTACACCAAGGGCCCCAACCTTTTTTTACCTGTGAGCCACATTCAAATATAAAAAGAGTTGGGGAGCAACACCAGCATGAAAAAATCCCTTGGGTACCAAATAAGGGTAAAAGATGGTTATTTTGTAGCCCCTATGTGGACTGGCAGCCTACAGGAGGCTCTACTTGGCACTAGACTTCGTTTTTATGCAATTGAAACTTGCTCCCAACACTGTAATTTAAAAATAATCTGCTTTTTTGAGGACACTGAGAGCAACATCCAAGGGTTTGGAGAGCAATATGTTGCTCACAAGCTACTGGTTGGGGACCACTGTTTTACACTATGGGACAGCATACAAGACCTCTCTGACAGTCGCATGCACAAACTACAACAATAAGTGATTTCTGCACGACTGTATGAGGTGCAGACTAATTGGAATTTACGATTTATAGACAGAACCACGGCAAAATATGCACCTGGTTAGATATTTTACACCCCTTCATGTCACTAATAATAACATTAAGAGATAAAATTATAAAAAAAAACATCTGGGAACATCAGGACAACATTTTTGCATAAAATCCAGGAAAACATAAAAAAGGGAAAAGCAAATACTGAATGCATTATAAATTGGTGGCACCACAAAAAATTATGTAAATGTGGTTAAACTTAGAATGAGGGTATGTATAAATGAGGTTTCACTGTATGCTGGTAGGCTATAAATCCAAGTCATGCTAAAAACTATTGTGTATAACACGCCCCAATATATTTAATTGGTAATTAAAAAGTGTGGTTTTTGAAGCTGATATAAAAATAGTAGATATACTGCACACACAAATAGCAGTATGATCTGCAAAAATATGCATGGAATAGTGTCATTCAAGACTGCATTGACTTTGGTGTGTGTCTACAATGTATCGTCTACATCTACAATATTCCAGTTGTACCAGATATTCAGAATTAGGGCAGAACTACAAGGCAGACTTCAGTGCGTTTCTGTTGGATCCAACGCTCGGTGACAAAACGCCCGCGTCAAGTCGGATCCGACAGGAAAAAGGTAAGGTAATAGGAAGTAGGACGGTGTTGCAGGGTTGATTAGACGTGACACGACTGTCGGATGAAAATGCTGCAAGCTGCGTCTTCATCCGACAGTTGTGTTGTGTCGGATCAACCTCTGCGACACCATCCGACTTCCTATTCCTGTCAGATCTAACTTGACACCAGCATTTTGTCGACCAGCGTCGGATTCAACAGAAACGCACGGAAGTCTGCCATGTAGTTCTGCCCTTAGATGAAAGGGAATATTGCACTTAAATTGCTTTGAGCAGGCAGTAATTCCATTGCCATGCTTATAGACACTCCTATTTGTGCCAGCTGAATTGCACACAGACATTACTGTTGCTGCAACATCACACAAATGCAGCTCTCCCTAGGAATAAAGACAACATCATGTTATATTAGGATATAACAGTTGTGTAAAAGAAAACAGATTTATTAAACCTTATATATTTACCCAAATCACCCTGGCATTTTTTTTTTACATTTTGATTTAAACTTTAAAAAAGAAAAAAAAAGAGAGAGAGATAGTGATGGGCGAATCTCACTCGTTTCGCTTCGCCGAAAAATTCGCGAATTTCGCTTGGCGAAAAAATTCGCGAAACAAGTTGCGCGTCGTTTTTGACACGCGTCACGTCATTTCCGTTGCGTCGTTATCGATGCGCGACTCGTTTTTTTGCCGAATTTTCGCTGGCGAATTTTTGCTGGCGTTTCGCAAATTTATTCGCCGCGAATTCGCCCATCACTAGAGAGAGATAATACCATGATAACGGAGTGCCTGAAATGTTTCTGCCACTTATATAAGTAGAAACAATGATTCTATGACAGACTGAGATGGATCTTTATACTGTATATATAAATGATGAATATATCTGTTGGGTTGAAGAGAAGGAAGGAGTTTTCTGGCACAACTATAAACAATCAATCTAATGACATTTACAGCTCTTGGACTTGAATTTGCTTATCACAGTATAAAGGAATGCAATAAGATGGTTCCTAAAATAGCACTGGAAAAGCTATACAGCATTACACTAAAATACAGAAACCATGCTCCCAAAATAAAAATACCTCAATTACTCACCAGTCAGGGGTTAATACAAGAATTAAATTTGAACTTTGAAGACAGTCTCTGTCTGTTGTAATAGCAGTGAAACAGTACATACAGCATTACAAGCAATACTATTCACTTTTTAATACAGATACGCTTTAACATTAATGCAAGATTCCTCAGAAAGTCTTTACATAAATACTCAAAATCAGCATTAGAAGTGCACAGCACAGCGGCATATTGCTTCATCAAATGTGAAAAATGCTGAAAAAAATCACTGCTGTAGATATAAACTCAAATGCATAAAAAGAAAATCTGTCACTAAAGTAGATATTAAATGTATATGCTATTTTTACATGGCAGCAAGCTACTCGATAAAAGAAGTAAATGGTGCCACCATGTGGCTAAAAGGTTGATTCAACTGCACGTTACTCACATATGTACAATCCAAGTTAACAGCAATCTAAATATATTTATTTTTCTGCACCTATGGTGATTGCCCTGATACCAAAGGTAAAAGCACAAGACCAAGCCTTAACAATGGGGTCACATAACTTAAAGCCAATATCCTTACTGAGAAGCTGACAGGGGCTGGGGTGCTGGCACTTTTATTAGCAGAAGTACTGACCACTTTTATATGCACTGAAGGAAAGGTAGTTTCCCATCTTTATAAATACTATGTGGAGGTACATCTAATACAAGTAATTATAAAACACTTGCTGAGTAATCATTGAAGACGTTTCACTGCACATCCGAGCAGCTTCTTCAGTTCAACTGACTGGTGTAGGAAGTCCTCGGCATATAAACTCTTCCACTAATCCAATCACAGTGGCACATTGTAACTCTTCAGAGAAGGGACATTTGAAATTTACAGAAGTGTTGATTCTGTGTAGTTAATGTGATAGGATTACAGTAATCCTGGAATGAGGTGTTACTTGTGAGATTCGACTGCTGTCTCAACTGTAGTCATTCCTTCTGGCCATCTGGGATCCTCCATGGTTTGGCACTTCCTAATTACATAGGCAGTCTGGAATGCCAGAGGCGTTACATGGAGGAAGGCAAGTACACTCTACCCCTGCGATTCATTTTGGAATTCTATTCCCAAAAATACTGAACTGTAAATGTAGCCCAGACTGTGGAGATGGTTATACATCTAACCTCACGCCCTGCCACCAATTTTTTCAATACCACTTTGCCCTCTGATGATCATAAATAAATGGCATTGACACAGGACTGAAGGTGAAGGTCTGCCACAGCTTTATTTATATTGCCAGATCCTTGCCAAATCCAAAATAAAACACTTGTAGTATGGTAATCACAACTGCATAACAACTTGCTTATCTTACCCTGAATGCCGGCCACTGTGGTACAGTGGGCATATGATGTCCCCATTGCTAACCTCCCGAATAACAGGCAAAGGATCATTTAACCTGCAATGCGCAATTATGTTTTGATGGTAGGGCCCACAAAGCTGTTAGAATAAAAAATGAACATTCATATAAAAGATACACTATTCACAGTCCACCAACAGGTTGTAGTGAAGTAGGCCAACTCAACCAACCTGAGCAAATTCATTATCTCACTTGTCCCTGCTACAAAGCACTCAGGAACATACATGCTTCTTCCAATTTTAGACTTATTATCAAAATATTTGCTCAGCTTGGTACATTCCACTGATAAACTGCTTTTCTAGTTTTCACTATGATGAATGAAAAATACAGATTTTAAAGCCATGTTTGACAATAATTACCAGTTTTACACCTTTTCCCTGTTTTTTTCCTATATGTGCTGTATACTCAAGTTGAAGATTGACAACACAAAGTAATTATGGAACTTGTGGTTTAATAATCGGCAGATGTTCAGCCTCGCAATACAACACAGATTCTGCTTTTAATTGCGTTAGGAAATTGAAATGCAGAATTACTGCCCGTTCCTTTTAACTTTCCTTGCTACCTAAGAACCATCACATAGCATAGGGCATCCTGCCACTACTGTATACACCAGTAATTGAATACTGAATGGATTCCACATTACAGTCCAGAAAATCATCATCGCCATGTTTGCCAAGGTACTTAATAGACAGTTAACTGGCCAGCCATTTTTCTGACAGGCATAGACCTAGAAACCGAGTGTGAGCACAGGTTTGAAAGTGTCATTCTTCTAACAAATAGCTCTGTTACACTAAAAAGATATGTACTTGTGGCTTCCAATTATTATTATTATTTATGTAGATGAACTTAACATCATTCATCATTCCTTTTACTTTAGTCACCAATATCTACAAAATAGTAAACTGACAGATACAATACCATACAGATACAATACCGAATAATGTTTCTGAAGCATTGTGATGCTCGGATCTATAACTTGGCATGTATGTATGTGTAGGACAATTCACATTGTTCTATTGTATGCTAGTTTTTTATTTGGTTTGGTGTCACTGTGATAGTGAAAGTGACTTCTCCACCCTGACTATATGTCTGATACAGCTTGATTTCATTTGAAAAGAAAAGAAAAAATACTGCATTTCAACCAAAGACCAGCAGATGGAAGTAAAAACCAGTTTATAAGAAAGCCAATTAAGGAGATGCTATTTCTAGTGCAGGTATGGGATTTATAATCCAGAATGCTCAGGACCTGGGGCTTTCTGGATAACGGGGCTTTCTGTAATCATCATACCTTAACATTACCTGGGGTTTTCCAGATAATGGATCTTTCCGTAGTTTGGGTCTTCATACCTTATCTCTGTTAGAAAATCATGTAAACATTAAATAAACCCAATAGGCTGGTTTTGCTTCCACTAAGGATTAATTCTGTTTTAGTTTGGCTCAAGAACAAGGTACTGTTTTATTATTACAGAGAAAAAGGAAATTATTTTTAAAAAATGTGGATTATTTGATTATAATGGAGTCTATGGGTAATGGCCTTTTCGTTTGGCTAATGGGTTTCCAGATAACGGATCCCATACCAACATGATGATAAAAATATACACAAGTACCAGTAAATTATATATCTGATATTCTCTCTCCCTTGTTTCATTTTAGTGGCACCTTTTTTTCTTCCCCATGTATACGAGAAGGGAAAGGGAGGTTGCAAGAAGAATTTGCCAATATAATTTCAAGTTTTTGGCAATCTTTTTTTGTCCATGTTTATGAACATAGCTCCTAAATTGCGCAAGTGCAGTGCTTTTATTTTTTATCTTGTAGTACACAAAGAAAATGGAATTGCTGATTACTTGTCATGGGTAACTGAACTGGTACATTGTAATATTCATATTATACATAATTCTCTCTCACTGCATTTACAAAGTGTAGATTGTGACCGGATGAGGAGCACCTTCCTGCCGGAGTGGTAGAAGGACGAATAAATCCCCACTGGAGATTCTCCTGGATATAGTCTTTCATGGTGGAAGTCTCCACAGGAGAGGGAGGATAGGTACGACCTTTTGGGGTCATGGTTCTAGGATGGGGCAGTCCTGGGCTGTTGAGGAGGGAGAAATTCAGCAGACTTTTTACAGAAGACATCAGAGAATTCCTTGTAACAGGATGGCAGGGTTTTCAGATCAGTCGAGGAGATAGTCACGCAGTGGATGGGAGTAGCAGGGAGACCATGTTCTTGACAGAAGGGGCTCTGACCGGAAGACCAATCAATGGAGGGGTTATACAGGTGAAGCCAGGGTAACCCCAAGACAACAGGAACAAAAGGGAAGGAGATAATCAGGAATGACAATTTCTCATTGTGTAAAGTCCTAACCTGCACAGGAAATTCCCCTGTTATCATGAAGGCTGGGCTATTTCGCCTTGGTAAGACTTTCTCAAGGCTTCAACTGAAGCCTTGAGAAAGTCTAACTAAGAAGAAACACATCGGCTGTGACATAATCCAAGGGAGCCCAGCATTGCATGCACATAACGCCGGCTACTTACATCAATCTCAGCTGAGTGAATCTATTGGAGCTGGAGACACCCACGGACTGACTATTTACATGCTAATTCCACATATACAATTCTTTTTGCAATCTTCTTTTTTTTAATTATTTATTAAAAGTTTTTTAAACAATGTTGAGTGCATCTCTTTAGAAACCGATGGATGTTTACAATGCTTAGAAAAGCTCAACAACTATTTTCAATGCAAGCAATATGCCTAAACGTCTGTGAGAATAAAACTTGAAAACACAGATGGTTTATAAAGATTGGTTAAAGGGCAAGCCAACTCCACAGGTGAAGGGAAATAGACAATTTGCCTAAATTAATCCCAACCGCACAGAGGGTGTAACAATGGATTAAAAAATACTACACTATATATTGCTATTTTCTCTGTCTATCCCATTAACGCTGGTTTATCTACAAAAACTTAACTAGGACTTGAACCGGCAGAGAGAGTGAATTACAGAACCGTGGAAAAACCTTTTCTTTATTTTTTAACCATATAGAGCACTGCTATCCAACTTCTGTATAAGCGAGGGCCGAAATTTTTGTGCCCTACATAGTGGAGGGCCGATAATGGAAACCACTCCATGTTTTTTATCCACACTCACTGTAAATCACACCAATGTTACCGACAAGACTTTGTCCACATTAATTGTGGTAACACACCAAAAAACCAAATGGTTGATGCTCACTGCAGAGATATCACTTATTACTAGTGATGGACGAATAAATTTGCCCTAGGCGAATTCGCGGCGAATTTCCGACATTCGCCGATGGCGAAAGTTTCGGTAAAACGCTCACGAAAATTCGCCGCTCGTCACGTTTCGCTGCGCGTCGAGTTCGTCGCTTCACTTCAAAACAGCACAATCTGTGCAGTGAAAAATATTTTTAAAAATAAATGAATATATATTAAAATATGCCTTTTTAATGTTTCACTATTTTAAATAATAATCACAGATGTTTTTAAGAAGCTGGCAAAATGGGAGGCCTTTTTTTCTTTTGAAAAGATAAGAGTCCACTGACAATGCAGGGCATGTGTGTATACTAAGTGAAACACGCATGTAAATTGCTCTTCTCATTGACTCCAATGCTATTCAGCACATTCACACACAAAGCAAAAGATGCCATTTTTTACAAAAAATTTTTCACATTTCCATACCTCCCAACATTTTGGAAGTAAAAAGGGGGACAGAATTTTTTTTTTCCATACGTAGCGCTGCAACATTTTGACCACACCTATTTTTGTTGCCACACCCACTAATTAACATGTTCGTTTTACCAAATTTGGCAGGTTATGAAAGTTTGAAAATATTTCTCCTTATCTAAACTGTTACAAATACAATCAATTACTTATTTTATTATATCAAAATTGTTAAAAAGCATCTTTTTTGCACCTGTTAGCTGTTCTTATAGGCTCTCTGTCAAAAGAGGGAATGTCCCTCCAAAAAAAGGGACCGTTGGGGGTATGCATTTCACCTGGCAGTTTTATTACATTGCACTGTGTGTCAAAACTATTCTGACAAGCTTCAAAATAAGTGCGCATCAACTTGGACGCACGACAAAACATCAGCGCGACTCGTTTCGCTAATTTTTTCGCCGTTTCGCTGAAAATTCACGAATTTTTCGGCGAAGCGAAACACCACATCACTACTACATCATTACTCATATGTGAAAAAAGTTGTCATACCCTTAAATCCATATGCCTCCTCTTCCCCTGTGGATAACACAGCACCCCCAGCACATGATTATACACCTTAGGGGCCCCTAACAATAATTGATTTTCAAATGCTAACAAGTCCTCAGAAAAAACAGACCTTAGATTCCAAAGCAAATGTCTATACTGCACTGTATCAAAAGCACTGGTAGAATGCAAGTATATCACGTCTAACCCTTATGTCCCTACTTATGTCATTATAAAAAAAACACTATTTGTCTGACATAATCCATCCATCATAAAGTCAATAAATAAAGCGCTGTAAATTGTGCCTGAAAAGTGGATCATAAAAAGCCTCATGGTAGCAGAAGGGCATGTGTGACTAAAACATTCCAAATAAATAGTAGAAAAATAAAAAAGGCATTCCCCAATGCACCAATGTGTTCTCATTAATCTCCTAATTGCTCCACATTAATAATACACATTTTTCAAAATGATTTCCATTTTCTCTGTAATACTGTAATAAAAACAGTAGCTTTATACTTGATCTCAAATAAGATATAATTAATTCTTATTATAAGAAAGAAAACTGCCTATTCGGCTTACTTAATGCTTACATGATTTTCTGATAGTCTTAAGGTATGAAGATCCAAATTATGGAAATATCCATTATCCAGATAACCCCAGGTCCTGAGCATTCTGGATAGTGAGTCCCATACTTGTAATAGCTTTTATTTCCATACACGCATATACATTGCGAACACTGCACATTTCAAATCTAGACATAGAAAATGTATAAAATTTGTGTTATTCCTTTACAGAAATTTAAGTGAAAAATGAATATTATGCTGTTCCAAAAAATGGCAGTGTCTGCATTCTTCTTTACAAACTCAAACATTTACTGTATAAATTGAATAATGTTTAGAGTCTTTGCTTTCCTTTGAATCACTGAATTAATATTTAGTTGTATTAGCAGTGTTTCTGAGAACTGCTGCACATCTGTGTTGCATCGAGTCAACCAACTTCTGGCACCTGTTGCACACCTCCCAACTGTCCCGTTTTTTTGCGACAGCTCAGCCCACAGTCCCGGGCTTTTTTTACTGAAATGTCCCAACTTTCTCTTTGATCTCCTGCAATAAACAGCCAGAAAAAGGCATAACATTTCTAAAACTTAATTGACTTTTGGCAGAGAGCCCAGAATATGTGGCAGGTGCACTTAGAAACATTTTTTACAGTTTAGGATACGTAAAGAAACAATTCTAACTATTAAGATAAGCAGGTATCTGTGACTTGCAGCTTAAAGGGAAATTCACTTTAAGCAACTGTTAACATAGCAACTAACACATAAAACCTAATACCTAAATTCACAGAAATGTGTTCAAACTTTCCATAACCTAGAAAATTTTGTAAAATGGACATGGCAATTAGAGGACATGGCCATAAAATAGGCATGGTCCAAAAATTCTCCATGCTGCATGTGGCAAACCTTTTTGACCCTCTTTCTATTTTCAAAATCACAGTACGCTGTTTTTCTGTACAATGTCCCAACAACCTATTTTACTCAGATTTTCAGAGAGAAATATATTATAACCAGCATGCACGACATGCTGCCTTCCTGTGCTGTTGGCTAATTGAATGCCACACTGCTATTATTTGGAACAAGCTATTATTATTTTGAAAAGCCTCAATCAGCAGTATGCATGTCATGCCTGTTGGTTTTCTATAGGTTAGTAATGTCAGACTGTTATTTTTCTAAACACAACTGTATGAATGTGTGCGTGTATATATATATATATATATATATATATATATATAATGTTCAGAAGGTACCTGCACTCTTACTATATTTCAGCCTGGGTGCTTGGTCAAGTCTTGAATGTATTTTGTAAATGGACCAGCACACCAGTTTTTCATTCAAAGTGATTTATTTCTGTGTCACTCACGTGTCACACATATATTTACAAAATATATAGAGAGAGAGAGAGAGAGAGAGAGAGAGATGCTCGGGGTATCCGCACTCTGACTCCTTTAAAAGCGTAATGATCAATTTGGGTTACGCACTTGATAGAAGGATCAGCACCATGCAGCCCAAGAATGGATATGAATGCGGCCCAGTTTGAAACCCTTGGTTCCCGAGGAAACTTCATGTTGCAAAGGATTTAGGAATAGGCAGGAGGAGGGACTCTGCCCATTGCCTAGTTAGTAGTAATAATAATGTCTATTTAATATTTAATTTCCAGGTGTCCCATATTCCAGTGTATAGCTCTGTCTGGTTATCCAACTAGTATTGTAGTTCCTTTCTGTGTATTTTCTTTACTTTTACAAATCAAAAGTGTTTGTGTATTTCATGTGTGGCCCCAGACAACTTTTCTTATTCCAATGTGGCCCAGGGAAGCCAAAAGGTTGGACAACCTTGATCTAATGGCTTTCGAGAAGTACTGTACACCTATGGGGTATTTTTTAACATGTTACAAGGAGGCCTCAAATATTACTCTTGTATGCTAAGGAAACCAAGAAAAAACATGACAGCACAAACCTCACATAAAATTACATTATTCTGATCAGGAAAACAAAGTTATCTCCTGTGCATCAGCCAAAGCATTTCCCATTTTTTAACATTAGGAGCAGTGAAAGGTGGATATGTGCTGGATGTTTAGTCGATTTAAAATATATAATTAGAATTAAATTTCTGAACTGCACATGTATTTACACATTTGTAATAGCTGTTTTAGGTTTAAAGTTAGTGTTTTTTGGGTTTTTTGGCAGCTCTCACTTATCCTAAAAACAAAGCATTTGACTTTTAATTGTAAAGGAAGTATAAGGGATGGTCTGCAAAAAAGCATTAAGGATAATAACAGTACAAATGTAGCCTTGTAGTATGCTGGAGATCCCATCTTTATATATATTTCACCCCAATCTTTTTTAGCCCATCCTACTTTATTGTTATACTGGCTGTCCAGCGTTTAGCCAAAATACCAACCAAGACAAAATAACATCTATATGCAATTACCTGAAGCCATTCAGAAACAAATCATAAAGATTTTTTAGCCTTTAAGGTGTTTATACCATTTAAATACTTTATGTACACGAGCAATGAAGAGCCTGTATCTCTCTGCATTTTGCAGAACTACAAAGCACCTACTTGCAGGTTTTGTTTCCCATGACCATGCACAATAATAGCTGCATGCCTTTTTACTGTAGCTAGGACCCACTGAGGTGGCAGAAATAATCAAGGTAAGTTTAATCATTCCCATGTCAAAAGAGGAGCATCCAGTGCTTGGCATTATGCAATCACTTCAGTATGTGCAAGACGTCCGGTGTTAAAGATGTGAACCACAAATGTTACGGAATATGAGCATTTAGCACAGTGAAGAAAATCTTTAAAATGGTAAAAATGAATTTAAAAACAAACAAAACCTGCTGTCAGAAAAGAATTGCTGCATTTTTGCATATTTCAGTATAATGTTTATAAAGACAAAAATACTAAAGTGAACTGCATATTATTTGCTTTCATTTCATATGATTTGATATGCAGATAACTTGTTTAACTGAACACTTGGTGTCTAAAAGACTGAATAATCCAAGTAAAAATCAAAGAGTGTGTTGGCAAACAGACATTTTCTGTTGCTTTTTGTGAATGCGTACAGATTGTCTCTTTATCAAAGGCAACCTCCTACTAAATTAGTGTGCCATACCATACCCAATTACATTAAACAGTCAACTGCCAAACAGAGAAAGAACCAATTAAAGCAACTATTATATATTTTCACCAATTATCATGCAAACATATTCATTTATAAATACATAGTTATATATATTATATGACAGAAGTATGCACATATGTTTGTGCACAGTGAAGAGTTATGCTTTCCAAGGGCAGAAAGGCAATATGTGTACTGGTGTATGCATAGAGAGCTTCTGCTTGGGGGAACAGCTGGAGAAAAAATCCTGTACAAGATGCAGCTCATTAGGGGGGCAGGCCAGCACTGTCCCATTGTGTATAAACAATGTGCAAATTGGGAATGGGTTGTGAACACACACACATTATATGTGTTTGAAAGAGTGGAGATGTGTGTGTGTATGTATGCTGGGTTTTTAATTTGGAGGGGTTGAACTTGATGGACTCGGTCCTTTTTTCAACCCAGTTTAACTATGTAACTATGTAACTATGTAACATTGCTATATTAATCAGGGCAGAAGCAGGTCTTTGTGCTCTGCAGAGGAGCACCAAGATCTATTCAATTCTGCTGCAGAAGGCATTGCCCAGGAATCGGTAAATGACCCCTGTAGTCTCCTGTGGATTTATTAATGTTTATGAGCTGATTCCTACCCAATGAATACATTAATCTGTTAATATGGAGAAAGAGTATATCTAACACAAGTAACTCAAAACAACTGGACTTGCTGAGAAATTTTAATGAAGTTTCACTGCTCATAAGAGCAGCTTCTTCAGTTCAACTGGCTGGTGTAGGGGAGTTCTCGGCACATAGACTCTTCCAACAATTCAATCACAACGGCACATTTTTACTCTTCAGGAAGGTGACATCTGAAATTCACAGAGGTGTTGATTCTGTGTTAGTTACAGTGATAGGATTACCAATGTTTCATGCAACTCCTAGACACAGGTGTTACTTGTGAGAGTTGCATGAATGGATGTGAGTGTAATTCTGAAACCGCGGGGGTACAGATGTTAGAACAGCATTGTATGTAGCAGACAGGTGGTGTCTAAGGCCCCTGCTTCTGTTCAGGGATGGTTTCTCCACCTTAACATGAATCACCTCTTTCACACCTCTTTCAAACCAGCAGCCTTCTTTATCCAAAATCTGGACATTGCTATCTTCAAAAGAGTCCCTTGTCTTTTAGGTGAAGAAAGAGAGTCTTGTCCTGTAGATTTTGCCCTCCTATGCTGATCTATTCACTTACTGAGCAGTTATTTTGTCTCCCCAGTTGTTTTGAGTTACTTGTGTTGGATATACCATGACCTGAATGAATGAATGAGAATCTTCAAAGTCATATGGAGACAAAATCAATTTCTGTTGCCATATAGTACACTATACTGAGCTTGCTCTAAAATTAGAGTGACATTTCTTCAAAATAAGGTATTTCACTAAATGAGTAAAATACTCACTTACCTTGCAGTGACCGGAAACACAAATGGCTGTCTCATTGTGGTCACAAGGTGCTCCATCTATAACCTTCTCAGCCTGTCTTACATAGAATCTGTAGCCCACAGCTCTGCAAGTCAGCTCACACTTTATTGCACCCTTTTCTATGGAAATAAAAAAACAAAAAAACATTTTAATGAAATGCTCAAAAACATGCAAATACCTTCAATATATGCACCAGGATTGTACAGCCCATCTATTTATCCAGTTTGTACACTGAACACTGATGCAAATTGCACTGGTTTCTGAGTAGCCATGTAATATGTTTCTACTGATCAACCCTGCATATTGTGCAGAACAGCTACTCTACTCCTTTGTAAAAAGAAAACTATACCCCTGAATAATGTAGGTCTCTATAAAAATATGAAACAACTCATATGTAAAACCCTGCTTCATGTAAATAAACCATTGGCATAATAATATGCATTTTAGTAGAATGTGTCATTGGATAATCATAAATAGAAAATTGCAACAGACAATATCAGAAAATGGGGACTCAAGGGAAAAGATGTAAAAGCAGCATTTACGGACATGTATTCCATATAATGTAATTGGAACCCTCAGCAACTATACCTTAAGGACACACTGGGGTGCAGAGACCCAATTGAATCACTTTTATTGAATTATAAAGAAAAATGATGCAAACCCCAAAGGTCCTTTATTAATTATAAATAAATATTCTTGGATCACCTTCTTTTAGATTTAATGAAATCGACTATTACCCTCAAATTATCTCATTCCACCCTATGAATATTGTGATTATCTATCAATTACTGATTGGATTACTTAACCAAAACTAATCTGTGATACTCAATGAGTTGAAAAATGTTAAGTTATAACTATTAGTGATTGTACATGCTTGTAATATAAAAATTATAAAATCATGAACAATTTGCCTTAATAATTTGTATATAATCACAACAGAGTTAGAATTAATTAACCTAAAATTCATCCAATCAATATATTATAAATTACTAACAATATAAAAGAGCCCCACACCCTTGATTACCCCCCCCCTATTGTGTTCCACAGACTTAGAAATATAGTTCAATTAATGGGTTTCAATCATACCAATAGATCCAAGAATTAACATTATCTAATACACACTTAATTTACTGATTAGAATGAATAAGGAAAAAGAGAAGAGTGGTGGAGGGGAGAAGGGGAGAAGGCAGAACGTGGGGAACTGTGGTCTCAATTTTTACCTTCCCTGACTGATTAGATTTCTACCTTTACTAAAAAACCACAAATTCCCTACGTCTTGTGAAGGAGATAGAATGTAAGGGAGAATAAAAGAATCGCTAATAAAATTGGCTCCTATAAAGTTTAAAAGTAGAAAACGACAAGGATATGTTTAAAATCAATTAAAGAAGGATGAGAGAAACGCTGATGCGCATTTCGCATAGCGCTTTATCAAGGCCATGAATTTGCAGCATCTGCCTCGTGTCTATTTTTAAAGGGTGTGTTTCCACGTCATCACCTTTTGTCTATTGCGAAAAACTTGCATTTGGTTGGTCAGCGTCAGATTGCCTCACTGGATTGAGACAGTATGTAGACGCTTGGAGTTGCTCACACGGGTTGCCATGGAGACCACCATAATCGCATACCAATATCTGTCATAGGACTAATGCTCCCGATAGACGCAACGATATTTCCCTGCCGAACGACCGATCTTAGGGAAGTCCGACCAATCTGTCAAATTATCGTGCGGTTAGTGGGATACAAACGATCGTTCGTCTTACGATTTTTCGTCTGACATTGGTCTGATGATTGATCGGCCAGGTTAGAAAATCTTTATAGGTCCCCATGCAATCTACCTATGTTTGCAGGGCAAAGCAGGCTGTGATCCTTCAGTTTTGCTGGCAATATCACCTGAAATGGTCTTTTTAGTTGATGGACACATCAGGCATTTAAACGATCATTTTGAGACAATCGTGGTCTCACGATAACTATTGGATCTTTCAATAATCTTTACGTCTATGGCCAGCTTAACCGTGTTATGAGTTGGTTATTGTATGAATTAAACTGCCTTTTTTTACTAGAATACTAGAATAATAGTGTTATGGAAAGTTGACTTTTGTGTTTGATCCGTTTGTATCCTAGTTCCCATTGATTCCTTTGCTCTTTGTTGTATACCTACTGTGTGGTTATCAGAACCTGATTCATATATTCAATAATTCATCTAATTTATTTTGCAAAATATTATTGTCATTTGCACCATGATTTTAACTAATTTATTTTTTATACATTTTTTTGTCTATATCATACTGTATCATATATTCCAGTTTGGCGAGATTCTTTAAAAAGCTGCTCAATATACTATTGAATATGTATTGATTAAGTATTTATTCTGGGGAACATTTTTCCTTTATTATATTGTAATTAGGCAAGCTGTTCAATATTAAAAAATGTTTTTAATATAGTTAGTTAGCCAAACAAATAATCTATAAGGGCTGAAGTGACAATGTCTAACAATATCAAGAACCCAACTTCCTTCCTTGCAGCTCTCTAACCTCTTATTTAGTCTTATTTAGAGCCTTTAGGGGGCCACGTAGGACATAACAGTTCAGTAACTTTGATTTAGATCCTTAGCATGCAGCTCAGATTCAAAAGCAAACTAAATGAACAGTGATGTCTCATATGGCCTCATATGATTGGTTACTGACTGGTTACAGGTTAGAGAGCTGCAATGGAGGAAGTAATGTTCTGGCTATTATGTTGGAGTACATTCCGTCCAGCCTTTATAAATTACATTTTTGGCCAACTAACTTCATTTAAAATTTATTTTATTTTGCATAGCCTATTTAGCCAGTTATATTATTACACTGAACATTTCCTTTAAGGCAACCTAGGCTACATGTTCCCCTTTATATTATATTACTTGGATATAGACCAGGAACAGTTATTTGCCTCAACTCTCTTTACCCAGACTGGGGAACAGCATATTTAAACCAATGAATTATAATCTAGAATGTGCATTTGAGTAAGTCAGTATGATAATCTTTGAAATGGCATACAAATACAATATTAATATTAAATATAATACCCTCCAATTTAAAAATAATTTTTTGTATTGTTAATAGGTCCACACAATGTGCACTTATCCATACCAAATTCCTGTGTATCCATGAGCGCCACAATGTGTTATATATTTGCCTTTAAGTGCACAAGTAGCTTGCAGGCTTCATGAGAACAGATTCTTCAGTCAATGTATGTCAGACAGTTAGAAAAATAAACCTTTATATTCAAAATACCATGTAATTTCAGTTGGTAATGGCTTTAGGAATTCATTATCTTCTATACTGTGTTTATACTATGAAACCTTGAAACACTCTCTCAGTGCCAAGAACAATAAAATTAAGAAATACATCTCAGGACATAATGATTTACAGTCATTTGCAAATGCTACAATAGGTTTCTTTAGATTCCAGCAATACCAGTTTCTCATTGGATCACAGGACACATCTGCAATGTTTTTTGGTAGTGCCCAGGTCTAGTCCATGAGAACTATATAATAAAAACCTCACCCACTGCTAATTTTCACAAAATAATACCCACATGCAGACAATTAGATGACTGGTTTTTACAATAACGATCCCCTTGTATATTGATGGAATTCTGGATTTTCTCCCTTTTACCCATCACCCACCTCAACAAAAAATCATTCAATTTATATGCGGTTTAATCTGCTTAAAAGCATGTTTTACTTATAGACTGTGTATATAAAATGTCCAAAATCTCAGGAACGTTTTAAGAAAGATGATAAAAGAAAAAAAAAAAAAATCAGTCAATTGAGTCCTGGCTACAATGTTCTATCTTTGACCCACAGTGAAGAACTTATTAAAGGGGCTGTTCACCTTTGAGTTAACTTTTAGTATAATGTAGAGCAGTGATCCACAACCAGTAGCTCGCGAGCAACATGTTGCTCTCCAACCCCTTGGATGTTGCTCTCAGTGGCCTCAAAGCAGGTGCTTATTTTTGAATTCCAGGCTTGGAGGCAAGTTTTGGTTGTATAAAAACCAGGTGCACTACCAAACAAAGCCTCAATGTAGGTTGACAATCCAAATAGGGGCTACCAAATGGTCAATCAGAGCACTTATTTGGCACCCCAGGAAGATTTTTCATGCTTGTGTTGCTCCCCAACTTCTTTTACTTCTGAATGTTGCTCACGGGTTCAAAAGGTTGGGGATCCCTGATGTAGAGAGGGATATTCTCAGACAATTTGCAATTGGTTTTCATTTTTTATTGTTTGTGGTTTTATAGTTATTTAGCTTTTTATTCAACAATTCTCTAGTTCGCAGTGTCAGCTATTTGGTTTCTATGGTACAAATTACCCTAGCAACCCAGTATTGATTTGAATAAGAGACTGGGATATGAATAGGAGATGGACTGAATAGAATGATAAGTTATAAAAAGTAACAATAAGAATACATTTGTAGCCTTACAGAGCATTTGTTTTTAGATGGTGTCAGTGACCCCCATTTGAAAAGCTGCAAAGAAACTGAAGCAAATTGCAAATCATTAAAAAACTATGAAAAATAAATAATGAAGACCAATTGAAAAGTTTCTTAGAATTGGCCCTTCTACAATATACTAAAAGTAAACTTGAAGGTGAACCACCCCTATTTAGCACACAAAAATGCAGATGACCTATCCTATTTAGCTTTTTAAAGCTAAAAATGAATAATTAAGACCATAAAAAATGTTTTGTAAGAAGTCGTCTTAAAATACTCACATACAGTTATAAGTGGGAACAACGGATGGAAGCTAAAGAAAACCTGCTTCAAAATTGCAGAGGTAACGAAACATTACCCTGTACTGATGCACTAGAAAAAATGACATTTGTTCATAGTGGAAGGAAAGCCATAAACACACATTTCCATAAGTTTTTAAGGTGCATCATACGCAAGCTGATCTTTGCAATCCAATGGACAATGGACATTGTTTTGCCTTGGTTTATTCAGTGGTTCCTACTTTTAGAGAGGGGAACTGCTTGTGACTTCTTAAAGGACATAGCAAGTTAACATTGATGGTCAGGGTGAAGTTCAAAAATGGTCAGGGTGAAGGCCCCTTCTAAAAACTTACAGACCAATAATTATGAATGCCACAATATTTCCTTATGTGGTAAAATATCCTGTCAAATATTTGCCATTCCTAGCAACTAGCTTTCTATTTTTATTGGACTTGTGTGTTTAGAATAATGGAAGCAAGCTTCACATGGCTGCTATGGGTCAGGCATCTCCTGATCTTATTTCTTTATCTCTCTTATCCCTTTTCTTTATTCTTTGTCTTAAATCATTCATGTCATTATTACCAGTTTCTCATCCAAATGCAAAAATGCAGTGGGAGGCACTTAATATTTCTCCAGAGACTCATTCACCTTATCCCAAAGAACTTCAAATTCCAGCAGCCTCCAGGGCTCTGATTATCTTAGTGGAGCGCTTAATTTATAGTATAGGTATTTTTAAAAAACCCTCTAAAGTGACCATGTGACGGTCAGGCACTGTTAGTAATTGCTTTAAAGGGCCCAACAGACATAGAGGCTCCTGAGTTACACCACAAATGGAGTGTTGCAGTAGTTACTGGCACCACAAACCAATAAAGCAAATAACAACATATCACTGAAACAAATTTTATTTGGTTATCTGCTGCTAACAGTTACTTTTATAGCGGACATAGGATATGGTTTGGCTTTATGGTTTAGGAGCTCTGTTGGCTATTTGAAGATACAGTGTAAGTTGCTCCAGTTTTAAATAGCCCTGAAATATATTAAAGTGTAACACACTTCGGGCTTCGGCAACAATACAAAAGCTAAATGTCTTCCTGGTGTATATTAGGTATGGTCTCGACCATTTCACGCTTCTTTATCAGAAGAGCTGTGCATCACTTCAGCACACAATGTTCCATAATTTTTTTATTAGCTTGAAAAGAGACTGTTTTCATTTAACATATATTTTCCATCTGTAATATAAACAAATTAATACTTTTTCGTTTCAGTTTTGTTTCCCTGAAGGACATTAATTTAAAGTTTTCCCTATTCCAATATTTGCACTACAAAAACAGAGGTGACATCATATTTCACTTTTGAAAATAAAATGAAAACCTCATAGTGGGAAATATATTTTAGGATTATAGTGAGCCGTGTATAACATAATACTGTAGTAGAGTAATGAAAATATTCTGTTTCAGTTACAGAATAACTGGCACAGGCAAACTAATCTGCCATGTTTATAATGGCACAGGCAGCCAATACAAATGTGATCAGGTGATTTTATGTTATATTGGTTCTGTGTTGATCTTTATCAGATTAAATTAAATCATATATACAAACCAAGTCCTTTGACAACCTCTGAAAGGGAAATGATATGGTTTATTTGCATGTGGGTTGATGTCCTTTAAATGGGTTGTTCATCTTCAAACTTCTTTCAGTTCAGTTGGTTTCAGATTCACCAGAAATAAATACTTTTACTTTATATTTGTGACCATTTTTCTAATATTGAAGTTTCATTTATCACCCGCAAAAATAGCTCTGTGAAGTGGGGGGAGGGGGGTCACCGACTATTTAACTGTTGTAAATTGAAACTCCTGCTAAAATCATGCTTTTGGTCAGCTGCTGTTAAGGATTTTATTCTGCAGGAGAATCCTAATTTGCATTTGAGTAGTGATGGGCGAATCTCACCCGTTTCGCTTCACCGAAAAATTCGCGAATTTCCAGCGAATTTATTGATGATATCAAGCCCATTCCCCTGAAATCTATGAGACAGATCTATCAAATGTGAGTTTAGAGCTTGATAAATAAAAACTCACCCATGGTCCTTCATTGCTATTGGATTTTTAGAATTATACTTATAAATAGGTGGAAATTAGAACTCATGATTTGGTAAATTTGGTTCTAAAAATCCCACAGGAATGAAAAGAATATAAGTGAATTTTTTTTATTAAGCTAGAGCTTACATATTGATAACTCTGCCTCCTAAATTCTAGGTAGGAGACCAAGGCACTATTGTGTCTGCAAAACTTGAATCACTCAAAGAAAATAGAATCTCAGTTTTTACTAAATCAGCCTCTTAATCTAGTTTTCTACTTTGAACCTAAAGTACATTGTTCTTTTCCTATTAATCTGAATTATTACAAAATGATTTTTCATTTAAATTGAAATTATTTTCATCTTTTCAAAATCCACCGTGCATTAATTTGACCTTTTTAAACCTGCCCATAATTCTTTCAAAGATTAAAAACTTTCCGCATTTAATGCTGTACTGGTTGACGGCTTTGAAGTGAAAGGAATTCTGGGCTCCAAGATCAGATGAACCAATTTTATTAATTATTCCAATCAAACGACTTTGGATCTGAGGAGAAATCTTGGAAGCTTTTATTTTTTATTTCAGTCACATTTCAGCAAACCCATTCTGTACAGAGCTCACATTGTGCATAGGAGCCTTATAGAGCTCCAACAGAAAAAGTGTCTTCCCAAACTGTTTTCACAAAATAGGGACAATAGAAAAGTCAAGAATGTCATTATACATATTCTAAGATTAAGAAGTACTTTTACTGGTTGGTTTTATGCATTCGATATAAGCACTAATATTATGCATTTAGGCAGGGAGAGTTTTTCTTCCTGATGTCACTTCCAGGGTGAATTCAATATACCTGTATACCCTTGGCAGTACAGTAAGTCTGGATACTTATGGGAATACAGGGTAAATATGAGCGACTGCATTGTCTTCATTTAATTAAGCTACCTTTGGCTTTGCCTATAACTATTAGCTGCTTGATTAATCTTTTTGCTTCCGAAACTCCCTGTATCCACCTTCAGGTCACTAGGGCAATGTTAGCCCCACTTTCACATGCAGCCTCTGTGCAGTTATGGCCTTACAGCAGTTTACAAATCTATAATACTTTTGATATGTTATTCCTGAGGGAGCAACCCAGAAAAGGTTAATGGTATTTTATTTCTTTGTGTTGCTGAAGTAAAGTTGGCTTTAAAGAAACTTTTTCACAGAATTGTGTGTGCTGCGTATGTAGGTTAATAGTTTCATACTAAATTTATCAAAATCAAACCAAAATCAAAAGACTTGTATAAAAAATACAATATTACTTTGTTCAATGTTACACTCCAAACTTTTGGCCCCTGAGGAATGCTAAAGTTTGGGGCTGAAATGTTG
>CM044436.1:46683852-46710283 GCA_024363595.1 Xenopus borealis
AGGCAGGAAGTGATGTCACACCAAGCTATTACAGCAGCTGCTATCCTTAAACAGAACTTCTGGAGCTTTTTACTCAGGTATGGTAAAACATTCTACAGAATACATAAAGCAGTCTAGCTTGCACTATTGCAGCTAATCTATTGGCAATAAAATACCTCCAAAGCTATCCTTCTCCTTTATTCAACTGTTGAAAAAGAAGCTCTAGCGTGTGTTTGGGCAACAGAAAAATGGAGAACCTACCTATGGGGTTGAGAATTTACCTTATGCACTGACGATAGCCCTTTAACTACAATATTACAACAAAGTGACTAGGAAGAGCTGGAATGCGTATAGCTAGATAGCAAGGCTATTGAATTTCAACTACAAAATGCAATACAAACCAGGTTTGAAAAACTTTACTGCTGATTGTCACATTTAGCTTTACCTGCAACTTCTGATACACTGGATGAGGACATAGAAGTTGTAGCACTGACTAATTTAATATCACCTACATTTACAGCTGCTGATTTTAAGCAAGCTTGTTTCACATGTCCAAAGCAAATGGCCAAATTCTGAGAAGAAACTCGGTCCTGATCTTCAACCCTACTACAGGATTAGACATGAACTGTCATTAGTAGATGGCTATGTTGTCCTTGGAGCTCACCGCTTACTGGTACCAGAGACCTTGCAAGAGAATTGTAACGTTTCACTTCTGACCACTGACCGATTTTAAGGCTTAGTTTGTATTCGCACTTAACAAGGATTTTCATACATGAACACGTTGTGAAGAGAGAGCGAGAGTTTCCTTGGCCCCGTTATTCTCAGTGGTGAATTGATTTGATCTATCAATGCAGTCATGATATATCCACGTTTTGAATAAAGTAAAATACAAAGGTAAAAGCACAACACTAATTGTGTGTGTGTTATTTTCAATACAACATGAAAATGTAAACTATTCACACACCCTCAGTAGCAGACATTAACAGAATGCACAAACACAATAGGTGTATGCTACCTCTCCTTTCCATATGGGGGCCACAAAATTGGGTTTTATTTGAATTCATACACAATCACAAATAGAAGTTCTTTGGAGTGCAACCCTCACAAATTATTACTGTTTATTTCCTCAAACTAAGATATGCCCAGACCCAGATTGTTCTGTCTGCTTAGCTGAAATATGCAACATCTTGCTGATGAGAATTAAAGTGTACAGTATGGAGGACAGCATCAATGCATATATTATGTGCATTCTACGTATTCTGAATGATGGAGGTAATGCGCAACTAATCAAACTATGACAACCAACTGTATATTTCCAAGGACACACAAAAACTCTTCAAACAGTGAATTTCTTTTATGTCTAATTAAGTGGATTTCCTTCATCAAGGGACAAAGTAAAGTATTGCTAGGCTGTAACAGACGAAAGTCAGGCGTAAAGCTCATGTCACACTGGTTTTAACATCTCAAGGAGACGGTACAGCTCTGCAAAGAGTTGCTTTACATTCAGTTTATTAACAATACCCAATCTGTAGTAGACCCTTCTGCTTGTTTGACAGATTGGAAACGGTCTACAACACAAGGAGAATTTGGGGCTTATGTTAATGACAAGGGAAAGACATACTGTAGTAGCCAAAACAGCATACCATGGTCGGCACATTTCCTGCGCACTCGTCTAGGAACAATTCCCAGTGTCTCTCCCACCTAGAATTGCCACCTTTCCCCCCAATGAACTCCAGGGGGTGGGGCCTTGACAAAGCAGGAGCGCAGCTGAGTAGTGGGGGCAGGATTGCGACATTGGGGGCAGGTCTATGATGTGGTGATCGTGTACATAGTACCATAGCAACCATACGCAGCCCATTGCATGGAAAGGGAAAGGTTTTTCAATGATCAAACTTTTGTTTAAATGATGATGGAGAGATTCAATCATCGAAAGCCAGAATTTGAAATAGGATCACTAGGAATAACATTTCTAAACGATATAGATATGCAAAAATTAACTGACCAAATCCATAGATGGTTAATATCAAGTAAAATAAAATAAATCGTTCCCACATATTCTTGTGCTTTGGAATACAGCTTCACTTTGCAATTACAAACATTCAATTACAAAAACTACAAATTACAAAAATTGTAATTGCAAAGGGAAGACCAAAAGTTTGGTCATTAAAAAACCTTTCCATTTCCATGCAATGGGCTGCGTATGGTTGCTATGGTACTATGTACACAGATACTGATATTGATAATTGCATAGGTAGGGTGCTGTGCGATCACGCTGGGCGTTAACCCTGTGTAATAGTGCTAGCATAATCACGCCCAGCGTAATCACGCTGATGGACGTGACGTCACGAATTTGGAAGCACGTGAAATTTGAGATTTCTGGGTTTAATTTAATGGGGTATTTATATGGTGTTTATCCTGGTGACACATCAGAATTCCCCTTGACAAAGGCTATAGTGCTGAAATGTTGGGGTATTCTCATTACTAGCAAGTATATTTGCTCTCTGTGGTTTGTCCCTTTTTTGCCTTGATCCTGTAACTTGGTGGTATGTATACGTATTGCCGCTATGTCTGTATTTAAAACACCAATTGTTTTGCTGTAGATTTGATTGTTATATACTATATTAAAGCAAAAAGTTTTTTTAACAAACATTATTTTTGACTACCAAGTATCAGTTTTTTGTTTGAGTGTGCATCCCCTTTTCTGTTTTGTTGTACTGTCTGGGTAACCTACTGTGGGGTTACTCTGGGGTATATGCACCTCTCATTGCCGAAATAAGAGAATTTTTATCTTTTTCTAACACTGGGAGTGCCCTCCATTAATCTATATTTACTTACGGCACCAGAAGCCAAATAAAACAAATGATTTATGCTTTCAAATTTGGCCACAGGGGGCTGTCATCTTGTAACTTTGTTAGACATCTCTGCAATAGCAAGACTCCGCACATGCTCAGTATGGTCTGGGCTTCAGTTGGGAGGTTAAGCTTAGGGATTGTCATAAATGATCAAAACAGCACAAGTCAAATAATAGAAGCCAATACAGCAAGACTGATTAATTATCAGAATATACAGACTGCACTGGGTCTGTGGATATAAATATCTACACGGCCACTGGCTGTTTTACAGGGAAACAGAGAAAGCTGGTAAGTAAGGGGGGGCTCCCGCCTTCTGTTTGAAAGTATGACTAGTTTCCCTGCAGAGCAGTTAGGGACCATCTGACAATTCTTATCCCCAACAGTAAATGAAAGGAGAATTTCACTGCATACAGCCAGGTTTCTTATAAAAATGGTAAACATTTTTTAATTGAAGTATAATGGAGATAGATTTCTTTTTCATTAAAGAAAGTAAAAATGGGATTTTATTTTTTTGCCTTTACATTCCCTTTAAGTCTCTGGCTTTTTGGCTGAAGCCAAGCTCTTTTAAATGCCGGAAGACAGGTCAGGACTGTACACAGCCACACTATTGAATTAATTCTTGTATCACCATTTATTTACTTTTATCACTTTTTAGCACTTTTATGATTTGATTTAATCCCCCCATTTCTGCATGTATCTAGGGGGAGGTGTATAGCCATTACACTCCTCCTCCCCCTCAACCACAGGCCCGTGAGGGTGTAATTTTTGGTGAGATATCTTCTGAGGTCCATCAGCTCTGGGCTCCTTGTAAGTCCTTGGAATTGAGAGAGATGGATAAAGGGTCTTCCCTAGCCTTGTGGCAAAGGGAGCCTAAAGACGCATGTCCTTTAGTCAGAGATAAAGGACCCACCAAAATCTTCTGACAATGGTGGATCTAAAGAACTTTTTTACCCTGCACCTTTAGACTAGATGACTGGGAGTTTTTATAGGACTTTTTTCAGTCCACTTGCAATCTGTGCAGTTGTGCATGCACTTGTGTAACACTTTGCACTGACTGGGTGACTAAATCACAACTCAAGGTTCAATTTGAAAAAAAAGGTATAGGTTCTCCATGCTTTTGATCAACTGCTGCAAAAAACTAGCAGGTGCAACGGGACAGCAATAAGTGAGGGTTTTAGATCCCATTTAATATAGAGAATGTCAGCAGAAATTTGTTTCTGAACTCATAAACAAGGCTTATTGGTGAGGTCCTGCTTTCAGTAGTGAATATCCATTGTGTACAATCCATGGCATTCTTTTTTCTCAGTATTACCATATGTAGACATACATAAATAATATAAAGTTTCTTTAAAAATAATGAAGACCATCAAATGGCAGACATAACAGTACTTCAACCCACGGTACTTCATCCCACAAAATATATTTTTCCAAGCTGGCAACTATAAGCTGGCAGATTTTTCATTCTAAAATTTGGCTTACGTTCTAAATTCCAACACTGGTGAATGAACATTTTTAACCCAGCCCTTAATACATTTAATAAAGTATTGCAGACACACAATAAAAACCAGATGTGATCAACTGGTGCTGGAAACAGTGACCTTTATTCAATAAATTGAAGCAGAGCCGACATTCAGATGGTACACTTTAGTTCCCTTTTTTACATATAATTAATTAGAAATATTGATTTGCTACAGAATTATGTAATCCCAGACAAAAGGAAAATGCTTAAATTTATGTTAAAGATCCAAAGCTACTGTATGTATTTGCTACTTACACACGATAGTGAATACTTCTGAGGGTACTGGAAACAACTGCCTGACCCGTTTAACAGTTCATATAATTATATTGTCAATCTGCCAAACCATTGCTTAAAATTAAACTTTTTAGAAGGCAAGTGATTTCCCTTATAAGTTATAGTGCAAACCCAAGTAAGTACATTAACTTTTCCAACGACCAGTCATAACATATAAAGTATATGTAACTGTAATTGCTTTGAAGGCAAGGAGCAAATTAGCCCAAAGCTTTTCAAGAATGTGAACAATTAAAAAAAAAATCCAGGATGGAAATCAGGAAAATAATGTGAATAAAAAGAAGCTGACAGTTTACTAACATTTGACTATTTACTATTCAATTTATTATATAGTAAAAATATTTTCAGAAATCGGCCCATGCACAACACAAATGTTACCTGTAACAATAATGAATCTTACATTTTAGTGCAAAACCAAAATCATTCAGTCTAAAATCTACTGGAGAGAACATTTCAGTAGGATGAGCTTCAACTTGCTGTTTTCATGAAACACTCTTTATTGACTCATATTTTTGCAGATACATTGCCAACAAGATCTACATACACCACAGCAACACAACTTTTAGTATATTGTAGAAGGGCCAATTCTAAGAAACTTTTCAATTCATTATTTATTTTTCATAGTTTTTTGATCATTTGCAATTTTCTTCTGTTTCTTTGGAGCTTTCAAATAGGGGTCACTGACACCAACTAAAAACAAATGCTCTGTAAGGCTACAAATGTATTGTTACTGCAACTTTTTATTACGTTATTCTATTCAGTCCATCTCCTATTCATATTCCAGTCTCTTATTCAAATCAATGCAGGGTTGCTAGGGTAATTTGTACCCTAGAAACCAAATTGCTGACACTGCAAACTAGAGAGCTGCTGAATAAAAAGCTAAATAACTATAAAACCACAAACAATAAAAAATGAAAACCGATTGCAAATTGTCTCAGAATATCCTCTCTACATTATACTAAAAGTTAACTCAAAGGTGAACAACCCCTTTAATGGGTGCCCTGTTCATACTTCACATGTACCTAATTAACAGCTTTACATGTTATAGTCCCCATCAAGAACATATTATACTGACTTTAGCGGATTATGCCCTATCTATGCAAACTTGCATAAAATATAAATTTTTTAAATGTTTATGTCAGAAAGAAAAACAGCACTTTCGTACTATTCATGTTTAGCACAACAGCAGTTGTTTTATTGAGTCTTGTTCTCTTCAATTTAAAAGGCACGTACTTCAAGGCCATCAAACTGACCATTTAGATTAACTTATCCTCCCTAAACCATGGAACGTTTTGATAACCTACAAAGGAATTCTACAAAGAATGCTTCTATTATGACAACACTATGTCAAAGATAATCATGTGAATACATTGGCTTTCATAACGGTTTTGCAAACACTGCTCATATTTTCATGGAGACCAGGAGGTGTATGTACAATAAGGTGTAGAATGTGGTCTATGACACAGGGCCACATTTGTAAATCTAAATAAAATCATCTGCATATTTTTAATTTGCACTGGATCTTTTTCCAAAAAGATCTGAATTACGGAAATGCCATCTCCCATAGACTCCATTATAATCAAATAATCTAGATTTTAAAAAGGGATTTCCTTTTTCTCTGTAATAATAAAAACAGTACATTGTACTTGATCCAAACTAAGATATAATTAATCCTTATTGGAAGCAATACCAGCCTATTGGGGTTATTTAATGTTTACATGATTTTTTTGTAGACTTGAAGGCATGAAGAGCCAAATTACGGAAAGATCCATTAGCTCCAGGTCCCGAGCATTCTGGATAACAGGTCGCATACCTGTATTAATATTATTATTATTATGGTATGTCTATTTTTGCATTATATTTTACACATATATATATAATATTATAATATATATTATTGATATAGATCATTATATATTATATTGCACGCCTAGAATATTTCAGTGCTACTCTTTATATGCTTTGCTGTTTTTGTGACATTTTGTATTCAATGGCGTTTGCAATATAAATTCTCCATTCAATTTCCCTTAACTAGGTAGATGGCAAGATAGGATTTGCATCTGTGCAGGTAGAGGGTAATCTAGATAGAAAATTAATAAATTAAAATATAATAAAAAATAACTAAATATGGAGGTTAGTGACTAAAACACAGTATTGCGGTTTAACCAGGCTATTTAAAAAGAAAATACACTACACTATTTTAGATTTACTATATTTATTCTTAGCTACTTAGTGTAAAAGTAACAGATACTTTACTAAAAAAAAGTGGCATGCCATAGCAATAACTGAATCCAAAATTACAAGTATTATAATATGAGAGAATAAGCTGTTCCTGCCTTGTTTTTGCATCTTTCATGACCAAAGTTAAAGTGCCATACCAAGTACTTGATGTATGTATCAAGTATCAAATGAAATTTTAATAAACAGATTACCATTTAGTGTTTTCTGTTGCTGTCATTCTTGGAGCACAGAAGATGTAACAGGTTGTTTTGAAAATATTTGAGACAAAAGAGCAACTCGAAAGTGCACATTACTGGTCTTCTTCCAGTATTCATATTTTTTTCCCCTCTTAACATTTCATGCTCTATACAAGGGTGTTTGTTATGCCTTTTGCCAGAATGTTATAGTTGAACATATTTTTTTGAACATTTTTTTTTGTATCATTGCATTTGTATTTATTAGTGTCTGAGCCACCTAAACAGGAATTACAAAGGGCTCTCAGGCCATAAGGATAACCCGCTCAAAACCGGTGAATATTTTCTTCGATTTTGTCAAATATTTATTTGTCAAATATTCGCCAGTCGAATTTGAGGGCTGAAAGCCCTCGACAATTTGCCCCTTAGTAAATCTGCCCCTAACAGTATGCAAGGGATACCGACAGTATATAAAGATAAAAGAGGCATGGTCATGTCCTACCGAGAACATTATATCCTAGCAAGGACACCTTTGTTTTTCAAGAGGACTCTTTGGCTGCATACCACCCAAAGTTTCAAGATGCTTAGGTCATTTAGGGATATTAACTAGATGTGTAGAGAGTTGAAGGCAACAAGTAAAATGTCCTAATAAAGTCAGGTGTTTTATTAGGAGACCCTGAAGATAATATGGCCAGGCCTTATTAATACCGGGGGGAAAAAGTAATTTTAAAGATGGACCCTTTATTAAACTACCTGTTAAAATAGTTCTTGTATGCTTTATTTTAATATTAAAAAAGTAATATTATAAAAGTATGATATACATACTGAAGCTGGAATGATACAATTTCTAAATATTACCCTATTTACTAGCTCAGTGCTCAAAGGGAAATGCAACAGCTCACATTTTAAGGACCAGGTTATAGCACACCAGGTAGATAAAAGATAATCATATTCAGCAATCATTCTTTTTATAAAAACCTAGCAAGCATTTCAGATTCAGCTTTATGCAATAATGTTGCACCTATTCTTTCTAAAGCTGATTTCATGGAAAGAACTTCCAAAGATTATCGTACACTATTATGACATCAATTGTTGGAAAGCACACAGACTGGTATTAGTGTTCCATTTTCACTTTGTAAAATGTGTTTTACATATATTGACGTGCTACAATGTTTCCTGAGTAGCATTTAGGGCAACTTATACAGTGTAATGTACAGTATATACTGTAGCTGTAATAAACATATTGGTCATATATTCTCCAGCCGGACATATAAAATAGAATACCATAAGGTGCAACACAAGACAATTGGGAAAGATTTTTACCTTACAGGAAAAGTATAAAAAGTACCAGTCTGTTAACTTGGGCAGTTTTTCAACCCCATCTCAACACCAACATAGTAAAGGCTTAACATGAACAGCAGACTATTTAGTAACTAACTCAGCATTCAGTATTCTTAACCTCTTCCTATGTTATGCACTAAAAGGCTAGGGCCAGTTGATACAGAATCTCCGCAGGCAGAAAATCTGCTGGCCACTGCTCCCCTGGTCTTTTACAGGCAGAGCAGAAATGCCGACATCTGCATTCATGTGTCCCTTGACAATACATAAAAATACTTGTTAAGTAAACACTTATTCTAATATTTTCTACCACTCTTTGGTAAGGAACAGAGCCTCAATTCTCACAATGGATATGTAACAAACAAACCAGAAAACAAATCCAAAAACTTTGAACAGCAAATTTGAACATAAGTTAGTTTCATTCAGTGTCTTTAAAATGACCTCTGCAATTTGGAATGTCCACCATTACATTAGCTATGGTACAGCCTTTTACTTTGTATGGTTTGTAATAGGAGAGTTTTGTGAATAAGGCAATTATACAAATTACAGCACAAATTCCTGAAACATTCAGAGAGTTTGATGATATTGGTATTCTCACAAGTAAAATATCAAACTGGAATACAGGTTGCATTTATCTCCTTGCTTTTTCATGTTGTAGAAAATCCAAAATTTTGACTTAGAGGCAGTTTTTGGAGGTTGCAACAGTTAGAGACAGTCCTTGTTATGAAATATTTGGTGATAATATTTTCATCTAACAAGGCAAACATAGGACCCCAAAACATATAAGGTGTTTCCTCTCAATCCTTTGCAACTTAATGAAAGAATATTGGACAAAAAGGCTGTCTTTGTGATACGACTATAGAACAATACATCAACAATTAATAAAAAATAATGCAGTTCTTAATAAATATAAGAATCATAAAACAGACAGACAGATCAAATATATATTGACTAACATACCCCCTTTATTATAAATTAATAGGATATTATAAGGCACAAAGGAGTTCCATGAACATACATATTCATGAGGCCAAAGGCAGTGTTTATATAAAGAGAGACAGAACTCCGAGGTGACTTCTAATATCCTAATATTTTACAACAAGGGGGTACATTATCTATTATTATGCACACGTTTCATTCAGTCGTGATATTTTCATCCAGAGTTAGAAGGCAAGATGGACAGGGATAAAATGTAATTGCCAAACATATTAACCATTACCCAACTTTGTTAATATACTAATCAAGAAAATGTTAAGACACATCTCTTATTATTATTACATCTGCCCTAAAACCGGCACTGCACATTTTATCCTTGCATAGCCATTGATGCTCATCGTTTTCTTTTAAAGGGGCTACCACATTGTCCAGGCAATCACAACTTTTACCAGTTACAGACAGAACGGCTTCAGAAGGTAAGCATTGCCTTTTACCATCATTAGTATTCTTTTTTTCATTTTTTTTTTCTATAAAACATATACATTAGTGGGGAAGAGACAAATGGAAAAATATATAATTTACTAAAATGAGTGGTCACAAAAGAAATTTGCATTTGAGAAAAGAATTATGGTTACACTACTAATTAATCAAGTACTACTACCTAATCTTCTGTATTATCACATCTCTTTATGCACCAAGCCTTCTATCTGAGACTGACTCAGTTAAAACACCTAACCATAAGCAATGCAATACGAGGCATATCAAATACCAGTTTTTTATTTAGTTTTAAAAACCTGGGATGAACCTAAATATTTACCTTCTCCCATACCCATGCATTTTTATCCACAGCTGCCCATCTAACATCTCTAAAATAAAAGTTCCAAGATCTTCATATGAGGACCTGGAAATTCTCACACCAAGTTTTCATAACTGATCTATTTCACAGCAATGTATTTCAACACCTAACACAAAGTGGAAGCATCTCCAAGGAACTAGGAAATTCCTAGAAATTAGGCACGTTAAAACAAAGAATGTCAATACCAGCCAAACTTTCCTCAGTTTCCAAAAAAATTATGTCTTAAACCCTAACTGCTATAAGAGGATTATCCCTTTCTGAGAGTTTTAGGGCAATGTTTTATGTGTAATTTAAGTTTTGCTAATGAAGGTGAAATTGCCCATTAAGCTGCGAGTCGCAGTTTGCCCAAGAGACCTGTTTATCTTAAATTGTTACTATTGTATCTTTGCTAATCTTAAATTGTTACAAATACATCTAAATGCAGGTGCTGAGTGTTCTAGGCTCTCTGTCAAAAAAACTTATTTAATTTAGTTTCAGAAAAGTAATTTCTTTCTGAATATGTTAGCTGGTTCCATATTTTGCTCTCCTTTTCTGTATGTAGTGATTAATGTAAAAACTATTGTATAATATAGGGGTATTTTAAAATTATGTTTAATAAAGGGGAAAAGATCATGCAGATACCAAGACCCTTTGCTTTATTTATATCACTGCATAAGTTTAGATACAAAACACAGTGCACTAATTATATGACAACATATTATAAGTAAGCAAGGTTGGAGATTTAATGGAAGGCAAAGTCACTGGGTTAAAGCCCAAGTGACAGTAGAGCAAAGTAACAAACACTGTAACCAGAAACTAAGGAGGAAACTATAACCAATAAGGAAAGATTAGAAAAGGCACAAAAACATTACCACAAATCAGAAGTGAAACAGACAAGTCAATTATTTCATGAAAAAAGGAAGAATCACACGCTGAAATGACAAATGGGCTGATTTATCAAGCAGCAAACTAGGTAGTTCTGAAGAATTCCAGCAGACAATCTCCCTATTTTGATGATTTCCAAGTATTTCATGTCACTTCATCAGAATGTGTTCTGCTACCATGGGCAGTTGAACACCAATCTCCTCTATGGAGTAGCAATGAGCACGATCACCTGTTTGAAAATGGATTTGTAATGGACAGTAGAAAACACTGTACTGTAGTGGGACGAGGCATCTTAAAATAGTAGTGCTTGATTTAACCATTCCATGAATCTAATCAAAAGGCAAACCAATGGAGCAGACTCTAGTTGTACAATATATATATATATATATATCTTGTTTTAATTGAACAAAAGAAACACCAAGAGCCCCAATAGTGTAATATATATTGGTAAAGGATATTGAAATAAGAATAAACAACTTATACTCACAAACCAGGGTTACCAATAGGCAACCGCTGTAAAGGCAGGTGGGGAGAATGTCCTGACCTCACTCAGGATTATTAAGTCGCTCTCTGTAGATAGGAAAAGGGTATCAACCCTCCACCGAGGGTGGACTTAGTATTGTATAGAAAGAACAGAGGCACCAAAAGGATAAAAGGATATGAACGAATTTAAAAGCCAAAACTTGGTAATCAGAGGAGGAAGTGGTGGACTTACCTCCTCCGAGCAGACACAAAACGACTGTAATCAGGCAGTCAAAATTTATTAACGAACTCCAATCATTACAAGGCGTTTCACGGGCTCAGACTTGCTTCTTCAGGCAATAAACATAGGAGTTACAGCATCTGGCAGTAGTATATAGTAGAACATTGTTATTTTCTACTTTGGAAAAACATGCCTCATGTAGCACTCAAACCAGTCCTCAAAAAGTGCTCATGCTTTTGGTATAGCCACACGATCTTTCCATTTCCATCTGCCTCACAAAAATTTCAGGGTTTGGATTTTGTTCTAGTACAGCTAAAAATGGTTCAAAATAAACACATATTTCATATTATATGGCTAAAAGACCTATTCTTGAAATATTAGGAAGTAAATTAGCTTCTTTATAGTGCAAACATAACAGATAAAACTTTGTAGATGGCAAGAAATAATAAAATCACATTCTCCAAGTTGAAAACACTAAAACTTTGTAGATGGCAAGAAATAATAAAATCACAAAATTTAAAATACATTTCCATGACCTGTATTCATAATAAACTACTGAGTGCTCATTTGTTCTGTCAGTTGCGCCATATGGGCTGGAAAACAAACATTTGAATATCATATAACGTTGTATCAAATCAAACAGTCTGGAGACTAATAGGTAAGAAAGATAAAAGAGATAGGATGGTTTTTATTTTCACAAAAGATGTTAATGTTATGAAAATCCTTTTATATCATGTTAATAAAACATTTATTTCTCCACACATTTATTTCTCCCTCCCAAATTCTTCTAAAGTGAACCGTTAACATAGGTCAACCCTTATTCATTGACCAAATGACTGGAGAATATACAACTGGCAAGGAATACATTAATAAAAATAATAAGAAAATGATTCTCACTCAGACATTCAAAGCTACAAAAAAACTGGCCTTTGATAATGTTATGGAAGCATAACCTTGGAACATCAAGTCACTATTAAATGGCATTGCTAAACAGGAAATCATTTCAATATATATGATGCTTCACTTCTTTAAACATTAGGGGCAGATTTACTAAATTTGTGTGAAGGATTCTAAATTCGATAGATTTTTTATGCGTATTCTAATTCAAAATTTTCGAATACCCTATGGGAAGCTCCAATATGGTTTTTACAGCATTTTTAGGTCGCATAAAAAAAATTCGAATGAATGGTTAAAGATCTTTTGTTTTATTATTGAATCATTCGATAAATCGAATTGCGTTTAAATCCTTTGAATTCGAAATTTGAAGGATTTTAATTCTATTAAAATTCGATGGTCGAATTTGAGGGTTTTTTAACCCTCGAATTTGACCCTTGATAAATCTGCCCCTATATGTACACCATTTAGAATTGAGGGCAAGTGTAGCCTGTCCTGATGCAATAAACACAAAGCAGAGCTATATATATGAGAAGCGAAAACATTTTTTTTTATGTGTTGCAGGTAATTCAGTCAGACCACTGCCACTACTGAACAGCGAGACCACACAGCAAGAAATGTTATTACTTTCGTAAAGTGTGAACATGTTGGATCCTTTCCTGTAATCTCATTTACTTTATACAGTGTATTTAAAGTGTATAATATAAACATGTAGGGAGTAATTAACAAGCCACACAAACAATAGAAAAATCCTTATTACCTTGGTACATTGGTGGATGCAAATGGGTTCCTTATGGCCTGATAATTACTGATAACTCTTGTGGGCTAAAACTGGTAACATTGTACAGTAGTTGTAAAAATAATTATAAGATGTACAATCCTCTTATTTGCAACAATACTGAATATTATAATTATTTATTTAAAAAGTAATGGAAAAGAATGTAACTTTCTGCATTCATTATCAGTAGTGATCAAGATGCACTGAAAAATGCAGCTGCTTATATGAGGCCTGTACAAGGCACTGTCTGTATTACATATATGTAATGTATCTGTATATGCATGCACAGATTAGCCTTGTAGGCACTGTTCAGTACATTTTTGGGAATAGCACTGTAAAACTGCATGTAAACAAAATGTGTAGGGGGGTTGAATTCCCCTTTAACTGCTGTGTGTCATTATCTTGTAGAAACACCTATTTCAAGGGCATTCCCTCTCCGGCAGCATGACCTCCTAGTATTTTAATGTATTGAAACTTATACCTGTTTTCTGGCATAAAATAAATAGGTCCAGCACCTAAACACAACTGTATATTCTTCCAGATATACAACAATTCCTGTTCTAGTCATGCCAACCCAGAAGGTCTTACCTGATTTAACCACATCATTGCCAATTCAGATCATTGCATTATGATAGGATCCTATGGAGAACTGCTGGGAGAGGATCACATCAAGGAACCAATGTGGTCCTAAATGACTGCATTTTCAAACCAAATAGACACCTGGGATATTTTTGGCTACATATTGGCAAGACAAGCCATAGCTTGGATACATACATGACCAATAAGCTATTAACTCACCCTAGAGCGGTGATGCCCAATCAGTGGCTTATGAGCAACATGCTGCTCTCTGACCCACTGGATGTTACTCCTAGTATCCTCAAAGCAGTTGCTTATTTTTGAATTCCTGGCTTGGGGACAAGTTTTGATTGCATAAAAACAGATGTACTGTCTCCTGTATGATGCCAGTCCACATAGGGGCTACCATTAGTTTGTCACAGCCCATAACTGGCACCCCAATGTGTTGCTGCAACTTTTTTTTTTTTACATTTGAATGTGGCTCACAGATAAAGAAGGTTGGGGGCCCCTTCTCTAGAGGGTCCAAGTCAGCAGCTAATATCAGCCCTTTAATAATAGTGTATGTCTTTCTTTAGTTCTTTATTACATTTACACTAAGGTCAATTTCTTCAGAAGTCAGGTAACCTGCTTGCATAATTTTGGAATCTGGATAAAAAAACAGAGAACAAGAAGACGCCCACACAAGAACAGGAGAACATGCACACACCTTGCAGACAGTGCCCAGGCCTCAATTAAATCCAGATCAGAATAAATATGTGATATTTACTTGATATGAGAATAATGTACTTCTTATATTCAGTTAAATATAGTATACTGTAAATTAAGTAATTCTCTATTAATCTATTAGAACTGCAAAAAAATTACTTTTAGCTGCAGAACCCCATAACAAGGGTGGGATTTCTTTTGCACTAAGGTTGACAGTCTGAGAGCAGATGTGATTATACAAATACCTTATTTAACATGTTATTACTCATGAGGATTTGTATATGTGACATCTGTGAATAGTTCAGACAGTTTGTATAATGCTGATACAAGTGCCAATTCTTTGCAGATAAAACATAATAGATATACAAATATGCCTAAACCTGTCAGATTCAGAGGAAAAAAATAATTCTGTCAGATAGCCAAAATGTGGTAAACATAAAATTTACATCCCAAATGACTAGCTGCCACCTACATAAATCTGCAAATTATCAGGTTTTTTGTATTTTTAGGTGAAATAACAATACTTCAATAGTCCTGTTTAAATAACAACTGCTACCTTTATACTTCTTGAGCTCTTCTATTCATTTTGTCCAACCAATGTACAGCCATACATCTTGAATAATGCTATGGAGGAACGTTGAACTGAAAGACAATGTTTCATTAAATTCAGAAAGAACAATAACCACCATACGTTGTTGTGTGTTCTTAGAGCTAGAAACTCATCTACATTATGAGTGGCCCTTACTATTCACTTGGCTGCCTGTGCTGCTCTGCACTAGCTCAGAGTGAGAAAATACTCCTCACACTGGAAAACTTCTATAAGTTCTACCCTTACAAAGGTACAGGTTTGCTTATAAGGTGCTGTCTGAAGTGAAAGTTATTAAACCATCCTTACCAGTAGCTTAGACAACATGGAAGGTTACCTGGAGCCAGAGCAAAGAGATGAACCACACATACACTAGAGATTAAGACCTTAAAGGAGAATTCAACCCCCAACTGTGATAAATCCCCACTGCCCCCCACCACCTCCCCACTGAACAGTCTTACCCATGAAATGTCCCCTCTAGAAATACTGATCGCACTAGCAGAGTGAGTGCAGCAGAGCTCACGGGTAACATCTTCTTCTCTTCGGTAATCTCTTCAGAAGTGAGCGGCGTATTAGCGCATGTGCAATCTTCTGATTCTACAGATTTAGTAGCAGTTATAGAGAAACAGCTCTCCGGATCTATGAGAACTACTTATCCTTCTGGGCAAGGCTGAAAACCTCTCATTCTTTAATCAGATATAAATAGTTATTAATTTGCTGAGTTTATAAATAAACAACAGTCAAATTAAACTGGTTCAGCTACATTTAAGCATAATTTAAGAAAGTTTATTTTAAAAACTTTTATTAGTTACCCAAAGGCACTTACAGGCCCCCCTGTGTTTCCCATTAACACTAAAGGCATACAAGGAATGCAATAACGTGCTCTGGCAGAAATTATTTAGCAGAAGTCCACTTCACTTGCCCCTGGTTTTAAAACTTGAAATGTCATTTTTTTTTTGCCAAGTGACAGAGCCTTTTTAATAATTTCCTACTTCCCTTCCCAAAATATTGCTGTTAGGCTTGATTACTTTTCACATACTTTGTTATAAACACTAAACCTCTATCAACTAGAGGTCTGTCATTCCTCACACTTTTTTTTTACAGTAAGGCACAATTCATATGCAATAAAAATATTATATTCATAGCAGAGAATGTCAGTAGAGAATCCCAGACTATTTGGGACATATTTCACAAAAGATAGCAATTGTGCATATGCCACAACATAACTAACTGCACACTTGTTAATCAGACCAAACCCAAGCTGAGCTCTGGGATATTACATAGGTGCTCTTCAGAAATTTGGCAGGATAATCGGATATTTATGCAATTTGGAAACACATGTGGATTATCAAATTAGACAAATTTCTGCAAAGTAATTTACATGAGATACAATGAAAAATCACAAAATAAGTCAATGTTTAGACAATGTACCTTTGGCAGCAATTACAGCCTTGAATCCGTGTTGATAGACCATCTGCTTTGAACATCTGAACGCTGAAATTTAAAATTTTTGCTGAAGCTCTTTTTGTATTGGACTGAGATTCAGGCACTGATTTTGACACTGCCACAGCAGGCAATAACTGTTATTATTTTGTTAAATTTGGCTAAATTTCAACCTGGGAACAGGTTTCTTGCAGACGCCATAAGATTTTTATTCAGGATTTCACTGGATTCAGTGTACCCTCTACTCTCAAAAGCCTTCTAGGGCCTGCTGCATGGAACCAACCACAACAGCATGATGTTACAGATGCAGTCACTTTGGATTGTAAGTTTAATGCGTCGTGACTTAACTCATTTATCTCATTTATCCCACTTATCACAGAATATTGTGTCACAGCATCCCATCCAATTAAAGAGTTCACCATTGAAAACAATGGTGCTTTGGTATGCTAATGAAAAGGTTAAATGCATTAAATGAGTTAAGATAACTTTAGATAACACAGTTTCTTCAATTAGTCCTGAGTCATGACGCATTTAACTTACAAATCCAAGTGACTCTATCTGTACCTCTCTCATGCTTCTCAGTGGCATGTCAAATATGGCATTTAGTCTAATGGTCAAAAAGATTGTTTTTTTGTTTGCTCTTCTTCCAGCTGAATGTCCAACATTCACATTGGTAAATGCCATGTCAGTATTGGCTAAAAGTGGCACTCTTCCATTAAGCCGTCAGTGGTGAAGCAGTCGGCAACAACTGTTATATGCACAGTCTCCCCAATCTCAGCCAAAGAGGCTTGTAACCTCCTTCAGAGTTGTCATACTGTAGGTATTTTGATGGGCTCACTACACTTCTTCCTACACAACCATTCACCATATAGGACCTTTTAAATCCCTATGTCCCTCCTAAAAATTGTGTAGCCATTTAAATTTACAGCCCAGTTTTCATCCCACCCGGTCTCAGTGATACCAACTATATCTATTTTTTAGAACATACAATTGACTCCAACTTGCCCATTTTTCCAGACAAACCAACGAATTGCCAGCATACAGCAGAAGTTACAAATTTTCCCTCTGATATTTATATTGCTTTATAGAGAATTAGCTGAAAAAGGTACTAGTAGCCTGTTTACTTGTAATAGAGGGATCTCGTTAGCTGGTAAACTGCATGTCCGCCTCACACCTCCCCATGGCCCCTTACTAAACCCACTGCCCAGTCTACCCTAAATTCCTCATAACACTCTAGCTCACTCCCCCTTGCCTAATTTAAACACTCCCCAGCCTCTTAGCCATTATTCCCCCACCACAGCAGATCCCCTTCCACTGAGGAGCAATCCGTCATGAAAATAGATTTTACCCCAAAGAAAAATCAGACCAGTGCTCTAGGAATTCAAACCCATCTGTCCTTCCCCAAGACTTCAGCCATGCATTTAGCTCCCTAAGCTCCTATTTTTTTCCCAAACCTGAGCATTGCACAGGCAAAGTATCTGAAAAAAACATGCTCAAATATTCTTTTGTGTCAATGGTGTAGGTTATGTCACAATATTGACTAACCAGAAGTTGTGCCTTTCAGATATACATTTATACTATAATTACTTGTAACCCCTTTGATTATACACCAGTGATCTAAACCGATTTCTTTGTTACTTTGGAAAAAAATTGAAAGAAAATATGGTTTAAGTGTCATATTAATGTGGGTGTAAACTTACACAATCAGCTGTTTTGTGTATTTTTTTATTGTTATTAACTTTAATCACTTTGCAGACATCTGTTTTCACTTTGACTTATGAAATAGTATTTTTTGTTGGTCAGTGTCAACAGAAAATAAAATTCAATCCACTGTGATTCAATGTTCTGTGACAATTTAAACGTACAAAATAAAATTATTTCTTATCATAAAATCTGGTATCCTCTAAAGCATTGTGAAATTAAACTCTGGATTGCATATTGAGTAAACATAACAGAAATCTAAAAACAGCTCTCTGGAGTAATTTTGGAATGAGCAAAGAGGTTTCCTTGGATAGGCAGACAATGGCTGGCAATGCAATGTATCATTGGAAGCTGATTATGGGGAAAAAAACATTTATTTAAGCCTTAAACTTGGATGCAAAATGCATTCACAATTTCTAATGCAGTTTAGATAAATAAAACACTCAAATCTACTTATAAGCCCATGTCATTTTAGTTATTCAGGATAAAAACAACTGGCATTTATTTGATAAAGGTTTTTTCATCTTGACAAGGGATAATTAAAGATAACTTTATTTACCATGGTATTCCATTAGATATTTTATTTCCACCTTTATTGCTGCCTGCCATTTCACAAGTAAAAAGGGATGTCCCCAGCTATGTTGTGAGAGCAGCTCAATATATTCTCCTAAAGATTGCAAGGTCTGCACCAGGTCAAGTAACACATAGTAACTAATCAGTTAGATTTTAAGCAGATGACCAGTAAATGCTACTTACACTATTCCTGCTACCATAGTAGTACAAACTTTGCAATTTGTACTACATCATATCTAGAATTAACCAATAATATATCTAATTATGTACAGTAGTTAAAATAATACCACTTTGCTGGTAGTGTAGATATCTTCAAAGACCCCAAGTCATGCACATTTCCTTACTTTTGCCAGAGCTAGTTAGGTAATTTTAACGGTTTATGTTATGGTTTATGTAATGTCGGTTAAAAAAGAATAACTTTAAGATTATGTTAAAGAAGCAACATTCTTTCTACCTTTTTTAATGGGGGCAATATATATATATATCTTAAGTTTGATCACAAAAACGGATATATTATTATATATTGACTATATAAAGTAACAAGATATTCATCTTCTTGTTCTTTTTATAGCTGGTAGAAACCAGTCAAGGAAGGATTATGCAGTTATTCATAATCTTTTCATGTTAACTTTATTCTTATTATCTTTTTGGTTGGTCACAGTTTTGCTTACCTTCTCTAAATGGTTCCCATTCATACAATCTCCCCATAAAGGGCTTGTTGTTATAGGATGCACATTGCACTTCTCTGATGCCTCTGTTGCTCCCAGAACACAGCTGTTAAAAAGAAATAACCAGTTACTTATGGTATGATGGCTGCCTTTACAATGAGACCATCAAACGGATTGTTTTACAAGCGATCTAACCCTCTTGGTAAAGTTGGCTTCTGTTACAGAATTACCATTATTTTAAATGATGTCTACCCCTTTTTTTTGCCTGATAAAAGAAAACATGATTCTAAGCAACTTTGCAATATACTTTCATTACACATTTTTTTATGGTTTTCAAAGTGCAACTAAATCTAAAATAGAATAATGTTAGAAAAGCTGTATTTTGCATACGAAATGTAAACATGAATACTGCACCAGAAGCCTAATCAAACAAATTATTTATGCTTTCAAAGTTGGCGTGGGGGGGCTGTCATCTTGTTACTTTGTTATACATCTCTGCAATACCAAGACTCCGCACATGCTCAGTGTGGTCTGGGCTTCAGTTGGGAGGTTAAGCTTAGGGATCGTCATAAATGATCAAAACAGCACAAGTCAAATAATAGAAGCCAATAGAGCAAGACTGATTAATAATCAGAATATACAGACTTCACTGGGCCTGTGGATACAAATCTCTACACAGTCACTGTTTTACAGGGAAACAGACAAAGCTGCTGGAGTTCTGGGACGTAAGGTGGGGGGCTCCCCCTTCTGTTTGAAAGTATGATCGCTTCCCTGCAGAGCAGTTACAGACTTTCTGACAATACCTATCCACAGCAGTAGATGAAGGAGGAATTTCACTGCATACAGCCAGGTTTCTTATAAAAATGGCAGACATTTTATAATTGAAGTATATTGGAGATAGATTTCTTTTTCATTAAAGAAAGTAAAAATGGGATTTTATTTTTTTGCCTTTTCATTACCTTTAAGTTACTTGTACATGTATTGCTATTGAAAGCAGTGTTCATCTGCCCCTTTCTATTCTCTTTACTGGTGGCTCTGGCATTTGAAACAATGTAACATAAGCCAACTAATTAACAAACCTGTGTTGCTGGAGGAGATTGGCTTTTGCAACATTGTTTAAAATGTACAACTAGGAATTATGCAAATACTGCTTTCAATAGCAATTACATTTACAAATAACTTTTAAAGCACCAACAATTTTTAACAAATTAATTTTTGAAAGTTGATTATAATAGTTTTTTTTTTTTATTAAGGGAAAAAGTAATTTTTTGGGTTGACATGTCCTTTAACCAACTGCAGCCTTGCATTCTTACAGATGGTGCTGGAGTCATTCAGTTTGCAGTGGGAAATGCAGCCAGGGATTTTACATCTGCTATGCAGAATGCTTGGTGTATAGTAATAGTCCGTTAATGTTACCATTAGTCAACTAAAGTAAATAAACGATTTTAGGTTGTAGCAAATTTCTACAACTCCATTTTTTTTACCTTTCAATATAACCCTCTTGCTGACTAGAGGGCTATTTTAAGCAGAATTGAGAGCAAAGTCATATCAGGTGAACCCCGAACAAGGCTAACAAAGAAGAACAGCTACATGAATGGCCTCATGTGCTCCTGGAGGCAGAGAATACAGTGAACAAGTATAGAGAATTTATACTGTATAAAACTGAGCACAAAAGAGTAAGAAACTATGAAAATTATTTTTTTATCTATGTATGTATGTATACTGCAACACTTGCACTATACATTAAAACAGTACAACAGAAAAGAGAGAGATCAATAGGAGGAAAATAATCAAATTCAGTCACTGAAAAACTATTTGCAATGCAAAAATTCATGCCCTTGAACATATACAATATATCTTTTGCGAACCCAGAACCTGTTTGGCAACCACTTCCAACAGTAGAAGCAAGATTGTGAATTTTAGGGTGCAGTGAATGTAATAACACTTATTAGTGAGTTATGTTTCCTCCAAAAGATTGAGATACATCTAAAATTATAGGGGCTGTTTCACCTCCATGGTAACCTTTACTTTTATTATAGTATAATATTATTATATTGGCTAATTTCAAGCAACTTTTCAACTTGCCTTGCGTTTTTCTTTTACATATAGTTTCTAAATTCTTCTTCACTGATCCCATATAAAAATCAAATGCTCTGTAGGCTACAGTCTATTGCTATTGCCACTTTTTATTACCCATCTTTCTATTCAGGCCCTCCCCTAGTCATATTCCAGTTAAATCAATGCATGGTTGCTAGCGTAATTTAGACCCTAGCAACCATATTGCGGAAACTAAAGTGGAGAGTTGCTGAATAAAAAGCTAAAAAAAAAATCCCACAAATAATTAAAAAGGATAACAGTTGCTAATTGCTTCAGAATATCAGTCATTACATCATCATCATACTGAAAGTGAATTTTAAAGGTGAGCAACCCTGTTAAATGTTTACTGTAAAGAGACAAGCAGAAAGAGGAGGATAATAAGTGCAGTTAACAGTGGTTGCGCATTGCAATCTAATGGGAGACCAAATAAATTCAGGAACAGAAAAACTATGTAACATGTAAAACATGTATATCTTTATGCAAATTTATGTTATGTTTGCTCCAAACACACTTCAAGGTCTGCAATGTGCAATGAAATAATAACATTCTAAAGAACGTTATATTGCAAAATGCTAGTGCTTATTATTATTATTATTTGTGCAAATTGCTTTTCTCTTTGCAACTTTTACACTTTACATTACATTGGCCCCTAAGCATTAAGAGCTGCTTTATATGGGAAACACAACCAGATAACTATGCAATATAAAGAACAAAGGTTTTGTTTGAACTGAGTATCCCTTTATATGCTATTCTGTGAAAAGACAGCAAATGGATCTGAAAGCTGCCGAAAGAGAATGGATCCAAAGCCACCAAATTGATCCAAAGCCACTGTATGGAGCTGAAGTCAGCAAAAAGAGCTTAAGAAGAGGCCACCAATGTTTGTTCTTTTAATTTTTATGGAAGACCCTGTCCACCAATGTTTTTTAAAAACTTTTATGAGGGACCCTGGGCAAAATGTTTTATTTTTAACTTATAGTGGGGTCCTGGCCACCATTTTTTTTAACTTGAAAGAGGGCCCTGACTACCACATGTATGGAAGCTCTGACCACCAATGACTTTTAGAACATGCTGGGGATTTTTTTTTACCATTTTAGTGCTGATGTCTGTGTAGCCATTCTACTGTGGTATGAGTGGGGCTTGGGGGCCAGGCAGGGACTAGGGGGCCCAGAAAATTGTCATAATGGGCCAGTGATTTCTGATGGCAGCCCTAACTACAGATAACTCTCAGGACTATGTCACAACAGAACAGGTGGGGGTTCCATAGTTACATAGTTAGGCTGGGTTGAAAAAAGACCAAAGTCCATCAAGTCCAACCGCTCCAAATGAAACTCGGCATCCATACATACACTCAAACCGACCCTCCATACAATAAACTATATAGCAGTATCTATATTAATTGTAGATTTTAGTATCACAATAGCCTATGGTATAATGCTTGTCCAGGAAATCATCCTAACCCATATTAAATGCATTAACAGAATCAGCCATCATTCCACAACCTCACTGTCCTCACTGTGAAGAACCACCTACGATGTTTCAAATGAAAGTGCCGTTCACCACTCTAGAGTGGTGATCCTTGTATGGAAAAAAAGGTCACTTGTGGTCTGTCAATAATGTTCTTTTAAAAGAATATTTTTTTCCAGAGAGAACAACCCCAGCCTTGACAATCTACCATAATTTAAGTCTTCCGTTCCGCTAACCAGTTTAGTTGCCAATCTCTGCACTCTCTCCAGCTCATTTATATCCCTCTTAAGGACTAGAGCCCAAAACTGCACTGCATACTCAAGGTGAGGCCTTACCAGGGACCTACAGAGAGGCAAAATTGAGTTAAGCAATTATGGAATATGGCATATGAACTATGTATGAACTAAACAAAATTACTATATGGCAAAGTTGCCTATGTATGACTCTAAGCTGACATGAGACTTTCATAATTTGCAGTGAGAAAATGGAAATTACTAAGAAAATATTTCTGTGCTAAGTGGTTTGATCTGGCACATAGCTGCTTTATATAATTCCATTTCTGCAGTCCCAAGACCAACTTATGGAGGACATTTCAGGGTTGCAGAGATGTAAATGTTATTTTCTTTCCACCACAATCTCCCTGCAGACATATCTCCACCCATTTGCCACCCCTGACAGATATACAGCTGCACAACCATGGATACCAGCCCTATACACAACATTCTGCTTTTCAGATGAGTGGAAAATTAGGATTTACTTACATTTCTCAAACTAAAATTCATGCCAGACTTAAAACACTTCACCTATGACAATTAATAGGATTGTTGTTTTAAATATATCTTAGAAGTTTTTGTGGATAGTAATAAATTCTCAACATGTTTCAAATATGAAACTAAGCCACCCAGCATGCATTACATAATCTGTTTTGGTAATTATCTTCATAACCACAAGCTGTACCAAAGAGTGAGGACCTCTGCATGCTTTTATTATAGTCGGATTAATACAACATGGGGCATAACAGCACACGCTGTAATAAAGCAAGGACGTAAAAGTCTTTAATGCTAGTCTTTCAACACATACAAATTCATATCTAAAAGTACTGTGTTTCTAATATGGGTACCTGTAATAAATCACTGCTGGAGCAATCCTGAATGGAAATGTTCACCTATTGTAAAATCTGCAACAGTTTGATGTGCAGTTTTAATGTTACCTTTTCATTCTGCATCGAAGTGGAAAATTCACTGCTATCAGATTGCCAGGCCAAGTGACCTTACAAACAAAAAAGCAGAATAATCCTATATCCACATGTATCCTATAATTGACTAGATGCGAGTCCAAGTAAAATAAACAATTCTGTTTTTTGATAATTTCCTTTATCTCAGTTAAAAAAAAAAAACAGTACCTTTTACATGGTTGTAAATCTATGTTGCTGGCAAAACAATCATGCTTCGATGTTTAACAGTTTTAGTAGTTAGTTTAACAAGTTTACAACCACAACTGAGCAAAAATGTTCGCAGACTGAAAGCATTCATTTTGTGGTATTCGCCTTCAGAGATGTTCTGTACACTTTCCTGTAGTTGCAATTGGTGCCAGTTCATAATTTTCATTCTACTTTGGAAAATGCCATACATTCGTATGAGGGTATAGGATTTTGTGATGCTTAGAAATCATATCTACAATCCAACGTATGGTTATAGCCGAGAGACATATTCACAAACTATGATCTGGATAGTGCCAAGGAATTCCCGTCTCGCTTTTGTATATAAGATATGCTTTTGTGCATTATTGACACTTTCCTGGAAGGGTTCAAAGGACATGGAAACCCCAAAATACACATCATTAGCAAAAGATAGGGCTCACTTGCCCCTAACAAATCACATCCATATTTCTGTCAAAACCACTTACTGAAGTATGAACATTTGTCTATTAAGATTTTTGTGACGCTATACAATATCTAAAGCAACTGCGCTTCCTTTAAACCCTTAAAGAAAAGATAAAGATAAACTAGCCTATAAATCGTGTACATTATGTATTGGGGTCCTGTACCAGCTCAAGGCAACAACAACCCTTTAGCAGTAAAGATATGCGTCTCTGAAGATGCCCCAGTAGCCAACATCTTATTTTCTGCTATTTACTGCACATGCTCTGTGCTGCTGTCACTTACTGAGCTTAGAGACTGTTCTGCTTGATAACTTGTGACAAAAACACAAAACAGTGCTCATCTGCCTGGGTGCTGGTCAAAGCAGAAACATATGAATTAACAAACAAACCGCACTCCAAGGACTTGTGAACAATCCAAAAAATGGTGTTTTATTCCCAACGTTTCGGCATCCTAACTGGAGCCGTCTCCTGAAGGACTGTGGGACTAATTGAGATGTACCAACATTTGGGGATATTACTGGACAAATGGAGATCGAGGCAGTTTAACTGCTACGGTGCACATTTATTTTCAATCCACACGACATGTTTCGGGCACCATATGCCCTTTATCAAGTGTGAAAAAACAGTGAACATACAGAGTTTAAGTAGCCACCCAAAGTCTGTAGCCCCACCCAAATCCACATACTGAAATAATTACAATTAAAACAAACTAGAATTACATGGCCTGTGCAGTGTACAAAAGTCCATCTGTTGTCATCCCGAAATCGTTCATTTCTAAAAGAGGATGTTGTGAATTAAAATAGATTAAAATTTTTTACAATGTTACTAAATTCATGTGTAGCAAACTGACTGCGTGAACAACCTAATAAGTGATACATATCTAAAATCACAAGCTGATAATAAACAGATAACATTTAAAAACACGAAAGCTGCAAACAATGATGTAAAACTGTCTATTTACACCTGACACTACATGCAAGGTACAGTGTTGTAAACTTAGGGTCTAGTCCCTTATCAAATTAGTAAACTCTTACCCTTATTAGACAGAGTTAGGCGCAAGGGTGTAGAAATCAATGTCTGAAAATACAAAAGAAACATAAATTTACAAGAAAGGTGTTATGCTCCAATATTCATTGAGGCCCATAGGGATCATTGTTTTCAATCTTTTTATCCATATTGTTTCATGTTCTAGAAGCATTTTATGGGTGTTCCCTCCTCTCTTGGGGGTTTTCACCTGTTCAAGCACCAGCCATCTCAACTGCATCTGGTTGTGTCCCTTAGAGGCAAAGTGTTTGGAAATAGATGTATCTGTC
>CM044436.1:46714531-46727549 GCA_024363595.1 Xenopus borealis
ACAACATGATGTGACACAACATGGACTCACATACATGAGAATGTAGACGCCAGGAAGAGGGAAAGCCCTCAAGCAAGGCTTTTAGTGTAGCAGCCCCAATGGTGCCCCAAAGCCCAGTCCGCTGCCGCTTAGCTTAATTATGTTGGTCATGTGACTGGACAATTCTTTTTCCTCTGTCATTTTCAACTCAGTAGATGGTAAAGGATCACTATAATGCTATTTCACTCTTATTCCTAACATACATGGGGGGGGGGCATTTATGAACATTCTGATTCTGGTGGTTGTAGAAACAACACGCCATGGTTTTAACCTGGCCACAAAGTACATAACCTGCTAGGAAGATATTTTTTACAACCTGTCAACCAAAATTGATTGCCTAAAATCCACTGACTCATAGACCCATGCAGTTCCATCTCGGCATCTCTTTATGCTGCTATGAGTATTTTTCAATATTCATCTTTCAGAAATTGAGATTTAATGTGTCTGACCTTTACTGTTCTTCATATAAAAACTATTCTGAATGCAAGTAGATTCAGTTATAAGCTGCCAGATAAGTACCTGCTGTATATTTTTCTGTTTTATCTAAATTTTATGTTGTTTGGAGTAGAGATGATAATCAGTTTCACTTGGAAATAAAAATGTGCCCTGTGTCTTTTATCTCATATTGTTCAGCAATAAAGTGAAGTCAATACGAAATATGAATATCAGCATAAGAAACCAGTTAGAATGGATCATAGCTCATGGATAACTATAAGCAAATACCAGGCAGAGCATAAAGAATAAACCTAGGTCTTGTACAGCCGATGTCAAGAAAGGAATGCGTTTAATGGTCTTTAAATTTCAAAGGAATGTAGCTCTTATTTGAGGGAGGATGGAGAAAGATTCATTTTAATAATAAAAGGAGCTGTTAAGCTGTGGATTCCAAAGGTGCAATTGGATGATTTCAGTGTGCTAATCAGAAGATATTGGTAATGATTCAGTGCCTGCTTCATGTTTGCCTCACATGCGTAGATAGGGGTAACATTTATATTTAGGTTAAGAATGCATTAGTGCTGCCAGAGTACATTCATATTCACCAGTGCTTCTTCAGCCAAATCCAATGTGTTTCAAAGTCCATCATCATCATCATCATCATCAAAGTGACCCAACTAATAGTCTATAGTTAACCCCCAAAGATGCTTTGTTCCTTTGCTGTACAGGATCACTACAGGGCAAGACTCGGCTATCTATCTACACTTAAAAGACAAGGGACACTCCTTTGGATGATAGCAATGTCCAAATCTTGGATAAAGAAGACCGCTGGTTTGAAGGAGGCGATTATGTCAAGGTGGAGAACCCATTCCTGAATAGAGGTGGGTCCTTCGACACCACCTGTCTGCTACATACAATGCTGTTCTAACATCTGTACCCCGGCGGTTTCAGAACAAATCACACATCCATTCATGCGACTCTCACAAGTAACACCTGTTTCTAGGACTTGCATGACACACTGGTAATCCTATCGCAATAACTACAGAAAATCAAAACCTCTGAATTTCAGATGTCACCTCTCTGAAGAGTTACAATGTGCCGTTGTGATTGGATTAGTGGAAGGGAAGAATCTTTATGCAGAGAACTCCCCACACCAGTCAGCTGAACGGAAGACGCTGCTCAGATGAGCAGTGAAAAGTCTTACATTTCTCAGTAAGTCCAGTTATTTTTTGAATTACTTATATTATATATACACCATGACCTGGATGAATAAAAATCTTCATAGTCATTTGCTGCAATACTTTTGTTACACTGGTATATTTCTTAGGACTTTTCAAGAAATGTGGAATCTTGTGCCTAGGCTGCTGTCTGAGAATTTGGGTGAGATATAAATTTGAAGGTATTATTGGCTTCCTTGGGTAAAAATACTACTGGTAGCTGAGAGGGTAATGAATGAATGTGAAGGTTTCTATCCTGCATGCTTTCTCTTTACTGGAGCCAATGGAAAATATCTTCCAGACAGCCTTACTTCTTGCACTGTTACTTATAGTACGTAACCTTTGTATAAAACTAAAAAAACAAAAAACTTGCAGGTGTCCAGAAAATTATTTATATCGTTGAGGATTTTCTTCCAAACCAGCCGATTTTTACTTTTATTATCTACTGGAGAAAATCATTTGTTGCTAAAACAAATCCATGTCCTAGCTCATAGCAATACTAAAACTGCCTTGCACAAGTTTTTACTGCTGTTCCAAGTGTTATAAACAAGATATTTCTGAAGAACATCTTTTGTGCATGTGTCCAGATATGAAATAAAATACACTATTAGTTCAAGACTTCCACATGTCACATTTAAATAACCTTCAAAGTCTAGCAACTTTTTCACTAGGGTGCAATCACTGACAGAGCTCTGTTTTGCTTGTATTGCAGTCTCTGGTCTTAAAGAGATAATACTGCATTAAGGAGATCTTTTGAAATGTATAAATACCAGCGGAGTCTTGACCAAAAAAAAAATTTTTGAACCCTGTTAAACCTTAAACTGCTGTTCACTTAGATCGTTAGCATCCTGACTGTCTGTGGGTATCTGTCATTACTGAAAGCTCTAAAAAATAATGGAAGGGTTGCAGGCTGGTAAACACCAATATAAATTGATACATTCACAGTGCTACTCTTCTGTATGATCAGAGGCTATTAACCCAATGTAAATATAGTCTTTCCTACAATGCCTGCAACATCAAGAAGTATATTATATAAAAATATATATGTAGCGAGTGACCCACTTTATCCCTGCTTACTATTGATGGGTGAATCTGAGGTGCTTTGCAGAAATTTTGCGAATTTCTACTAGAAATTTGTGAACCGGCGAAAAATTCGCTAAATGCTGCTGCATCTGTTTTTGGACACCGCTCCCATTGCTGGTGTGAAAAAAACGGATGCCATCGTCCGTTGTTTGGACTCGACAAGGTGTGCCGGCATCCAAAAACAGACGCCAGATTCCAACAAGAGACGCCGGCCAATTTTCACCAGGCAAAATTTTTTTTGGCGGAAATTCGCCCATCACTACTTACAACTACTGCTCCCCAATTCTCATTTAAGCCATCTAAACATATTTTGTCATTTTTTTAGCCTAGACATAACATGCCATAAACCATACAAGGGAAAATAAAAGTAGGTAGAATACTACATCCAAATTGTACATACAGTTTTGAAGCAACAAACATATATTCCTAACAGTAGAATTCCTTTGAAACACATATGTAAAGTAAATATGTTGCATCCATTAACTTTCTAAATGCCGCAGATCAGATCTCCTGAGAAATTTGTCTCCTGAGAGTATGCTTAGCCCTAAAAATTGTAGTAATCACCTTGTTAACGGCCTCATCAAAATGGCTTAATATTACTTAACATCAAAATAGTCTTTTATTTCTTAACATTACAGTTTTATTTTACTTTTCTAATATACAACACTCCTCTGCATATGGACAAGGTGCACCCTTGTGCTCTTGATTTGCAAGGTAGCACCCTTGTGTTTTGTTAACAGTGATTTGCCTTTTAAAAAGAAAAACTTGCCCTTATCTGACAGCTCTCTAAAGTGTGTAGGAACACCAGTTACCACAGATTCTATTTATTTCACTCCCTCTCCCCACTCTGGTAATGAATACATTTTACAAGGGAAAAGTAGTTTCCTGTTCTACTTCTCTCTTGGTAGTTCCATTCATGATTTTCTGCAATACAAATAAAGAATTCTGTAATCGTTCCAAAGTAACACACAGGGAGCCAGACAGGTCAGAAAGAGAAAGTAGCTTATCAAACATTAAAAGCTTTACATTGCCAAAATAAGCATAAGGAGTCAAATGTGAATAATTAATGCAAAAAAGTAGTTTATTTAAGAGATTTGTGTCATTTGCACCCATTTGTATTTTAAGCTGTTAAAGTGATACTGACACTAAAAAATGAATTTTAACATATGAATGTACATTAATGGTTACCTATAGGTCACGTTGATCATTTTTTGCTGAGAGGTTTGTTTTTGTATATAACTTAGCTGAAACTTCTAAGCCTGACTGTCTGACACCCTGACACTCTTACTTTGCCAACCTAACAGTCCCATCTCAGTCTGTTAGTTACAGTTTGTAATGATAACAGATGCCGGGTGCACAAATATGGCAGCCCCCTCATACAGGAACATGGGGGATCAGACAGGTAATGTAAAAGCATCATACAAATACTTTATGGCAAAGTTAGAAGTAGCTTTCAAAGCCAATATTATAATAGATGTAAAAAAGAGTTTAATTTCAGGTGTCAGAATCTCTTTAAGACTTTAATTGATCCTTGATGGTTAATTCTAGCGAATAACTATTTCTTATAGCAACAAAACTGTTACAAACATGTATTGTCTATGATCCATGTGCTTTATATAAAAATAAATTTAGTATTTATTGTAATGGGAGAATGTAATAAAAAAAATTAAAGGGAAAATTATTCACAATGAGAAAAGTTATGCCTCTGTGCAAATTTTTTTCCTTTGTATGTATTTCATATAACGTTCATATAACGTTCATATGAGTTTTATAGTTTATGCCAGCGCACAGTGAATGTAATAAAATATTTGCTCCAAAAGATTACAAAAGACACCTTCAAGCACTTCCTAAAAGTGGGCAATGCACAGTTAAAATTCGCAATGCAATTACATTTTATGGTAGATTATTCCATTGCGAAATACTAATTTTTATTCTTATTGTATTGTTCTATATTTTTTTTTTTTTTAAAGTATATGGCGTTGCCTCTGTTTTTTTTTTTTTTTTTTTTTTTTTTTTAATTTGGCCTATAAATTCTTAATCTCTTAAATCATGATCAGGTGGGATTTAGACTTGGCTCACATTCAGCTGACCTGATCACCTGATACATGAGACTCCAAATATCTCAGTTTTTAATACTGGGCCTTCGTATAAAACCGCTCTCTATTAACAGCTGTTTGGCACAGGGAAAGCTCTTGTTAGTACATCAGAAAGGTTCATGTTGAACCATAAAGGAGAGCATGCAGAATAAAGGAGAAAAAATACAAACTCGGCTGATATGCACACAATCTTGAACAGAAACATACAAATCATCTCACAGCCTCACCTCATTTATGTGAATTGTATAACAGATTTCTTTTTATGGTCTTAAAGTGAATATCTGCAAATCTGAATACAGACTAAAGATAATAAAGTGGAATTTTAAAGGTTTAATGGATATAAATACTTCCCTTAAAAGTATTGCTTCACCCAATTTTGCTGAACTACAACTCCCAGAACTTAACAGCATATTATAAAGTGTCACAGCATAAAGGGCATGTTTGTCACACAAAATGTTTCTGATCATCAAACACATTTAACTATTAGTCAAAGATAACACAAGTAAACACAAAATGCAGTTTTTAAATGAGGGTTTTATTATTTAGGGAGAAAAAAAATCCAAACCTGTGTGAAAAAGTAATTGCCCCCTGAACCTAATAACTTGTTGGGCCACCCTTAGCAGCAATAACTGCAATCAAGCGTTTGCGATAACTTGCAACGAGTCTTTTACAGCACTCTGGAGGAATTTTGGCCCACTCATCTTTGCAGAATTGTTGTAATTCAGCTTTATTTGAGGGTTTTCTAGCATGAACCGCCATTTTAAGGTCATGCCACAACATCTCAATAGGATTCAGGTCAGGACTTTGACTAGGCCACTCCAAAGTCTTCATTTTGTTTTTCTTCAGCCATTCAGAGGTGGATTTGCTGGTGTGTTTTGGGTCATTGTCCTGCTGCAGCACCCAAGATCGCTTCAGCTTGAGTTGACCAACAGATGGCCGGACATTCTCCTTCAGGATTTTTTGGTAGACAGTAGAATTCATGGTTCCATCTATCACAGCAAGCCTTCCAGGTCCTGAAGCAGCAAAACAACCCCAGACCATCACACTACCACCACCATATTTTACTGTTGGTATGATGTTCTTTTTCTGAAATGCTGTGTTACTTTTACGCCAGATGTAACGGGACGCGCACCTTCCAAAAAGTTCAACTTTTGTCTCGTTGTTCCACAAGGTATTTTCCCAAAAGTCTTGGCAATCATTGAGATGTTTTTTAGCAAAATTGAGACGAGCCTTAATGTTCTTTTTGCTTAAAAGTGGTTTGCGCCTTGGAAATCTGCCATGCAGGCCGTTTTTGCCCAGTCTCTTTCTTATGGTGGAGTCGTGAACACTGACCTTAATTGAGGCAAGTGAGGCCTGCAGTTCTTTAGATGTTGGGGTCTTTTGTGGCCTCTCGGGATGAGTTGTCTCTGCGCTCTTGGGGTAATTTTGGTCGGCCGGCCACTCCTGGGAAGGTTCACCACTGTTCCATGTTTTTGCCATTTGTGGATAATGTGGTTCGGTGGAGTCCCAAAGCTTTAGAAATGGCTTTATAACCTTTACCAGACTGATAGATCTCAATTACTTTTGTTCTTAGTGATTTTTAACAAGGGGGGCAATCACTTTTTCACACAGGCCCATGTAGATTTGGAGTTTTTTTTCTCCCTTAATAACGTAAACCTTCATTTAAAAACTGCATATTGTGTTCAATTATGTTATCTTTGACTAATAGTTAACGGTTTTTGATGAGCAGAAACATTTAAGTGTGACAAACATGCAAAAGAATAAGAAATCAGGAAGGGGGCAAATAGTTTTTCACACCACTGTATATATAACATGATATTTCTTCCACTAATAATCTTTTGCATGTCAGTAGTATTTGCACAGACAATATGAGCAATATCATAATTTCTGTGAGCATCTGCACATTGCTCTTACCAATAAGGAGCCATTTTGTAATCCAAGCAAAACATTCTTGCCTCCTATTGGATAGTACTAGTAGCCATGTTCTATGGCTTCTAGTAGTAATGCATAAAGACTGCATGAACTGGAATCTAGGGACACCACTGAGCAAAGAAATAGTCTACATCAGTTCCAGAGTTCATTCCAATTCCATAAAAACAAAAATTCCAAAAATGTTTTTACAGGAAGATGATTAATGCCTCATATCTTCTCGCAGAGGAAAAGTTAAGTTCTAAATAAGAATAAAATATATCTGAAATGATGTTATTGGCTATAGCTATAGATACACACAACAACATTACATGTAAATCAAAGATGTAGGATCATTTTAAATATCGTCAAGCCCCTGCACTTTTTCCAACTTCCTTCCTTTCCTCTAGGTCACTTCTGCCTCTGTGAAGTCAATAATGTCTTAGTGTGTCCGTAATTGGTATAGAGCGTTCATTATTTAAAAAAATGTAAAAAAGTAATTCATTCATAAAGGTTCAGTCTGAAGAGATTCCCCAATAAAGCCCACCAGTGTTGCAATGGAGCAAACATGAATTGCACGTATGGGTCTTATGGCGCGTATTAATACCCACCAGGGAGCTAGCTCAATGCAACATTGAGTTTGAGGGCATCTAAATTGCACATTTTGCCTAGGTAATTAATCGAGTAACACAGCTAGATTATTCCAGGTCTGTTATCTTTACATATTATTATAGTTGTATAGAAAATCTACACAAACTATAAAGACGTATAGTGACATAAAGACGTATGTGGTGTTATAACCCCATCCCCAATGCTATTGGTTCACTCACAAATGTCTCTAGCCCACCCCAATGTTACCAACCAACCCACTAATATCACAGGCGCAGCTCTTCGTTCGAATTTTGCTTTGGTCAAGGAAGGCAACCTTCAATTTACATTAAGTGTGTACTTACATTTTTATTGCACAGTTTGTGCTGTTTGTAGGGTCCAATACATGTGATTGCTGTGGTTCCACGTGGCACTTGAGGTTTCTCTTGCTGTAGCTGGAGAGATGCAAACCCATGTCTGGAAATATCTGGGTATAAACCTTGGGGTATTGAGGACACTTCGGAACGGGTAGCCTGCCACTGGTTAATTAATGTGTCTGTATTCTGTTTATAAGCAGACTGGCGAACTGATGGATGCTGCCTCCGAGTTCTCCGAGCTGCCTGACCTGTATCACTCTGAAGTGGTAGTGCATAAGGGACTTTTCCATACCCATAGGATCCTGGGTTTTTTAGACCTCGGGTTCTGTTTCTATATTGCAAAACAAACAAACGAAAAAAACGAGAATCAAAACAATTGCAAAGATGCCATATTTTATGGACTTCTTGTCAATGCTGGATATTTTACGGTTAATAAATATGATTCTGGAAATACATTAATCAGAAAGATCTAAAATATGGAGAAGCCATTTTCCAATAAGTAGTTTTCAAGCTAAACCCAAGTTCCCCTTTCTCTGCAATAATAGAACAAAACATTGTGCTTCATGGTAACTAGGCTGCATGGATCCACACAACCAGCAGAACAATCCTATTCACTTTATGTAGTGTTTAAATGTTTTAGTAAACTTAAGGTCTGGAGCTGCAAATTATGGAAAGACCCCTTGTGTTGAAAACCCTAGGTCTCAATTATTCCAAATAATAATACCTATACTTAAACTATGTTCTTGCTGAAGTATCTTTTTAAAAAAAAACTAAAAAACACAAAGGCCTATGATTAATTGAAACATGTTAGGTGGTTAATCTACAGCAGCCACTTGAGTTTTTTAAATTAAATAATACATTTGTTTTGGATGGCTGCAGTTTGAGGACTTCTGCATGGATGCAGGCACGCCCAGATCTCTGCAGTCCAAAAATATTTTTTAAAAATTGTGTGGCGTTATGTGAAATGACAAGTGATGCTGTGGGACAAGATTGCATGGGACCTTGTTAAAAAAAAAAAAACATATGGCCATTTTCCTAGGAAACACCCTTTCTGAACCCTACTGTAGCTCTATTGGGGAAACAGACAAAGGCAAAAGTGAACCTAAATGTATTCTGCTGATGTGTTGGCTCAAGGTCAGTCACAAAGCTAAAATTGTCTGACTTCACAGCAGAGACAAGTGGCATTAGCAACATATATGAATTTCTTAATACTTATCCTTTTAACTTGTAGAGAAACTAAAGAGAGTGGATACATATATTAGCAATTCCCATTTACAGAAACAATTTACAAAACCTGTTTTGCTTCTGTTAGTGCTACTTATTACCTTCATCCCTGTTATTTCTCACATGCAGCTGTGTATGCTACCAGGAAGATACTTTGTAGCTAGAAGTGACTAGCTAACATTGAGATGTATGCATATTTAATCACATAGGAGTATGTGTATTTAATCACATAAGCATTGCTAATCTGTTTTTACTGTTTTTTACATCACTAAATCACTTCAGGACTACTTTATTGGAGGGTTACAGCACAAAATGAAACGGACAGTAATTAAATACTATTTCCCTCACTACCGTATGCAAATAGGCTGCCTATCCTTGCCTCATTCAATAATGCAAATGCTAATACAGGTATGGGATCTGTTATCTGGAAACTCGTTATCCAGAAAGTTCCGAAATACTGAAAGGCTGCTTCCCTATATTATAATGCAATAATCCAAATCTTTCAAAATTATTAATTTTTTCTCTGTAATAATAAAACAGTACATTTCTTCAATCCAAACTAAGATTTCATGAATCGTTATTAGAAGCAAAACTGCCTATTGGGTTTATTTAATGTTTATATGATTTTCTACTAGACAAAGTATGAAGATCCAAATTACGGAAATATCGGTTATCTGGAAAACTCCAGGTCCCAAGCACTCTGTATAACAGGTCCCATACCTTTACAATTCTTATGTGACACTTTTATTTTGCACAGTAGGCACAAGTGGGATTAAATAATGTAAAATGCAAGTCCAATCATGGAAATAATGCCTAAAATTATAGGAGAAAAGTTACCCAAGTCACCCTGTTTTACACTTCTTCTTCTGTTACTCTGAAACAGGGAAGCCTGGTTAGATTCATATGTAAATCTGGTCTCCTTGGGACTGGAGGAAAAAGTCACCACATTTTCCGATACTTCAAGCATTTAAAACAAAACAAAAATTAATTGATAGCAAACTATATGTGGCAGCGATTCATGGTGCTTGAATTCCACAGCTGCACTGCTAGAGTTTATGTTGCAATTTTTATCATGGTTATTATAATTATCAGCCTATTCTATTACAGAGATGTTCCTATTACACTGGATGCCATTAAAATGTAAAGTTAAACCCACAGGGAAAGGAAGATTTATTCCTAAAAGTTAAGCTCTTTCTCACATAGGGGAAATGTAATAGTGTTTCTGGGTGTATTGCCTTCTTTTTATAACAGCCATTCCAAATATACTGCTAGACCTCCTGCCAAAGAGGAAATGCATGTTCATATAATACAGTTTCTATGGACCTAAACTGGTCAAAATCAAAATAGTCATTAGCCGCCAACAATAAAGGGTGTTGATGCAAAGACAGTTGACTGGGAATGTAAGCCAAAGCAGCTGTGCAAATCAGATCTTGCTGCTCATAAGCAATACAGACACATGGTGACCTTCACCATTTGGAAGCCAAAGCCACAGTAGAAAAGCAGCTTTAGGAAAGACAGAAATTAACATTTATTTCTTTTAGCCATCTCCATCTAATCTTTGCAGTTATTATGTGGGTTTACCTGGGAAGGTTGTTTGTATTACCAATGACAACTTACATTTTATGGTGCCTTGGGGTTTTGGATGTATAGATGAATCAAGCAAGATCACGTCTGAAGCTAAACAGATTTACGGAGCGAGCTCCTCTATTTTAATTAGGTATTGTAAAGGATGTATGCTGTCCCAACCCAATTAAATGTCTTTGGACCCCTGCCTGCAATGGAGGAAATCCAAGGTGACTTTATTGTTCCTCCGACACACTGCTCATTTTCAATTTTCCCCAATATCCTTAGTAATAACTAGGAAAGCCTTTGGTTAGCTGTAAGGGGAGGCTAAATCTTACTATAGCACCCACTGTAATATTCTACAGAGCAGCCAAAGCAGATGATAAGTATAGATTTTTTCTTTGTTTTCATCATTCTTCTGGGGTCCTTATGTATCATAACTCACATCTATAAAGAAAGGTACTGGTTTGGCATGTTGGATATTGTGCAATGTCATCCTTTCTTCTACTGTCAAGACACACAAGTTAAGCTTCTTAAACGGAAATGCTGTAGTACAGTGATGCTTATTACCAAGGGCTTTCTCTATCCCATGCTGTGCTAAAAACTGGAATGGCTCACAGTTTGTCAGAACTAGAGGAAAGAAAACAGATCTCAGATGAGTTTCCCATTGTTCTTATTGCTATGGAGAAGTCAAGTGAGGAATGAAAATAGATGTGAATACCACACAATATTTATTTCAAGGAATAATGCCAGAAATGACACACTAATGCATACGAAGTCAAAATAAGCCTTTTGGGCATACTTAAATGCAGGGTTTTTTTTTTTTTTTATAGTTTACTGATGGATCATGAACTGTTCCATTACTATTGTGTTCAGATATTACTGAACAGGGAGAGGCTTTAGATCTGCCTCTTACACAACAATCTCTGCATTAAACATTAGATGTACTGTAAGCACATTTGTGCAGCACAGCAGGGGTGGTTCTACACACTCAGCTGCCAAATCTAAAACAGTGAAATAGTGCTGGCCATAAATCTGCAAATCCAAACGCAGAATGTAAGATATGCTCTGTTTATATTCATTTATACTCTGGAGCGGTCACATGGGCGAAAAGATAATGATAACGTCACCCCCAGCCGAAACTGAGGGGAAGTTCTAAAACTGAACTAAAATACTAACTAAACTAAAATAAAGCAATGCCCTATCCCACTGGTCCAATTATGAAAATGATTTTAATAAAAATACTATGGATTTCAACATCTCTTAGAATTATGGCCACATTAAACATTTTACTATGTTATACACAACTATGGCACAAGGTTTTTATTAAACATTTCACAACTGATCGTTGGAATGTCCCTTTGACTTTGCTATCCAGGGAGATACCCTTAATAAAGGGATAAAAATAAAGCATTTATTTTTATTATGTAAATAGTCAAACTATGTTGTCAGTAGGGTGCACTACATGCAGCTGTGAGCCTGTATAAGACAGTGCCTTGCTGAGGCATTTCCTCTTGTGGCCTATAACATCAAACAAGCAGCAGCAGACTGAAGTGGCCAGCCCATTGGAGGAAGGTTGGTGCCGTAGGGCTGAGCACTGTATAGTAAAGGCAAGTAAGTTCGCTCCAGGAGTGAAAGATAGAGAGAGCTAGTGAGCATAGACAGCCTGTTGTCAAAGAGTATTAGTTTGTGGTTAGAGCCCTGAGGTGATTGTATACCAGAGAGGGAAGTAAGTGTTCAGGAGTAGGTTAGAGGAGAGCTTATGTGAGAATCTTGGGAATTGCATGCAAGGACACCACAGTGGTAATAGTCCCTTAGGTGAGGGAGCCCCTTTGGACAGCTAACCACACTCCTGTTGGTGCATCTTATAGGACAAGGGTCTGGAAGGTTTAAGTTTATGGTTGAGCCAATTGCTACTGTTTTGCAAGGAATTGGCAGGTGACAGTGTGGAGCCCCAATTTTAGAAAAATACTATTTAAATCAGGGATTTGGAAACTGGTATACCAAGTATCTCCAAACCAGCTGGAGGGCATAAGATAAACATTCCTGACATGAATATTAAGTATTGCAAACACCGGTTTACACATCTCATTTGTACTTTTACCATTTCTAATCATAAAGCCCCTCTCTCAGCAAGAGGGCCCAGGCAAATTACTTTCTTTACATTGTCGTAAAAACAGCAATGAGAGGCAACCCATGATTAGAACTATGGCACCACATCACAAAGCATTATTATTGTTCCCAAGAGGATAAAGTATGAGGTCAAAATCAGAGACATTTCTCCCAACAGGGAAACACCAGTTTGCACGAAGAAATACAGCAGTGTGTACTTCTAACGTTATAATAACTATCGTAGCTAGCAAGCAACTTGGCTCACAGCATCAGTTGTTAAAGCCAGAATTACAGCCTTTTGCCAGTAAGTTTATATAGTATAAAGTAGCAAACCATACTGTACATCTTTAATAATACACTTGCATAAAGCATGATGTTA
>CM044436.1:46735983-46754681 GCA_024363595.1 Xenopus borealis
TCTCGTGTTCCATTACTTAATGAAATGCCAATAATATGAGACACAAGAAATCTCAGAATGCACAGAGAACAGGGACGGTAGGCTGAATTATTTTACCAACCACAATCATTTGTGTCCAATTTAAACCTATAAAAGTCAGGAAGCAGCTTATGCTAGATGGGCGATGCATAGTAGTATTTTCCTAATACTTCTTACTTTAAATGTACTAAGGTATAACTGTAAAAATACATTTACGTTCCTTAAAACTAGAGGTTTAATAAGCCTCCTGAGGAAAATTGGAATTTAGTGATTCTGGCACAGCATATCTATCAGACACACGGGCAGATTTACTAAATTAAAAAAAAAAAATTGAAATTCAACCATCTAATTTTTTAGGGGGCAATTTCGATGGAAAATGGACCAAAACAAGTCCATTTGGAGGGTACGTTTCACAGTTTCACTGAATGCACCCTGCATAAATAAGGAAGTGGTGAAGGGGGTAACCTATTTCCAAATGCTAAAGTGAATATTGGTATGTAACATAATCAAAGCAAGCACCCACTTAAAATCAGGCAACAACAAAAGTTGATAGATTTATACAATGTTTAATAGAACACAACAATCAATCAAAAGGTAGCATGCAATGTTACCTGTTTAAAGCAAATATCTTAGCTGTTTGCTATGGGTTACAAGACAAACTTATACTTTTGGTATAAACTTTTTTTTATCAAATGCTGTATATCATATGTAATAATGAAATGAACCTGATCTTGAATTTTGGCCATTACAGCAGTTCAAAACATTACTGACTTTATATTAAACTTGATCCACAGATTATGTTCAGAACAAAGGCATCTTAATTTATGCTGCGGTATGAGCCTAGCAAAGGAAGAAAAAAAATATTTCAAGGCTTTATGATAACAGTCAGTTGCTCTGCATTATATTTTCCAGATGGGTGCGCCCATACAAAATGTTCCCTGCTGTTTATAATTGTAAGATTTACCGACATGCAGAGTATCAAAAGAAGAGCCTCTATCAACAGGCCCATGATAATCGATTCTACAAATCATGATAAAGAGATTTTATTTGATCTCCAGAATACATAAATAATGTCGGACTAACCATGTTCAGTTATGTTATCCTGTATTTGAGCAACATCAAGCAGTTCAGGGCTATAAGAAGAACAAAAGTGATGTTCATGCAGAATGCTCTACAAGAATGCTCTACAAGAATATACCATATGGATCTTTTGTTCCATATGATCATGATAGTATGCCTGTGTATAACTTGGACAGGTTGTTCATAGGGAAGGCTTTGCAATAAATAAACACGAATGATCTACAAACCAAAAACATACCTGAGAAGGTTGTTTTATGTTTCAACTGTTTTCAACTATTGTGAAAAGGAAAATTTTATATAAGCTTCAGTATAATGAAATAAGAAACTTTCAAAATACAATCAATGAAAAATTGTACGGTTTCTGAAATAATCAAGTTTATCATCAATATTCCTCTCTCAGCATCTGTCTCCTCATTCTGTCTTCATTCAGGAGTTTGGTGTCAGATCCAATATATCATAGGGGTCTCCTTTTTGCCTAGAAGGTTTATTAGCGCTCAGACTATTAAAATCACCAGACATCATGGGGCAGATTTACTAATGATCTATTCGATCATTCGACCATTCGATGGTCGAAGTACTTGCCCTTTACAAAAAAATTACAATCCCTAGTTCGTCAGATTAAACCTACCGAATTGCTATACTTCTCTATGGGAAGCTGCCATAGCATTTTTTTAAAGTTTTTTAGATCTAATAAAAAAATTTGATCGAATGGTTAAAATCGTTCCATCGAATTTCGTTAAAATCCTTCAAATTGGACCCGAATTCGATGGTCGAATTCAAGGGTTAATTAACGCTTTAGAGATCGCCCTGACACTTTTTTTCCCATTTGAATGAAGTGCAGGTACAGTAGATTGAGTTTTTTTTCCCAAAAGCAACAGTATTTGATTTTGAGACATTAGGGCATGCCTTTTATTTGGGGGGTTTATCATTGATTTATTAGATAAAAAATTTTGATGTTACCGTTCCTTTAAGATTTTGTTTGTACTGAAACCAGTTTTTTGAGTGAGCTCTAATACATCTGCTAGGAAAGGAATAATGCCTGTGGTTTTTCCCCAGTGCAACAGACCAAGTTTTTGTGTCTTTAAATGAACAAGTCATATTAGCTAAAATAATCATATGCAGTACATTGTACAATCAGTACAAAGCTAAATTTTTCACCAGGTTTACAGCAAAAAAATACATCCATAGATGCCAATAGGTAAAAGAAATTTTGTTGCCATAGATGTCATGTTGCATTTGGCAAATTTTTCATAGAGTTGTGGATTTTCTATGAAGCAAACTGGTCATATTCGCCCATCACTAATAATTAATCGCCTCAAATACAAGCTGTCAGGCATGCTTTATAAAGTATTTAAAGGGGTTGGGGTGGATCATATTTGTAAAATTGGATTAGGTATGTGCCATAAAGCCACAATCACTGGGGCCAGAAGAACTAGGTGCTCTATCATAAGGGCACACAGATGAGAACACTGGTGCAAACTTGGCCCCAATGGTTTTACTACAGTCCATCTCCATTCTGAAACGCTATACCTTCCTTCTTTTTTAATATTACAAAAATTTGCTTTTATTTCTGCCCCCAAAGTGTAGATATAAGTTAAATTTCTTAGGCTTGGTCTAGCAGACAATGGGGTGTGGCAAGATATTACTATGTAAAGGAACATGCTATAACCAATATAACTTTTTAGATTCTCAAATAAAGCTACACTAGCATTTGTTTCATTAAGATAAAAATATCTTTATTGTAAAAACTTACTTCCGGTTTCTATTTTCTTATTATTGCCTTTTTTGCATGCCTAGTGTTTTCATGCACAATCGTATAAATTTTCATACTTCAATTTCTTACTTCAGACCCTCTCCTAATCATATGCCAGTGTCACATTGAAACCGCTGCCTGATTTGCAAAGGAAAAATGTACCCAGCAACCAGATAGCTGCTTACATTTTAAACTGGAAAACTGCAACAAAAAAAGCTGAAATTCTTGAAAAAACAAGAAGATTTTTTTTTACAATACTATTGTTACATTATACTACATGGTAACTTAAAGAGAACGTACCCCTATAAAATTTGATTCTTCTCTGATAAAAGGTCTACGCACTATTTTAATAAGATATAATTATTTGGTCACAGTACCAGGAGACATGTTTCTCAAAAACCAAAGACAGCATCTCACCAGAAGAGCCCGATGCATTTTGTAAAGCAACGATCCCCAACCAGTGGCTTGTGAGCAACACGTGTCTCCCCAACCCACTGGATGTTGCTAGCATAGGCCTCAGAGCAGGTGCTTATTTTTTAATTCCAGTCTTGGAGGCAAGTTATTGTTGCATAAAAACCAGGTGTACTGCCAAACAGAGCCTCCTGTAGACTGCCAGTTCCCATAGGGACTACCAAAAGTCAATCACAACCCTTATTTGGCACCACCTAGGAATATTTTTAATGCTCGTGTTGCTCCCCAACTCTTTTTACATCTGAATGTTGCTCACAAGTGAAAAAGGTTGGGGACCCCTGTTGTAAAGCATAGTGGTAAAACTATTATGGTTTGGGGTTTTGGCAGCTCATCATCATAATAGACCTTACCATGAAAACTTAATTGTACCAGATGGTTCATAAATTCACCATGAGATTATTTTTCAGAAGATTAGCGATAAACCAAAAGGGACCTTGCAAGATTCCAGAATTATTCCAGTAAACCCAATCGGAAGGTTGTGGTGTAGCCTAAAAATAGATCAAAGCTAAATACCTTCAAGATGATGGGGGGGGGGTCAAAATGGGCTGTGCAAGCAGGAAACCCCTCAAACGCTGGACTGGTGAAAAATCTCTGGAGGATTAAGGGAGGGGGGGGGAAAGGAATCAATATCAGATACTGGAAGACAGAAGAAATGTCTATTTGAGATTTTCTGCCAAAGGAGTACAATCTATTTTCACAGAAGAAAAAAAGCATCTCTGTAAATTTTTTGTTGAATAAATGGCTGTTTAATCAAATGTTCCTAACACATATTGATTCCCCCAGAAAAGAAAATGTACAAGGTTTACTTACCTTTTCATGACTGAATAGTCAAATGTTATCAGTTCTGTCATGCTTCGTGACTGACTGAAATTCTAGTTAACTTTATAATAAAACATCTCATCCCATCTGAAACTCATCTATATCTGCTGGATTTAGCCCTTGAGAGCCGTTTGATATTTCACAGGTATGTGTAGAAACAAAAATGTTCAGCAAGTGCATGAAAAAATGGAATGAAAATCAAAATATATAGGATATTGGGATGTGTCTCGATTACTTTGTGTTAAAGTGGAAGTTCTCCCTCAAAGATCCTTCCACAGGAAATAGGGGTTAAAACGCCAGATTAATTATAATACGTTAAAAGGGACTACTACCAAAACTGCCATAAAGAACAGCTAGAACTGCAACTCACCAATATATTAAAAGTCATGATGCAGATGCAGAATATACTCAGGCACATGCACAGACTAAGGCATTCCTTTAACACCATGCAGAAAAGTTTAGCCACAATTTAAACATAATATTCTTTGAATTACTCTCACTCAGCAGCAAGCTCAGACACTCAGCCTAGAAGCAGGATGAAGCAAGACTTCACACTTCCAAACTAAAAACTGTAGACACTCCAGCTGCCAACATTAAGCCCCACAATTCTGGGCTCTTTATACATTTTAAAAAAGACCTTGGCAGACTCACCAAGTGAAGGAGCTAGACAGCTAACATTTTTAATAACATTCATCCTCCTCTTTTTTTTTGCCCTTTTTGCATGACATCATGATTCAGGATCCAGTAGATATTACTGTAAGTCCGCTGCATAAAGAAAAACAGCTCTGTGCCCACAGACAAGTAAAATTATATAGTACCTTTTTACATGCTTAGAGATCTGCCCTGGTTGCAGCGATTGTCTGTCTCCCCTCAGTGTTCCTCGATTATGGTGATTTTGACTTAGATCTCTTGAGGATGGAATGTTGTCGAATTGTGGATTTTCCCCTCTTCTGTGCAGGGGTATAGATGTCCGTATGGCTGACACAACATGTCCAGAATAAGGACTGATTACTGTGTCATGATTGAGATTGTTCTGGCTGCTAGGAGTTCTTTCTCCAGCTGAGAACTGATGGCTGGGGGCCTGGTAGCTCCTTTTCTGGTAATGTGCTGGAAGACATGGTCGGGTTTGTTCCATAACACCTCCACTGCAGCTTCTAGAACAAGCTGACCAAGGACCCCAATTTCCCCAGGTTCCAGACTGCACTGTAGTAAAGTTTGCAGCCATGTCACTTTCCTGCTCTATCCTTTGTGGAACCTGTAAACACAGAAACACAGACTTATTTCCTTTAAATATAGTACATACATTATAAATATATTACAAGCTATACATCAGGATTATAATGGGCACATTTCAGATAGAAGTAACTATTTCACTTGGTTCAAAATCTGGAGGAAAGGATATGTTGCAAATAAAGAAACTGTTTTTATTAAAAAGAGCATATTATTTTGCTTTCCTTAGGTCTGTGTTTTAGTAAGGCTAGATTGTCACTATATTATTATACCTGTCATTAGTACATTTACATGTCATACCTTCTTGTTTTTATCTGAACCCAATACAATATCTTCTTTTCTGTTATAACCCTGGCTTCTGGAGTAGCGCTATCTCCATGTATATCATTAACCTTCCCATTTTAAAGGCGAGTTTAATATAAAAGCATGCTTATAAATTAAACAGGTAGCCGTCCAAGCTTTTATTTAAAGGGGTTCTTCACACTTTTTTCAGTTCATTTGTTTTCAAATGTTTCCCCAGAAATAAAGACTTTTTTTTTCAATCACTTTCCATTATTTATTTTTTACTGTTTTTTCAAAATCTAAGTTTAAAGTTGAATGTTGGTGTCTGAGTCTGGCAGATCAGTAATTCAGGTGCAGACTCTAAACTGTTACAGTTTTGCAACATTTAGTTGATATATTTCTCAGCAGCATCTCTGGAGTATTAGCAAATAATGTATTGATTCTAACACCTGTCTTTCAAGGAGAATTCAACCCCGTAATTTATATCACCCTTCCCCACTACCCTAAATAGACCCCCTCCCTCCTGCCCAACACCCCACCTGGTACCCTGGGTAAATGCCCCTAACTTTCTACTTACCCCTCCTTACAGGTCTTGTCCAGCGGAGTTCATAGCAGCCATCTTCTCTCCTTTGGTCTTCATCCTGTAGTGAGAGGCGTTTTCGGCAAATGTGCAGTTGGAGTGATCTTCCAGTGCCGAGCTACTGTGCATGCACCTGAAAACGCCTCTCACTACAGGAAGAAGATCGAAGGAGAGAAGATGGTTGCTGTGAACTCCACTGGACAGGACCTGCAAGGAGGGGTAAGTAGAAAGTTAGGGGCATTTGCCCAGGGTACCAGGTAGGCTTGAGAGGAGGAGGAGGGGGGGGTCTATATAGGGTAGGTTGAAATAAATGACGGGGTTCTCCTTTAATGAAACCCAGAGACTCTGCTCAGCAAAGACAAAGATAAGAAATGTATCAACTAAATGTATCAATTTAGAACAGTTTACAGGGTTGGCGAACCCCACCCCCACCCCCGAGCTGCTTTAGAAGGTGAAAAATTTCACTTTACACTTCAATATTAGAAAAACTGTCACACATAGAAAATAGAAAGTAATTGCAAAAAAACTTTATTTATTGTGATCTATTTGAAAACAACTAGTTGTTTGAAGGTGAAAGACCCCTTTAACAAAGTAATGGGAGAGAAATACTCAGGCCTGGACTGGCAATCTGTTGGTTCTGGCAAATGCCAGTGGGGCTGCTATACAATGCCATAGAAATCTTTATTCTTAGAGAGTAACTGCTTGCTTGACACCCCCCCATGTTTGTATATTGCCAACCTACCCCCTGATGAAGCTTGGATTCACCCCAAAACAGTTTTGAATTTTTTAGTAAATATATCTGTGTGCCTTGTCTTATGTTTTGATCAATCAAATTACAGAGAGCAAACCCTGTGTGTTACTGTTTCTTGCCTTTTTCCCTTTGTGAATGTTATTTATGCCTTCTATTTGTTTCAATAATTAATAAGGGACAAAAAAGATTGCCACAAGAGATACATGGCTTTACATTTATATTTTTATAGCTCTAAATGTGCTTTTCCAATATTTCAGTTACATATTGATTTATGGCATATGTGTTTAGGAGTAAAGAAAATTCCATTCCTTCTAGGGATGCACCGAATCCAGGATTCGGCCATTTTCAGCAGGATTTGGTTCGGCCGAATCCTTGTGCCTGGCCGAACCGAATCCAAAAAAATCACGTGACTTTTACTTTTGCATATGCAAATTAGGGGTTTGATTCGGTTCGGTATTGTACCGAATCTTTTGCAATGGATTCGGTGGTTCGGCCGAATCCAAAATAGTGGATTCGGTGCATCCCTAATTCCTTCATTAATAACTGCAGCAAGTTTGAGACAGAAATGCACAATAAGTTTAATAGAAACATTATGTTAAACTGCCTAACCAAGGATACAGAAATATTGTAGATGAATGTAGGATCCTGCTAGTTTTCTCAGATTGTAGCATTTCCTTTTTTCTAACACCTGAAACAGACATGAGCGAATTAAGCTCATGTAAATATCCAGTAACTAATACCTCTTACAGGGTTTCCTTCAGTATTTGTAGTGTAAACTATGAAATATTCCAAAGAGACGCCAAAGTCTGAAGCCATATGACTGAATCGTTGGATTGTGATGAAAATGAAAGATTTTTCCTCGGGGTGGGTCAGCTTGGGCATTTCTCCATTTCACTTTAAAGTCCTTTTTTTTTTTTTTTTTTTTTTTTTTTTTTTTTTTTTTTTTTTTTTTTTAACTCTCTCTCTCATTGTTGAACATCTCCCAATTCCCACACATCTGGAGTCAGCCAATGCGTGTTAGCTCTGCTCTGTCTAATCTTGTGCGGAGAGCCTGCGATGATATAAGAAAAGGCTCACACATAAAAAAATATATGGCTGATGCTTTGCAACTCCTATTTTTAGAGCCCAATTAAATAATCTATCTTTGGGTGGTGGCTCGACAAATGTCTGGAATTCTAGCCAAATCTTAATGCAACGGTTAGGAAAAAGATTTGACATTACAAGCTTTTCTCCATTAAATGTAGATTAATTCTGCATAAAATGAAAGAGTCTTTACAATACATATCAGGTATTAAACATAAATTACATCTGTGGAATGAAAAAAAAAATATAATGCTGACTTTAAATGAATGTTCCATTATTATTATTGGCCACCCAAATCTACTCCTGGAGGCTTTGTCAAGTATAATTGGAATATTCTGTAATTTTCCAGTTCATTTTAGTAAGATAGAGCAATTCTGTTGTTTTAACAGGAAAGGAAAAAGTACACATAGCAAAGCAGACATAGGAGTAGCCTTAGAACCCAACATGAGCTCTTAAGCATCAATACATTGACTCTTCAAAACAATAACAAGATTGTGAAGTGGCCAGTCCACAATCCTTCATGCAAGGGATAAGGGCATGTATGGATAGGTACAACCAAAAATTTTGCCAGCTCTCCAAGTGCCCTCAGCTTAAAGCCGGGGCACTCAAATATAAGCAAAGTGGAGCCACTCCCTTCCAGTATGGAAGCACACAATTTATTTGTTAGGTTAAGCAGCAGTTAATCTCAAGAAGTAGTGCAAATAACTGCATACCTCCCAACATTTGAAAAACAGAAAGAGGGACGAAATTTGTGCCAGTTGTAGCCCAGAGAACTTTTTGACCATCTCCACTTTGTGGCCTACCCCTTAATTATCATTAAAATTTTTCACAATTTGGCATTATTAAAGTCTGAACACATTTCTGAGAATTTTAGTGCAATGTTTTATGTGTTATAACAGTTTTGCTAATGAAGGAGAAATTACCCTTTAAGCTACGAGTCATTTTAACAAAGAGACCTGCTTATCTTAAACTGTTACTAATTTATCCAAGCGCAGGTGTTTAGTGTTCTGGGCAGTGATGTGCCGGTCGGGTAAAACCAGGCCCGGATTTGTGGAAAGGCCACCTAGGCCCGGGCCTAGAGCGGCATGCTGCTCAGCCACACCCACATTGGTCCAGAAACACTGGGAATATGATAGTTTTTTTACATTTCCCATTCGCCAATCCCCATTGCTCTGGTCTTCATGATGAAAATCTGTGAATAAAGGGCAGATTATGGGGGCGACGAATGCGAGTGGGCCTAGGGGCGTACACAATGTAAATCCGGCCCTAGGTAAAACCCGACCAGTAGCCAACCTGAACCCGCCATCTGCGCCAAACAGAGCCTGATATCTGGCACCCATTTACAGATGCAGTCACTTTGGATGGTGAGTTTAATGCGTCGCGACTTAACTCATTTATCTCATTTATCCCACTTATCACAGAATATTGTGTCACAGCATCCCATCCAATTAAAGAGTTCACCATTGAAAACAATGGAGCTTTGGTATGCTAATGAAAAGGTTAAATGCATTAAATGAGTTAAGATAACTTTAGATAACACAGTTTCTTCAATTAATGCTGAGTCACGACGCATTTAACTTACAAATCCAAGTGACTCTATCTGTATAGACCTGCGCCGACGATGTCACAAAAGGGGAAGATGGAAACTTGCAGTGTAAGGTGGCAGGGAGAAGAGCTCAACCCAGACCGGCATATAGGGGTGCAACGTCTGACCGAACTCACTAGTTCTGGGCTGCAGAAAAAGGGACTGTTGGGAGGTATCTAACTGTATGGCCTAACCTAAAACCTAAAAAGTAGTTGGCATAAGCAGTTACAGTTATTTGTCAAAGATTCTTGTAAATACTCTGTACCATGCTATTCATTTTATCTATGCTTTCTTCCAGATTTGCTTTTCTCACAGTGAAGCATCTGATATACTTCTATATCAGTAGGATAAAAGCAGGACAGAGTTCTTTTCACACTTACCACTTTGAATACACAAGTTACCAAGTACAGTACTTTTTCTTTCCTAATAAACTCTTTGTATATATGAAAATCCCTACATTCAATAGTAAGCAACAGTGCTCTGACTTGAGTGAACAGACTTAAGAGCAATCCACAGGGGTTCTGCAGAATTCGGACGTGCTCGCTTCACCCTTTTCAGCATATAATAAAGTGTCTGCATATAGTCATTTTATGCACAAGTCTCAAGTGAGTGTGCCAAAGTCAAGAAAATTATTTCCAGTTTTCTGTCAAAATGTTAACACAACACAGTTCTTATACCAGTGTCACTGTTTCACGCAGAGCTGTAGCAATTTTTTTTCTATGATTGTTGTATGTCTGCACTTAATTGTTCTTACATGTTCCAGAAAAATTACATCCTGTTTAAGAAGCTCTGGGTCCTTTTCATACGAAGTGCAATAGCAGAGCAGGCTAAGAGAGTAGATAATGTCTAATCACAGAGACGCTAAAGTGGGCCTCAGAAAAGCATTACCTTTCAAGTCTGCTTTCATTTTTTTGAAATATAAAAGGCATGGGCATTAACAATAATGTAAAGCATTAAAGGGTAAACGTATCTTTCAATTAACTTTTAAGTAACCTTCCTTTCTGTTACTTTGTGCACTTATTGATTAGGGCAGTGATCCCCAACCACTAGCTCGCGAGCAACATGTTGCTCTCCAACCCCTTGGATGTTGCTCCCAGTGGCCTCAAAACAGGTGCTTATTTTTGCATTACTGGCTTAGAGGCAAGTTTTGGTTGTATAAAAAACAGATGTCCTGCCAAACATTCTCTCCTGTAGGCTGCCAGTCCATATAGGGGTTACCAAAAAGCCAATCAGAGCTCTTATTTGACATCCACATGGACATTTTCCATGATATTCAAGTCGGGGGACTGCAACGGCCATTTCAGAATATTTTAATATCCAACCCCTGCGTAACTTCAACTTTGTGAATTTAACATTATCCTGAAGAACTTGTTGATATTGAACTGAATTCATCTGACTCTCAACTATAACAAGTGCCCCAGTCCCTGAACTAGCCACACAGTCTCACAGCATAATGGAACCTCCACCAAATTTTTCTTCGAATGCAGTGTTCTTCTTCCCCCATGCAGAGTGCATTTTTGTCTTATCGGTCCAAAGCACTTTGTTCGATAGTCGAATGCTTATCGAATTTTGAAAGAATTCAAGGATTTTTTTGGGGAATAATAATAAATCTGACCCCTTTTCATGATTTTACGCACCTGCCTATGAAGTTCCAGTATTAACAAGCTAATCCAACCAATTTGATGTTGCCAGTAATCAATATTGAGCAGTTACATGCATTCAAATTAGCAAAATTACAAGGGAACCCAAATTTTTGCACAGCCAGTTTTTCACATTTGATTTAAAGGGGTTGTTCACCTTTGATATAACTTTTAGTATAATGTAGAGAGTGATATTCTGAGACAACTTGCAATTGGTTTTCATTTTTTATTGTTTGTGGTTTTATAGTTATTTAGCTTTTTATTCAGCAGTTCTCTAGTTTGCAGTGTCAGCAATTTGGTTTCTAGGGAACAAATTACCCTAGCAACCCTGCATTGATTTGAATAAGAGACTGGAATATGAATAGGAGATGGACTGAATAGAATGATAAGTAATAAAAAGTGGCAATAACAATACATTTGTAGCCTTACAGAGCATTTGTTTTAGATGGTGCCAGTGACCCCCATTTGAAAGCTGCAAAGAAACAGAAAAAAATTGCAAATCATTAAAAAACTATGAAAAATAAATAATGAAGACCAATTGAAAAGTTTCTTAGAAATGGCCCTTCTACAATATACTAAAAGTTAACTTGAAGGTGAACCACCCCTTTAACTGAATACTGCTTCACTAAAAATCTTTGTTCAGAAAACAACCAGTACTCCTGGGAAATGGAACATATACCACGGTTATCTTTTTTGTTGAAAGTGGAGCAATTATTATGCAGGCCGAGAGGGGTTCCCAAACTTTTTCATAAGACTGTTTGTTTCTTCACATATGCTATTAGCTGACTTCTAAGAAACTGTTTTTAATAGTAATTACAGATGCAGCCACTTGGATTTGTGTGTTAAATGCGTTATGAATCAGGCTGAATTGAAGAAACTGTTATCTAAAGTTATCTGAACTCATTTAATGCATTTAACCTTTTCATTAGCATACCAAAGCCCCATTGTTTTCAATTGTGAACACTTTAATTAGATGTGATGCTGTAACACAATTTTCTGTGTTAAATGGGACAAATGGGAAATCTATGTTTAGTTATTATGTGTCAAACAAACAATCCAAAGTGGCTTCATCTGTATGTTTACAAATAACTTTAAAACCACTGAAAGCTTTTAAATGCATATATTGGGAAATTGGTTGGTTACAATTTTTTTTTCATTAGGCAAAATTTCTTCTTTAAAAATCTTCTTTAATTTGTTGCTGAAATCTGAAATCTTATCTTACTGAAATTATTGATCAAAAAATATATTATCTATACAAAAGCAATTGCTCCACTTAATAAAAAATTTTTTTGTAGGGTAATGTTTTCAATGAAAATTCAAATGTTCTACATTTCCTGAAGGTGAAATTTCAGTTTGTGACTTTTAAATTTCAAAAACAACAACAAAAAATCCTATATCGTAAACATATTTTCATTCATTAAATAAGCCGATTTGGAAATCCTGAGCAACTGGATACAAAATATGTGTAGTTTACAGAAATTACAGAATTTTTATAGGTTTTCAAAATAGCTAAATAGATCTTTCTACTCTACTTCTAAAAATTGTAACAAACTGCAGATTTTTTTGGAAAGTGAACAGTTTGATGAATTAAAAAATGTGTAAATACAGCTTCCTACTACAAACTACCAAATCACTGATTTCACAATTCTGAACATAACTTCAAAGCTAGCAGCTCTACCCACATGTCCTCAGCTACATCCTGTGTCTTCCTAACAGTTTAATACCTGACATTTAAAAAGTTAAAGGATGTAGAGACCCCAGAATCAAATCACAAAATACAAATTTTAATGGCTACTTAAGCTACTGCAAACACAACAAACTTCCTGTGTTTTTTGTGTCATATAAGCAGCCAACAGTAAAAATCCCCCAGAAAGCCACATAGTTTGATAAGTTCAAAATGGATCGACTACAACTACAAACTTAAAAACTTTGATAAATGTATGAAATTCAAGAAAATGTTCAAAGCACATTCTGTGGCATGTAGAGTCCTCAAAATGAAAAGGAGCTAGTAAAGCTGTAGTGAAATATAACAAACATTTCCACTTTAACAGCATGTTATATGCCTTGTAAAATTTAAGGATGAACTGAATTCAGGATTTAATATGGGATTTGACTGAATTCCAGCACTTTTTTGAGGATTTGAGGTTCACCCAAGCAAAGGCAAAAACTTAGCGGGAAATGTAATAGAGCAAAACTTTGCAGGTAAAAATTTGCCTGTCGCAATGTAATATTTTTGGAAAGGCTTTTTATTGCATTGCCAAACTTTATTGTGCATTTTGAACCTTTAACAGCTGCTCTGGATTTCCGTTATTTTGCAGCTAAAAATGGATTGCCATTGCAAAATTTTATTACATACACTGCAAATGTTCACAAAAGCAATTTGGTCGCAAACTTTGCAAGGAAGTCGTTAAGGTCTTTAATCAGTCGCGAATGGAGCAAACATGGTTGCTAACGTTTGTAAAGTGGTTAGCAAATGTTTTTTTGAGGCTTATTTACCAACATTATCATTTTAGTGGTTTGAGAGGTTTTTGAAAACAAGATTAAACTCACTTTTTCCAAAACCACGAAATTGACCACAAAATTGATTAAAAGATCTGAATTTGAAAAGTATAACTGAAAAAAGTGATGAACAATCAAATAAAATATGAACAACAATTTCTAGCAAATAGAACTTAGAAATTAACATAGACAAACTATATAAATAGTTATTTTTCTAAATCACCATGCTAAAACTATTTCTATTCTCACAGCTATGCAGAAGGTTCAAGCATAATAATGATTGCTTCAAAGCACTCAATGCAATGTGTTCAGATCCTTTGCCCACTTTGTATATTTTTATCTTGGATTGACAGTACTGAACACAAAGCTTTCTCTGTTCCGTTTAAAAGTACCTAACAGTACACCATAGTTGGCAATACAGCTCTGTCAATCAGTCACTGAGATTAAAATCAACCCAATAAACAAGTCATTTTCAAGAGACTTTAAATCCCTTCACTTGGTTTTAAAACTTTCATAATTATAATAAAGACTATGGAAAACCGCTTACTGATGTATCACTGAATTCAGGATGTTTTTACAGAGGTCAATAAAAGACTAATTACTCTGTCTCTTCAACACATTTCAGACCACAAGCTTTATTTTCAACAACAGAAGACTCCAGGTAGATTCCAGTTCTCAGGCCAACATTTCCTGAAACATTCAACTTTAGGCCAGCTAAACATAATGTAACAGCAAAACTGATTTTTTTTCCCAAGGAACTGGATTAAACCCAATACTAAACTTTGTCAACTACAGAATTAGTTATCATAGTGCAACATTTACAGTATTGCTGGACAGTAAGCATTAGCAGGATAATGAAAATATTTAGCAGTTAGCAATTGGTCCACTTATTACAAGTACTCTTTAGCTTTGTAAAACCCATATTCGAAGCTACAACCCTAAACCGAGTATGCAGGCTAGGATCCAACACAATTAGAGGTCTTTTATTTTTATAAGTATTATATGAATGTGAACAATTTCATCTTCAATGTCTTCCAAGTCTTTGATGAGAAGAAATCAAGACTGCTATAAAGCTTGCGAGATAATAGAATCTGGAATATAAAGTAAGCAATTCATAGATGTATTTTACTTGGAGATGTATACTTGGATGGATATAACCCCCATATTCACTCAAGCTCATCTAAACTACTCCCTTTGATAATGTTATCAATATAATCTGTCTTGCCTACAAGTTGAAAGCAGTGTTAATACTCTATCAGCTCAAAGTTTCAGGCCAACTGTGGTCACATTTTAATTTATATGGCTTGAATATTTTCTCTGAATTCAAAATAGCTAAATATGTCTTTCTACTCTACTTCTAAAAATTGTAACAAACTGCAGATATTTTTTGGAAAGTGAACAATTTGATTAATTAAACAATGGGTAAATAAAGCAGCAACCTCATTCAACAAAGTGAAAAATACAAAGCAGAAAAGAAATGAGTGACACTAGCAAATGAGGGCTGCGATGATCACACTGTAACAGCTGTGGCTGGGGGACAATGGTTCCTCACAATGAAATGGGATTCAGGAGATATCAGCTCAGAGGCCTGTTTGTACAGTACTGGGAAATTGGGCATTTGAGTCACTCAGTTAGCAATTACCCTTGCCCTTTTGACTGATAGGGAAATGGTATCTATTTTCATGACATCTCGTAAAATAAATTACAATCTGCTAAATGATGTAGAGCAGGGGTCCCCAAACGTTTTTACCAGTGAGCCACATTCAGATATAAATAGAGTTGGGGAGCAACACAAGCATGAAAACAAAATACCTTGGGGTGCGAAAAGAGGGCTGTAATTGGTTATTTGGGATCATCTATGTAGACTGGCAGCCTACAGGAGGCTCTGCTTGGCACTATACTTAGTTATTATGCAATTAAAACTTGCTTCCAAGTCTGGAATTCATAAATAAGCACCTGCCTTGAGGACACTGAGAGCAACATCCAAGGGGTTGGAGAGCAACACATTGCTCATGGTAGGGGATCATTGATGTAGAGAATCCTAACTACATATTAGTTCGTTTCCTCATGAATCTGCTTTGAGTATGAATGATGGATGGGTGATGGCTTGAAAACACTGAAATTCCTCCTCAACAATCATGGCTATTGTGATTTGTGGTGGTCACTGATTAAGAACATTATCCTTGAAGCAGCAATTTGGGACCAATCAGAAATTTCTTAGACTGACTGACATATTTGGCCAAGCTGAATAGACTATATGAGCACTGTTCTGGAGCTACAACTGCCAAACAATGCTGTTTTATTTGTCATAGTAGTATTTTTATATGCATTGTACTGCTTAGTGTTTGTTTTTCTCTGAGTTAAGTGCTATTAGACGTACTTGGGTTTATGATGCATAATTTTTACTATTTCAGACAGGGACCGATTGTGGACGCCCCTAGGCCTGATGCCATTCATCCCTCCATCCAATCCCTTTCATTCATGCACGTGTCATTTTAAGACCTGTTGTACCTCCTGTGCATCCCCAGTGCTTCCAAGCAAATGAGGCAGCATAGCACCCCCTAAAATCCTGCCACCCTAGGCCCAGGCTTTGTGGCCTATCCACAAATCCATGCCTGATTTCAGGTACAGCATATTTTTTCATTTGTGCATGTAAAAATATGCATGTTGTCAAACTCGGTTTGAACAATTCCTCATACCCCCTCAGATAGGCCTCCTTTTTATTATTTGGCATCCACAATGTCTAAGATGTCTTTATTTTTCTTGTTTTACTTAAAGTGGAGGGATACATGCAGTGAAGAATTCACTCTGCCCTCCTACATGCCAGCCTCCAATCAGGCCCCTTAGACCTCCTCTGAAACAGAGTAAACAGCAAAATGTCTAACAGTAACATCTCAGGGCATTTCCCAGCTGATATTTCTCACAATGTTTGGGAAGGTTGGTTCAGAACAAATCAGCCTATATAGGACTGGATATCCGTCTTTCACAATCTACATAGCTTTAGTTATTCATTTTGATCTCTGATTGGATTTGACAATTTGCCTACTGAAGTTGAAACATGAGCTTGTTATGGTTGTTTCTGAATACATTTCAACACTTCAAGGAGTAATTGATTAACATTGCTCCAGCAGGAACACTGGAATGGTCTGCAAAATATAATGTTTTCAAATTCATCACGTGGAGGAACAGTGTACTTTGTTTTTGACTCAGATCCTAGAACTCTATCTGATTTGCACCAGCTGTTTTTAAGTGCCTTTCATTATTTTGGTTTATTTATAAAGTCACAGCATATTTCACAGGACTTCAGATTAAGGGTGTAAAATCTTTCTTTTAGGAACCATGATTCTGTTTTCTTTCATTTAAATACAAGCATTACCTTGATCCCTTTGATTACAATGACCATTGAAACAGTTATTGAAAGGCAAACATCTTAGGACCCCTAGGGCCCACACACATGGTAGCATTGGTTTCATATGCATGTGAGTGCACCTTCACATGGAAGTTATCTGATTCTATATTATTCTGCCTGGCTGTACCAGCAAGCTTTAAGATCTGTGTTTTAGCACATTTACATGCTTAGTGATGGGCGAATTCGCGGCAAATTCCCGTGAGCACCTAAAACATACTGTATGTGCCCTGTCACTTCTCACCTCAGCTTTTACACCACCCTAAACCTAAAGTCTAAACCTTTTAATTTCCATTCTAGTTGTGCTATGTTTTTTCATCATTAAAAATGATGAACATTTCTGCTGCCACATAACTCATCGCTTCCACCCACACCCAAGAAAAGAAAAATCACAATGAATGAACAAAGCTGCATTAATAACCTACAGAGAACAGGGAGACTGAACTCACCAAAATTAAAAGTATATAAAAATATTCTGGCAATGGCCACTATTCTACATATTCACATATTCACATACTGATATTTTTTGGAAATGTATTAAAACAAGCTGAGCTTTACAAATGAACGATTCAAGGAGTAAGTAGTACCTGACTGTCGCTCCTGTGTGTACTTTAGTACACTGGAAGATTGTACAGCACTGTGCATCCCTGTAGTGCTTAAACCGAATATTTGTGCTTATGGTGAGACAAATCAGGCAGTGGGGTATTTGTAATGTAAATTATAGTATCGGTTGCCAAAGCTTTGGCAAAACTATGCCAGCCACACAAATTGGGGAGGAGCGGGACTGTAAGAGTATGGGGGCGATGATGTACAAAGGTGGGTAGGGCTGGGAGTTACAAAATCAGATGGACTACAGGGGCAGAGCCACAGTGAATCCTGAGGACTACCACAGGGAGGGTAACTAGATCTAGAGAGCACATAGCTCAGAATTTTCTGTTGCTCATTAAGTCTATTTTAACAAAATGTTCTAATGAGTCAAACTATTCTGCTCTAATTAAATATAAAAATTGCTCAGTGCATTACTGGTGTGACCAAATATACACAGATCTCAACAGCAGATGGCAGTGCTCCATGCAAGAGAGGTACATAGGCATTCCCTTGCCTGCCCCTACCTGGTGAATCATTTAGAGATGCAAGGAGCAGAGTAGTAGGACATGCAGCTCACATTGGGACTGCCACAGGCAGAGTTGCACATCCCTCAACAACACTGCAGCACTTCGTGAAGAGCAAAAGTGCTCAGCAAAATTGTATTCATTAGAGAAACTAAAAGTGGTGTAGGACTGGTGTATGCAAGATACCAATTGTTTGCTATAAGTAACTAGACCTTGAGCAAGTTTTGAGTCTTTTGTTACATTACACATTTCAACAACTATAAAGTAGCTATAGTGCAAAAAATGGAAAATTAAAACCAAGCATTGATGGTTCTGTAAATATACCATTTAAGGGGTGGTTCACCTTTAAAGGGAAACTGTCAGGGGTAAACATGCTTTTTTTTTTTTTT